>OZ010604.1:75602748-75622748 GCA_963932145.1 Acanthosepion lycidas | reverse complement strand
AAGAAAAGCGAAGTCTCTTCGTTAAAGTTCTGATTTGTAGATCGTTGTTTCTGGTACCGCCATTTTTGTGAATAAACCTGCTATTTGTTTTCCTCTGAGTTTGTGATTCATTATAAAATTACAATAGGTACGATAGGGAAGTGCTCATTTGAACAATTACCATGAAAATATTTATAGAAAAGGCAAAGGGAGGCAATGTTACAGCAGTGGGAAAGTGACTGAAGCTGAGCTGCCAGATCAGGTCTGATAATTTTGATGATTCTTCTTCAGATTTTATAAAGGTTCTCTAGATAAATAGCAGGAGAACTGGAGAATACATTGCAGCAATATTCTAATCATGGATAAATAGCTGCTCATCAAAGGGATATTTGGTTTGCATACATTCAGAACTAAATGAAGACAGATAGTTCAAAATACTTACCTTTCATTGTAACTGCTTGTTGAGAGAAAATTGTTTGAAGTGCTGTGTGCTTGTTAGAGGCTGATAATATAAGTGATGAGTAATTTCACACTGGTGGGTACTTCAGTGCTGGTTGTAGGGAACCAAAACAAAACCTTTCACATGGCTTCAGACACTCTTCTCTGATTAATTTAATGTTTCTCCCCATTTTATATAAAAAAGAATTTCATTTTGACTCGTTATTTTCTTTCCTTTTTCTTCTCAGCTTACTGGTTAATTTCTGTGAAGGTAAGGTTTTCCTTGGTCCAAAAAGAATTTTACATTGGCTCACCAATTTCTTCCATTCTTCATCCTCAGTCCTTCAAATTTGAAGAGAGTGGATGAAGGGAGTTATTATTATTTCACACTCACTACACCTTCTAACCTTCATCAAACTTGTCAATACAGGTAACCTTCAGGGAATTTTGAAAGTAACCCTTTATTTAATCTACAGAGGTAGATAGTCCACATTACACTGATCAAGTCTAGATTTGATAAATGCTTCAGTTTTAAATTCCTTTAAGGTTACCAATCTTCCTAAAACCAGATCTTCTGATTCATGTTATACAAATTTCCACCACTCTCCAGATGTGAATGCTTCAAAACTCAAGACTGAACTAAAAATTCTGTCAACTGCATATCCCTTCTGCACTTAGCTTCCATTTTACTTAGACACTCAAAGAAAAATACAATCCAGAATTTCCACCCAAAAGCACCCACACCCGTCTAAAGAAACAAAATAAAAATTGGAGCTGATCTGAGCCTAAGAAAAGAACAGAAAAGCCCATCAAAGGGACATCTTCGGCAGTCAGATGGCACACCAGCCAGGATTCACAACGTTTGTCACAATGCGACATCCTATCTCCAAAAACAACTCGCCAAAGGCTGTCGCCACAATAATTCACTACTCACCCTCCCTCTCCTACTGTATGCCTTTGTGGCTGAATTTTATTATTTTACTTATCTCTTTCTTTTATAGTGGATGTGTTAATTATAATGGGTAAATACTTGTTGAGAATAGGCTGCATGAAAATTAATGATTTCAACTAACATTAAAATCTCTATATTCATACATAGAATAAGATACAAAACTCAACGGAATGATTTCAAAACATAACAATTCGATTTATTAATGTTTGATGTACAAGCATGCAAACTGAAAAGGTAGGACAGTCGTGTCCCTTTGATTTGGTAATAGTTGTACCGGAGTTCATATTAAGAAGAAGTAATATTGAACTTGTAATTTAGAATAAAGTTTGGAATTGTGCGTTCTAAAGTTGGTAAAAGTTCAGGAGTGATTTCAGAGTTCGTGAATGTTGGTAATTATCTTTAACATCTGGTCAGCAATGACTAAGATGGTAGTTCCTGATGGTTACATCTTGGCACTTGGTAGCAAGGAATGAGAAGTACTACTCAAAAAGTTCACACGTGTTCGGTTTATATAATGGCTGTGTACCACGTGAGAGGATCACAGCATATGAGCGGGAAAATAGATTGGTCGCGTGCAGGTGGTTTGATTGGTCAAAACTGACCAATCAGCAAGAAAGATTAGAGGTGATTGACCAATGAATACTTGTTATATTTATGTGAAAGTAGGATTTTACTTACCAGATAGGAAGAGTGCATTTCCTAAAAAGAGGTAAGGCTGGTTTGTTGTGGAAGATTCCACACTTTCAACGAGAGATATTTAGACCAATTTACTATTTGTTGTATTTTTATGTTAATACAATTGTTTATTTCTTAAACCTCCATCGTTTCTTTTTTGTTCTGTCACCATACACTTAATATAATAGATAGTTTTCATTCCACTGATCATGTTTCGATTTAATAAATGGTTCAGTTTTAAATTCCTTTAAGGTTACCTGGATTGACAAGCTTTTCATGAAGGATAGCTGGCACAACAACCAAAACGTTGTCATTGAACGTTCAACACAAGAAGTTTATGATAGGAACTTACAAACTCTTCATATATTGTATATTTTATTTTAAGAGATATAAATTTTTATCAGTACATGCCATATATCTTTGTATTTATTATCTTTACATGTATTTTTAAAAGACCATAAATTGGTGCAATGTTTTGAATTAAGGACGTTATCTGAAGATAACCACTTGTAAACACATAACACTTAAGTAAACCCCCACATTTAACTTTAGTTAAATTTACAGACTAAAACAATTTTAATATCTTGGAGTTCACTTAGTGGATTAGGCAGTTGAGTATTTGTGATTGATGACTGTTGCCAATGTTCAAGCCTAGGTAAACTAAAACTGCTAGGATTTTGAATACTAATTTTTTGAAAATAAGTTAACTCCTTCCTATTTGAAAGACTAATTTTATATAATCATCTTGAGTTAATTTCATGCTATTAGGCCTATATTACAATAAAAAAAATACAATAAGGTGAGTTTATGAAATAATCTCTGATTAACGTTTTAGATTTTAGTAATAAAAACAGTAATATTTTACTAGTAATAAAAACAGTAATATTTTACTATTAATAAAAACAATAATTATAATAATATTTTATTAGTAATAAAAATAAAATAGATAATATTTTATTATTAATAAAAATAAAATAGATAATATTTTATTATTAGTAATAAAAATAATTTTATTAGCAATAACAACAATAATTATAATAATATTTTATTAGTAATAAAAACAGTAATATTTTATTATTTTTAATATTTTAGTAATAAAAACTAATATTTTATTTATTTTTTTATAAAAAATGGGGAAAAAAAATATATACAACTAAGGGAGTTAATTCAAAATGTAACTAGCATTACCTCCCTTCATTGTTATTTATAAAAAAAAAACAAAAACAACAAAAGAAAAAAAATATGGTTTTCATATGGCAAAAGTGACAGTGGTTTGCTTATTTTTAACCACCCTTGCTGGTTTTTAGTATCTGTTGTAGTAGTATTATTAGTACTGTTGTTTTCGCTGCTCGAACTCTAGTGCAGCAGTTTATTTATCTATCAATATCTGTATAAGTACTTATTCGAATAATTGGATTATAAATGCACGATTAAGTCAAGAAGAAGCCAGAAATGTTGAACAGTCAAAGAAATTTATTTTTGGCGTTATTTTCAGGACGTAAATCAAAAAATTGCAACACCGTCGCGGCGGACCACGGTACTTCTTGTTGATTACTTGCTTGTCTTTAAAAAGAAAGAGAAAAAAAGGCAAGGAAAGAAAAAGAAAAAAAAAGAAGTTGTGTTTATTTGTTTTTAATGGATAAAGAACCACTGTGAAACAAAAAAAACAAAACATAAACCAAAAAAACAGCCAAGGAACTTCTTCAGGAATTTTAATTTCGTCTTGAGAAGTTGTTTTTATTTAGTTTTCTCTTGTGTCCAATTTTCTTTCAAAGAAAGTCTATATTTAAAAAAAACAAAACGTGTTTTTTGGTATTTTCTGATTTTCTTTTAATCTTTTTTTTTTTTTTAAAGAATGCTAAAAATAGAAAATAGACTAAGCTTGACCCGAAGGTAAACAAACAAAAATTATTTTGTTTTTGTTTCTACCTGGTTATTAAAAAAAAAAAAAAATTTGGTATCGAAAAGAAAGCAGTTCTTTTACCAAAACAAAACACTTCCTTCTTCATGTTTTAAAAATCTTTGTCAATCAAATAAAGAAAAATTGAACTCCAATTTTTTTTCTTTTTTAAAGAATACTAAAAAAGTAGAAAATCTAAACTTAAAAATAATAAACAAAAAAAATCATTTTGTTTCTGTTTATTTAAATTAAAAACTAAAAATACTGGTACCAAAAAGAAAAAAAAAAAGGAAGCATAATTCTTTTTTTTTTTTAACTTTTACCAAAACAAAACCGTCTTCATCAGGTTTTAGAAATCTTTCATTCAATCTGACAAAGAAAAACTTGAACTCCAAAAAAATCGAAAAATAATTAACCATAAAAACATTTGTTTTCGTTTCATTTTTAAAATTAACAAAAGTAAAACAAAAAAACGAACTTCATTACTTCAATACATAAAAAAAAATAAACATTACGACAGTCAAATTTTCTTTCCAAAGTACCAAAAAAACATAAAAATAACTTCGTAAATATTTATTTTTACTAAACTAAATAAATCCGAAAACATCTCTTTCCACGACAATAAATTTCTTGATAAAATAATCAATTTTATTTGGACTTATGAATTCTTCAGTAACACCTTCAGTCAAAAAGTAATTAATTATTGCTTAGTATATTTAAAAAAAAATAAAAATAAAAATAAAAAAAAATATATATATTTTTAAAGATGCCTCTTGAATTTACTATCTGAAAAAAAAACAAAAATAAAAAAAATTATACTTTTTTTTCAAATAAAGTGTTTTAATTTCTAATAAATAATTTATTGTAACAAAAAATAAATTTATTTTTTTATTTTGTTTCAATGATACTGTTTGTTGGTGCTCAATGTAATTAATATTTTTATTTAAAAAAAAATAAATTTAACCAAAATCTACGCAAATCTTGTAGAAAAACAAAATACTAAAGTAAATTTCTAAATGAAAAGTTTTTTTTTTTTTTTTTTTTAGCAAAACGAAATTAAAATTTATATTTTATGTGTTGCTCTGCTTTTTAAAAATTAATCGTTTTTATAATAATTTTATTTTTATCTTTACAAATTTGAGTTTTAAAATTTAATTTTTAAATAAAATTACTCTATCCACTAAAATAAAATTCTATTTATTATTTATAAGTAAAAATTAGAGTTGACATTTTTATTTTAGGTATAAATTCTTGTTACCTAAAATTGAATAAAATTGGGTTAAAAAAATGACAACTTAATTTTTTTATTGGAACACAAGAAAAAGAAAAATCTAACTGTACAGTGGAATTATTATTTCAATTTATTTTTACGATTTAAAAAAGACTGTGATATTAAGAAGGCTTTGAAACAAGTTTAAAAAAGGTAAGTTTATTAAATTTTTATTTCCTTTTTTTTTTTTTTATTGAAGTAAAAAAAAAAATGTATTTCAATTTTTCAACTAATTAAGTTTTTAAAATACAGTTTTTTAATGTTTAATTTTTTTTTCAGGATAATTTAATATTAAAAACTAGAAAATAATTTATATATTTTTTTGTAAATAAATAACGTTGTTTTGTTGTGTAATTTACTGCCCCCCCCTCCAAGCACTTTTTTAGGTTATTTCAATTTTTTTTTTACTTGCAAAAATATTTTTGTTTATAATTTATTTATTGTCTATCTTATTTTTCTTCATATTTTGAAATATTTTAATTATTTTTTAAAACTTTTTGTCAACATCCTTAAAGTAAAAAAAACAAAAAAAAACAAAAAAAAACAAAAAAAAAACAGTATTGAAAGTTTGTAGTAGTAATTATTATTATTAATAATGCATATGATAAAAATGTGTACTACACAAGTCACTAGTGTGCAAGACGAATTTACAACAAGAGAAATAAAATTTTGGACATTTTGTGACGGTCAGTTCTTTTGACAATAATTTTTGTAGCTTAGTCCAGCACAAAGCTCAATGTCTGAAAATAGGGTAGGAAAATTATGTTGCTCCAGGTTTCAAAGTGGAAAGTATGTTTGCAGTGAAAGAAAATAAAATTGGCTTGGTTTCTTATGAACCTATATTTCAATTTGACAAAAAGAATTCAAAATAGCATCACTTATGATTTTGATTTTTGAATAATATTTATTTTTAAAATTTTAATCTTTCTTTATTCATAGCATAAGGAGGAAAATTCTTATCAGAAATAGTTCTGTTAGTTAGCAAAGCTGACCTTTTAGGCTTTTTGATGTTTATTTTTTTATTTTTTTTACAACAGTTAAATTTTTTTTTTTTTTATAATTAAAAATTTGTGAAATGAAATCCAATTTGGGTAGGAATTGTCAAATTTTCTTATATTGGGACTTTCTAAGGCCTTCTGAGAGTTGTTTTTTTTTTTTTTTTTTTTTTTGTACATAATAAAAATAAATTAAAATAAAACGTCAAACAAGGAAAAACAAACAAAAAAGTTTTCCTAATGACAAGAAGGAAAATTAGCAACATAAAATCATTACAATACGTCAAATAAAAAATCAATTTAAATTAAAATTAAATTTTTTATTTTATTTTTTAGTTTGAAACCTTTTTACAAATTCTATACAAAAATTAAAATAACACTTTCCTTTATTAACTGAAAATAAAACGTGTAAGTATTTTTTGACCATTTTGTTTTGGCATACGTAGATTATCGCAAAAATTAAAATTAGAAATCCACCCACACAAAACTACTTGAGATGCAAGAAGATGAACAAAACAAGACTTCATTGACATTTTCCACTCTACCTGAATAAATCATTGAAGACCACAACAGGAAATTAAAATGACATTTTTTTATAATCCCACTCCACATCAAACTGCGAATAAACTTACTAAATTTTATTAAAACTAGTAACAATAATAATAACAACATTATTAAAAATTCGTTTCAAGATCATAAACAAACCTCAAAGAAAAAAAACTACCTACTTAGCATTTTTCAAAAATAACTGTAACTTCTGTTTCAATAATAACAAAAATAACACTTTCAGTTAAAAAAAAAAAAATACGGAAGATGTGGGAAATTGATTATAATTTATAACAACTTATTTTTCTTTAAATATTGACCCTCTTAATTTCTTGAATCTTCCAGGAAAATCTATTTTGGGCTTTGGGGGAGTTCAACAATGTCTTCCGTCTTTTTTTTTCTTTCTTTCTTGTTGTGTTGGAATTTATTATACAAACTTTGAAATAAGCTTTTATTAAATCTGTAAAAAAAAAAAAAATTTAGTGACACACGCACTAAAAAATATCTAAAATTAAAACTAACGGAAGCAAAGAAGAAAACTAGTGCTTTTTTTTCTTTTTAGTATCGAGCCAGTACCGACGAACTTAAAAATAAATAGATAAAAAAAAAAAAAAAATAAATAAAAATAACACAATTATAAACTACAATTCGAAGTACAAGTTAATATCAAAAGACGATTGATTGCACCGGGTGTTGTTTTCAGTACTTTAAGAATAAAAAAATGTATTTCACAGCTAGCAGTAATTAAAAAGCACTTTCTCGTCTACTTATTAATTTGTATGTTTACATAACGCACCCCCCCTCTGCTTCTCAGTAGCATTTATTTTTTAGTAGCTTCATCATTATCATCAGTCGGTAGAAACGTGACGTGATATCGTTTACTTTTTAAATTAATAGGTGCACTGAATGTACTGTAGACAGACAGAAATCTATCTGGGCTGATTATTGCTCCAAGGAGATTCAAATACAAAGTTTATTTTTCTTTGCTATATTGGAGGTACAGGTTCGAGTCCATCTCCATGGTAAGATTATATATTGCACTTTTTTTAAAAAAAAATTTTGTTTATTAGTGCATACTTATTTATTTAGTATTTCTTTATTTACCAATATTTTCTTGGTTAGATAAGGTAAGAAGGATAATTCTTTAAAAAGTAAGCTAAAAAATATTTATATCTTTTTCTTTGCGTGTTTTGTCTTGTAAATCACGCGTTGAATGAGTCGAGTTTCCTACCGAATTGAAATTTATATTTAATATTCTATTATTCATTGATTTGAAACACCGATGCTTTGGTTCAATGTTCTTACTGGAATTTAAAGGAAATGACTTTAAAAAAACATATTGTAATTATTGCTTCATGGCTTCCCATATTGCGAACAGGTACATTTTTTGCTGCTTGTAAAATAGTTTTTCTTTACAGTTGTTTTTTTTTTTTTTTTATAAATTTTGGTCTTTGTTGAAGTGTGTCTGTCCAACTCCAAACTGAGTAAGTTTTTTTGAGACTTTTGAACACTTAAATTTAAGAATTTTAATTTTTTTTTTTTTTTTTTTTTTTGTAACCCTCCTAGTCTATTTACAATTTGCACACCTGAACAAGAAATGACAAACCTTTATTTTTTCAGTGTTCCTTTGGCGAAAACAAAAGTTAGAGCTTTTGTTATCCTGGAAACTAAAATGATCTCTAGTCAGTGCTTCTCCGGATGAGAGACATACCTAAATTATTCTAATGCTAACTTGTTCTTTCATCCAGTTTTTTTTTTTTTTTTTTCTTTTACCTGTGACTTTCCGGGGAGAAAAGATTACCTGAATTATTAATTAATCCTCTACGAAAATAAATCATTTATTCCTAAGCCTAATATTTGATTAATTATTTCGAAAAGTAAAAGAATTAAAAAAAAAAAAAAAAAAAAATGCCTTTCTTTTCCTCATACCCACATTTATGACAACAGGTTTTGTAATCGCATACGTGTCTGTACGTAAGGAGATGAGACAGACTTTTTAAGAGACTACAACAATAACGAACCAACTGTGGTAAGGGAAGTTGAAGTTGTTCAACTCTATATATGACTCTATATGACATGAACAAAGTATTGACACGCTCATTTAAATGTGTAGTGCTAACTGATTGCGTGTAATTCTTGGTTCGATGATAGCAATTGAGGATCATGTAACAGCAAATTCTTCAATTTTTTACAATTCTTCCATTTTTTTTTCTTAGTGTTTTTGTAATTGTTTCAAGCTCTGCAGCAATTTTGGGAGCCATAACGGCTAAAGACCCATTTGTGCCATGCACATTTTAGAGTGAATCACCCTCATTTCCTTCGTATTCCATTGGAAGTTTCCCTCAAGCAACTCCTTCCCACAAACCGCTGCTTTGTGGAACCAACTCCAAAGAGGATGTAAACTACATCCGCGTCCTGGGTATGACGATAAACTACGTCCAACAGCACCCCCAAACCCAGATCTCGTCCTGAGTATGACGATAAACTACATCGGCGTCCTGGGTATGACGATACGTCCAACAGCAAGGTCTCTGATAATACGTTTTTGAAAAAATAATGTTGCCAGCTGTACGTTTTTGAAAAAAATATTAGCAGCTATAAGGTTTTTTTTTTTTGTTTTGTTTTGAAAGAATAGTGTTGTCGTTTTTTGAAAAAATAATATATTACCAGCTATAAGTTTTTTTAAAAAAAATATGACCAGCTACACGTTTTTAAGGAAAAAAATATTAACAGAAATAAATTTTTGACAAAAAAATATTACCAGGGGGGAAAAAAAGGTTGTCGGCATTAAATGACCCGTTTGAGGTTGATGTACCATAAACCAAACCAAACCATCTAAAGAGGATGTTTCCCTGATCACTAAAATCTTGGCCTGTTCAAGTCTAGGGTCAATTATCTTTCTCACATATTCCCATGAACTGTAACATTCTACCTGAGGTGGTTCCCAGGTCTTGTAGTGGGTGAGCATTATTGTAAAAAAAAAAAAAAAAAATTAAATATTTGGGCATTGCTTACAGAACTAATCAAGCTTTTCATTTTTATTTAGTTTTGACTAAATAATTGTTACTTTTCATCTTTGTTGTGATTTAACCAAATAATAGGGAAATCTTCAGTAAAAGATATTGACCATGCATTATTACTTCTTATTTAGCCAGAAAGAGGAAAAAAGATTATTGTAGTCATAGTGTTGATGATGATAAACTTATATTTTTATTGTTAAAACTGACCTACAAATTCTGTACCTTTTATTTGGTGGCATAAATTTGGAGTGAAATGTTAAGTCTCTTCAGTCTTCCTTAATATTTATCCCTTTTTTTTTTTTTTTTTTTTTTTTTTTAATATTGTTTGTCAACTAGAATGCCAAAGAGCCACTCAAAGTAGAGAGTTATATGATATTGTTGCAAGGAGGAAAAGGTGCATATTATAAGGATATGTAGTATAGATATTGAGTGACCCTTGACTTGAAGAGATTAAGATTGTAGTGCCTAGAGGAAGCATCCTCTTGGGAGTCTGTTCCACAAGAATTTGTCTGAATGGAACTTCCTTTTTAGTTTTCCAATGGAATATAAAGGGAATTAGGTTTTGATGCAGTGTATGGGACATAGTGGGTCCTAGCTGTGAAGGTCTTGCTTAAATTTCTACAGGGTGTGGCAAAAATATCTCTCGCATAATGGCAAGACATTAATTTGATAAAAGAAAAGACACCATTGCTACTAATGTCTTACCACTATGTGGGAAGTATTTCTGCAGCACATTGTATTATCATTTTATGTTTGTAAGTCTTTGGAACCATTCCAAGTATTCTGATGATTATAGGTAAAACTGTCACTTTTATATGCCATACTTTTCTTTTCTGTTTCACTCTGGAATTGCTACAGCCAAAATTTGAACTATTTTTGTACCTTTGTCTATAATGACAACAAAAATGAGGATATTAATCTGACTATGAATAATGTAAATGATTGAATCTGATCTCTTTGTGTAAATAGCATGTTGATTTTTTTTTTTTTTTTTTTTTTTTTTTTTTTTAAACAAAAGGCTAAATTCTGACATTTAAGGAAACCTCTTCTGTGTGCTGTGCCTCTTCAGGATATTGGCACATGACTCTCCACTTCTTGTCCTTGGTAGCTCTTAGTCAATTTTTTTTTTTTTTTTTTTTTTTTTTTTTTATCATCTATATCTATAATTCTCAAAATGTGTGTGATCGGATGTTGTCTTGTGTGTTTCCACCGTTTTCATCCGATTTTGATGAAATTTTTTTGTCTGATAGATAATTCTTCAGTGCTAGTTTTGAATCAAAATTGTTGGCAACAATGGCTCTCTACTATTTCCTGTCCATTATAACTCTCCACAACGTTTTACTATTTACTATCTGTTCTTGAATATATATCTTTCATAAAAACTTTAATAAAAATAAATAGTTTAAATCATTACAATAATATCTATATCCGTAATTCTCAAAATGTGTATGTGTGTGTGATCGGATGTCGTTTATGTGTTTTCACAGTTTTCATCTAAACACGTTTGCACACAAGGCTGAAAATGATCATCAAAGGACTCGACGACTGAGGAGAAACACCTCTTCAACTGCTGCTGTGTATGAGGCTGAAACATGATTGAGAACACAAAAACTGCCTTTTTCACCCCACCCCCCATTGAAATTGTTAATCCCTCCCTTTGGGGATGTGCCTCTGTCACACCCAACTGTTGTTACTAATATTGATTTTCAGGTTGGCTGACTTTCAACTTAAACTGCTCCAACTGAATGGCAAAAATTCCCAGTTATTAAAGACCTAGTCGAAGATGGGTTATACTGCTAGTCTCTCCTAATCCCTGTTCTGCCATCCATTTACACAAACTTGTTACGTAGATTACTTACTGCTTTCCTCTGCCCCTCTTGCCTTCAATATGCCCTTGAGTGTCAAATTTTCCAAGCCCTCCTTCTCCAAGTGTTCTTAAAAATAGGAAATTAGAAAACCTGTCAAATAATTGGTGTAGCTGTTCCTATGATGACACTAAAAGTGGATATAAATATTTGTTTGCTTCAGAAAACAGTTACCCATTAATGACAAAAAAAAAAGGGCCAACCTTAGTCCCCTTCAAATTACTGCTCTTGTGACCTCATATCCTTATTGCAGTATCTTACATTTTTCAAAACAGTCAGCAAAATCCCCTTTTGGGCTTGCCATCAGCTGCCTCAGGTTATCGTTAATGTCATCTACAGTCTAAAACCTTTTTGCAACAGCAAAAGCCAGAATTTGTAAGAAGACAAATCTGTCAGATGTCATTGATACAACATTGTGCCTAAAAATTTAAATCAAAGTGGCATCTCACTATTGATTGAGGAACCCAATGGGAGAGTGTCTGTTCTTGCATTCATAGTAAAGTCCTCTTTTATTGTTTGCCTTGTTACATTATTACTCTGCAAGATATTTTCAAGATATTGACAGGATACTTTTCAGACTGATCTAAGAGCTGTAGAATATGAGGATATGCCTATGATCATTGGAGCACAATGAATGATTCCTAAATATTTTTATTTTTATTTTTTCAAAGATATGGGGACAAATGGTAATCTGGTAAAGAATTAATACAGTTCAAACCATAGAATTGTTAGGTAAAAGGAGTATTATGAGGACTTGAGGATGTGGGTGATTATGGCTCTCCACAACTTCCTGTCTTTTGTCACTTTAAGCAACTCATGTTCTTTTACTATCCATCTTTCTCACTGTCATGTGATCCATTCACTTGCTCATCATTTCTGATGAAGACGTACGGTCACATCACACTGAAACACTGGTTCCTATACAATTGTCGAAGTTAAGCAACATCGAGCTTAATCAGTGCTTAGATGGGTGACTGCTTGGTAATACTTGGTGCAGTTAGCTTGTATGTGTGGGTGGTGTAATAGATAATGGCACAGAATTGTAAATTGAAGAACTGAGTTCCAATTCCAGTTGGGTTCGTTATATGCAAATACAATTAGGAAACATGACTTCAACTTTTCTCTCCCCCCCACCAGCTATTGCTTAATTAGTAAGTCTTGTATCACTGAACCATTAATATCGCCCCCCCCCCAAATTTTAGAATTTAAAAACATTTTCTGGCTTTAAATAACCTGCAAAGTGTTGATAACCCATAGAAAATGAATGAATCCATCAAAACAACCATTTTCTATCCTTTGTAGCTTGAAACAATGTTTTGCTGCTTACTATCCATCCCAGTCCATATTCTGTTATCTGTTTACCTAACTTTGTTAGGCCACTAGCTGTTTCCTTCTATCTCTCCTGCCTTCAGTATGTCATTTGAATGTCAAATTCTCCAAGCCTTCTTTCCTCAGTGTGTTCCAAACTTTTCAACTGTCTCTGTTTGGACAAGTGCTCTTTTCATTCCCATTTTCCTGAAAAACTTCGTTGCTTACATGTTTCATCCATAGTATTCTCGGCTTCCTTTTGTAGAACCACATCTTTGTTGCTTTAAGTTTCCTCTGTGAAGATATTGTCCAGTAATCACTGCCATATAGGACAATTGATATTCTATAGAATTTCAACATGCTTTTCTTTCTGTTGAAATCTTGTTTCTTAATATTTCTTCATTTTTCTGATGCCTCTTCAAATTTCTGTTAACCTTCCCATTGTCCATTATAACTTTTCTCAGTTAACTTTCTGTACTTTTTTGATTTGTGACATCTCCAATTCATAACTCTTCCCTTGGGCTGATCTCTTTCTAACAAACCATATATTGTCTTATTATTGATGGTTAGTCCCTTCTTCCCTCTTTCCTTTACGACCTTGATTAGGAGTTCCTGACAAAAAGATAAAATCAGAATCTCCTCCCACAACATCTCATGGTATACGTACCTCCACGAAATCGCTAAAAAAAGAGCATAGCTTGATGAAAAAGACGCCAACCTTGCCGAAAACAAAATTTTATTGTCTAAATGCTTATGTTATTATTAAGAGGAAAGACCAAAGTTTTTTTTAATTATTTAAAAAAAATTTTCCTTCTTTTTAGAACATTCTAAATTTTGATTAAAAAAAACCTTGTTTCTATTTGTATCAGCGGAACTAGTAAATAACATTGACAATTTTTAGCACGTTTTTTTGGTATGACATATTAATTTGAAAAATCGTGCAAAAATAGAAATAATTGTCGGATGTTAATGAAACTTCCAGGAACTATTCACAGATGATCGAAATTATTATAAATTTTTTTTTTTTTTTTTTTTTTTATTAAAGTCATGGTAGAAATATTTTTTTTAAATATTTATTACCCCCCCCCCCATAACTAATTTTATGAAAACGCTAGAAATTTGATTGCATCGGGTTTAGTGATTACAATAATTAAAAGCACAGGGCTTTGAGGAATGCAAATCATGTTTTTTCTTGTTTTTAATTGGAGCCAACGTACCTGAAAATCAGCTCTGAATTGTAACATACAAAACTCAATAAAATAAAGATATTATTTAATTTCAAATGCTTTTATTTGCTTTTAGTTGTTTTTTATGAATATGGACAATATTTTCTGAAAGCAAAAAATTTTTTTCGATGAAAAATGAAATTTTAATACAATTATTTGTTATTTCTTTAATTATAGATTTTACATTTAAGTTGTTAAAATATTATAAAATTAGTTAAAAGCACCATCGGCTTTCCTAAGTGTCCTTATGAGATAGATCTTTTTTTAGCGCATTGTAAATTGTATCATTTGACTAATCAGAAGATCCACAGTAATTAAGAAATGTAATTTTGTGCTTATAACCGGGCTGTAATTATAAAGTACGGAAGACCAACCAGAATATAATTAAGTTCCGTTATTTGAGTTAAGCATTGTTCTCCGCTGTTAAGGCCTTTACTTTTGCGAAACACGTGTGGAGAAGTTAATTTGATTTTTCAATTTCAACTGAAAAGGGTACCTACAAGTATCAGTATCATCTTATGAAATTTATATGATCTTATTTTTATATTAATCTCAGTTATGACATTTTTTCATAAATGAAATATCAAAATGAATAATAAAGTGAATGCAAATACAAATAACAGTAAAATGTAATAAATGTACATAAAATTATAGTATTTTATGTACAGTTCTGATAAAATTTCATAAGAAAGGTACCTATATTTCTTAGGAAATATGAAATTTAATGTCACTCTTAACAGTCTTATTTTAATTTCTTTATAATATATTTTCCATAAAGTATCATAAACGTAAAGGTGAAAGCTAAGTACAAAAAAAAAAATGTTTTCGTTAAAAATAACGAGGTAAATAATTTGTTCACTTGTATGTAAATTATTTCACTTTTCTGGAATTCGTAAATATGTCATTCATCACCTGTCAAGAAACGCGAAAGTTTATGACCTGCTTTGTTTTATTTTCAAATTACATCTTTTTGGCACAAAAGCTAAGTTTGGTTCAAAATATTTTAAATAAACATCATAATTTCTGATTTTCTTAAAATAAGTTTTGAAAAAATGATAATTAATATTTAAAAGAATTTCAAAGTGAGATTTCCAGTTTTTTTTTTTTTTTAAATGGAAAAAATGGTCAATTTTGCTGACTCAAAAATAAGTAGATTTTAACGAAAATTTTGGACGTGCTAGGAACGATTAAAAATGGAAAAAAATACCCCAAAAATACTTTGATCTTTCCTCTTAATAATAACAAACATTTAGACGATAAAATTTTGTTTTCATCATGCTATACTCTTTTTTTAGCGATCTCGTGGAGGTACCTGTAATGAGAAAAAGTAAATGAGAAAAAATGATATGACATTCTTTTGTCTGAGGCAAATTAAGATGGCATGGACTTGTCACTTTGAATTTAATAACTTAGAAACTAATAAATATTATCCAAGAAAAGAAACTTATTTATTATTCATATGAAATATTCTTCAATGTCTGTCTTCTATGTCTCTTTAGAATGTGAAATCAGTTCTCCACAACTTTCTATCTTTTGATCTAAGTATTTCTTTCTTTTTTTATGACCATTGTCATTAAGTTTCATACTCTACTCTGCTCATTCCAAACCTGAGGATTGAACCAGAGACCTTTATATTTTCTCCTACTCACTTTCAGTTTAGAGCAAGAAGTTTACAAATTTTATTTGTATTTATCAAAGCATATAATATAAAATGAAATGCTGAATGGCTCAAGTAAAATATTGCCAAAATATTCTGACCACTGGAATTTTTAATCTCTTCATTCTAATATTCTGACCACTGGAATTTTTCACCCTAATGAACAAGTCTTGTTTGTAATCATTAACCCATTAGTGGTGGATGGCAAGAATTTCCATCATTGCACTTCTATGGATCAGCTACAAACAACAGCAATTCCAATCATCTGCAGTCAATGGGTTAATCCCCTGGAAATTCTTTTATTCAGCCACCTGGCCCTACTATCCACCTAATTTAATGCTGTTTAGAAAAGTGGCTATTATACTAAGATTAGGTATTTGTTAGCATTCCAAATATATCTTTGTTTACTTTTATCTGCAGAGTGGCAGGAAACCAATCAAGATGATAATGGTCTGCAAATCATTCAGACCAGTATTTACATGCAGACTATTTTCCTACTCTTTGTTGTTGTGATAACAATGAAGATGAGGACAATAGTCCGTGTGTAAATAACTCCTCATCCCAGAAATTCCAACAGAAAATATTCAGACCACGTTTTATTATCCTATTTTGGAAGTCTTCAATCTTCCTTATGGTCTAAAATTCTTACATTTTATTCTGAAAATTATGATTAGCATCCAAAAATGACCTTGGTGAAACCATTAAAACCTTGTTGGTTTTAATGGTCTGTTTGATGTCATTTTTCAGTCATTCTTGGTTGAAAAAAACAAATGGCAGATAAATAAATAATGCTAAAAAAATGCAACAGTAATATAAACTGAATATTTGAAGGCCAAAAACCCCATCAGCTAAAAATGATTAAAGACAGTTCAGATGGAAATATGAAAAAATTTCTTATAATTGTAGACAATAAAGGTGATTATAGTTTTTTTAAAACAAATGAATAATTTTTCTTGTTTAGTGACTGTTATTTCATGCTTCAAATGATCTTTTGACTGTCTAACACATAAAAATCTGTATGTGTTATATTTGAGAGAAAGGGAACAAATTAAAAGTCCAGGTGACTTATTTGGTTAGTCTACTAAATCCTCATTAGGGTCAGATATTTAATAAATCCATTGAACTTATCAGATCTTATATTTATAGTCTATTCCAGATGAATAAGCGTTAATTCTAAATTGTACATTTTCCTGCACAAAATTAATTTTTTTTTTTTTTTTTTTTTAATATAATTGTAATTATTGCTTGTTGCACAGTAAGAAAAAGAAACCAATAATTATTTACAATAGCCTTTTAAGTAAATGATCAGTTTTTGGAACCTGGTCATTGGAGGTTGAATTTGAATGAATTGCTTCTCTTGTGTTGTCTTCCAAATTATGAGGCTGAATTTTTGTATTGATTTCTTGTTTGATGCTTCATTCAATTTTTTTTTAGTATAATTCGTTTGTCTGGAAATATTTAAAAAAAAAAAAGCAAAAAAAACAAAAACAAACCAAACCCAATTAGTTGTTATTTTTAATTTTCCAGTGAGTAAAATTCATTTGAAGTGTCAATTAATGGTTTCTCTTATCCCTACTCCTTCCATATAAATACATGCACCAAGTTTCCAAAGTTTTGTTTTTAAATTGATTTAATTTTTCATTTAATAATTCGAATCTCCTCCCCTTTTTTGCTTCATATTTTATAGCTAATTTCAAACCATTTTATTGTGTAACTTGTTCAGTCATAGATTGGAAATCTAAATCACACCTGACTTTTATACAATTAGCAATTATTTTTCATTATTAGTGTACCTTTTTTGTTTTAATTTTTTTTGTACTCTTACAATGTTTTCATTTGTCAGTTTTCCTGTCTTTAGTTGGTTTTATTTTTTATCATTCATTTTTCATACTTATTTTTCATACTTATTTTTCATACTTATTTTCATTCTTTTTTTTTCATTCTTTTTTTTTCATTCTTTTTTTTTCATTCTTTTTTTTTTCATTCTTTTTTTTTCATTCTTTTTTTTTCATTCTTTTTTTTTCATTCTTTTTTTTTCATTCTTTTTTTTTCATTCTTTTTTTTTCATTCTTTTTTTTTTTCATTCTTTTTTTTTTTTCATTCTTTTTTTTTTTTCATTCTTTTTTTTTTTTTTCATTCTTTTTTTTTTTTTTCATTCTTTTTTTTTTTTTTCATTCTTTTTTTTTTTTTTTTCATTCTTTTTTTTTTTTTTTTCATTCTTTTTTTTTTTTTTTTCATTCTTTTTTTTTTTTTTTTCATTCCTTTTTTTTATATTTCATGGGTCTTTTCATAGGCAGATAATAGTTTTTTTTAATTTTATTTTAAAAATCTTCATTTAAAAAGTGAAAATTCAACTTTGTTGAATTTTAAGTCATGGTTAAACCACAAGGAAAAAAAAAATCTAAATAACGGCCATATTTCAAATTGCCTATACAAAGAGACTATTTCTTTTATTCGTCATGGACATACGCAATCATGACCCTACATATCTTGTCCCTTGTAGCACTTAATAAGTTTTTCTTTTTTCTTATTTCTCCCAAACCTATTCTGCTATCCATTTGCCATCAAGTATTTTACACACTGTCCCTCTTTCCATCAATCTATCCTGTGAGTGTCAGATTTTCCAAGCCCTCCTTGCTCATTATGTCCAACAAGTGCACAAAGGTTTTTGCATTAAATTTATCGATGCAAAGATTAATGCAAAAATGAGTTTTTTTTATTTTGTATAAAAAATGAATTTTTTTTGTAACTGCATAATGTTGCAAAATAATGGCTGCTGAAAAGATGCAAATACAAAATTTTGTTAAAGTTCACTCAAGTCAAGACAAGACACAAGTGTCACTCAAGGTAGAGAATTATTGAATGAGGTATGTGATATGAATAAGGAGGTGGTAGGAAACGAAGATTACAATGATAGATAATGATTGACTCTTGAAGATGTTAAGAGTGTAGTGTTCAGGGAATCACCCTCGTGGGAGTTGTTTCATAAAGTAGCAATTCTTAGGAAAAAGCTGAAGGGAACTTCTACCTTACAATTAGAATATAGGGGAGAATGAAGGATATTTGACTCTGTGGATGTAACAAAGTATAAAGTAAAGTTCTGAACTCTACTAATGAATGTGAACAATGGCTTTTGACTGACTATAAGTCTCAGAATTCTTCTTTTTTTTTTTTTTTTTTAACCTCAGAATTAAAAGAAAGGAAGTAAAAGAAAGGCTGGATCTGTTTATTGAAAAGAAATTTTTTTATATTTACCTATCACTCATGTTTTCTCCATTCTAATTCTCTAAAAAATTTGTGCTTTATGTGGGCCTGAAATTTTTTTTCTTCTTTTGACACCAATAATGGGCCACAAGGAAAAAGGCTGAGAAACACTTTTCTAGGGAACATAATAAGGAAAGAGGGCTTGGAAAGCATGACACTCACAGGACATTGAAGGCAAAAGGAACAGAGGAAAACTGCATAATCTACCTAATAAGCTTGTGTAAATGGATGACAGAACAGTGTTTGAGAGAGATAGCAAAAAGACAAAATTTACTAACAGCTACAAAGGACAAGAAATAGTGGAGAGCCATGATCATAGAAAAAGAATTAAAAATGGATATTTATTTTAGTATTTAAAATTAAAACCGCAATACTAGGTAGTATATAACACCGGCACCTTTTAATTAGAAAACAATATGAAATTATTTTGTTACTTAAATTGCCTTATATTTGCTGCCATATTTGGGAAGAAAGCTTCATTATTCTTAACATGAAACAAAAGCAAACAGTTTATATTTAAAAATTTGAAGACACATTGGGATAGCAAAAGAAAAACTTCCAAAAGATAAGCCAAGTTAAAAGAAACAGAACGATTCCATTAGAAAAGTACGGAATTGTTATGTAATAAGTCCTCCTATATGGCAGCAGATGCTGGACCATCTTTGCACAGCTGAAGAAGAATCTTGAGGTGACATAAATCTGGTTCTACAGAAGGATGCTGAGAATATCATGAAGTGAACATGTGAGCAAAGACTAACTTTTAGAGAAAATGGAAACAAAAAGAACACTTTGAATGGTTGGAATTTCTATGGCACATAATGAGGAAAGAAGACTTAGCAAAACAGGGTTTAATAGACATAACAAAAAGACAATTTAATAAGAGCTACAAAGGACAGGAAATTGAA
>OZ010604.1:75550248-75595248 GCA_963932145.1 Acanthosepion lycidas | reverse complement strand
AATAGTGACGTTATGACAACAACAAAGATGAATAATCTGAAAAAAAATGTAATAAATTACAAGCAAAAAACTATGATCAGTGCCTCATCTAAGAAAATTCTACAACTTTAAACAATATTATAAGTGACAGGTGGCACTGTTGATTATTTATGACTAATTTGTTTGCTTAAATACACAATCACTGCGCCAATGCTACTGTGTGTAATTGGCTTTCTTGAATGATGTGGGGAAGATAGCCGTTAATCGGAAACTTGAAAAGAATCTACTTGAAAAAAAAAATTCTTTACTTATGGTGGTCAAACAATTTTTTATGGCAAATTGTTGAAACAAGAACAAACTTAGTATGATTGGAAGAGAAAATATTTTTTTTTCCTTCTGGGTATGAAAGCTGATCACTGATTTTTATTGCAATGCTCATCTTCATGTTGCAAATGTGATGCAGTAATCCATCACGGAGACTGGAAGTAGTTCTACCATAAAATTTCTTCTTCAGCCATGTCATCTTTAGACTCGCTTTCTGCAATACTCTTTTTCTATTCATTGGTTCTGACAAGTTTAAACCATTTTTATGATGCAAGGAATCATAAAAATCCCCAAGACCATTGTAGACTTATGTGAAATTGGTCATTGCAGGGCTAGCTCTTGTTCCACCTGTTCACCTGGTCAATTTCAAGAATAGTTATTTTCATTTTGGCTGGCACAAATATGGCATGCCTTTTCATTTCTAGTGTCAGTTCTAGTATTGTCATGTTAATGCTCTTGATATGTGTGAAAGAAATAAAAATGTTAAAGTCTGGGACATGATGTATAACATTGTGATGTTGATGGGCTGAAAATGGTGCCTAGGTTCTTTGAATTTAAGCATAATACTAGACTGGCATCATGATCTCATCAATTTACAGTTAAGCTGGCTAGATGTAGCCATAAGTTCTATGCTAACAGTTTCTTTTTTGGCATTTCTCGTTTATGGAACTCCCTTCTGGCTCCATACTTTCCAGCTAACTTTGATCTGCAAAAATTTAAATGCAATGTCAATTCCCCTGATCATCCTTTTTTCTTCCTGCTTATTAATGTTTCTGTTCATAATTCTTCCACACCCAATAACCCCTTTTCTCTTAGTGGCTTTACTGCCTTGCATGGGATGAAACAGACTTAAAAAAAACAAAAGGTATTCTCAAGTAGACAGTGCATCTTATACATTGTCTGAAATGTTGTGTCAAAATAAAAGATAGACATTACTCAGAATAATTAATAGAATATCAAAAATGAATCCAAGCACTTCAGATAACATTAAATTATCAGAGACTTTTGTTTACTGTGGTAAATAATTTATTTTCATTTTTCTATCCTGGGTACGACGATAAACTACGCCCGCGTCCTGGGTACGACGATAAACTAATCCAACAGCAAGGCCCCTGGTCAGGAGGGTTTGAGGAGCATGGAACCACCTCTTAATTGCTGGTGTTCCCAGGTCCACCCTGACCCAGAGTGGTAGCACCTGTTAGGGTCCCATCTTTGGGCAAATAGTTAATCCCTGAACTGGTGTCAAATCACTATGAAAGTGTAAAAATACGTTTTAATACCAGAAATACTTTATAAAAAAAAAAAAAAAATTACCAGCAATAAATTTTTGCTGGCATTAAATAACCCATTGAGGTTGATATGCTGTGAAACAAATCAAACTAATTTATTTTTAACATTTTTCTTTTTTCTTTTTTTTTTTTTTTCTTTTTTTACTGTTATAAATAATTTATATGAGACAGTTATTACTCTTATTTTCTATGTTTATTTCATAATATTTAGTTCAAGCCCTTTCATTATTACTATTATTTTATGATCGGTTTTATTTGACTTATTACTGTTGCTTTTTATCTCAACACTGTGCTCTGATATGGTCTTCATTATTACTATTATTTGATTAATAATTGTTTTACCTATCTTATTACTATTGCTTTTTATCTTAACTCTGTGATAAATGTTCTTTATTATTACAGTTATTTTATGACCAATTTTATTCTATTTTACTTTTGTTGCATTTTATCTCAATTCTCTGTGTTAATATTCTATTTGGCTGCTAAACTGTCTAAAATACTGTGTTATAAAAACCACATCATTGAGATAGCGTAGGATTAGTCACAGAATGATAGTAATCAAGAGATCTTTACATAAACTGAAATATTAGAAAAACACATTAGTCACTGATCTGTGCAATAATACTTAAATTTAACATCAAATGTATGGTTTTGATGTAATGGTATAACTTGTCACCCCCATGAGTGACTACACTATAGGTAGTAACTAACTATAAGTATCTGTAAGTCAACGGACTACAGAATCTGAGATCTGTTGAGTACAACTGAGACTTACGCAAGAACTACCAACTTTCCAATAGTAGCACTCACTACTAGATTGACTTGTGATGACCTTTGTGCATAACTGTTACCTTTATTCTTATTGCATTTGTTTTTTTACAATAAACCTTTACTTATTTTATCCACCGTGTTTTTCAAGTATATTCCTATTAGCATGGAATTATAACAGGTTTTTAATTGACTACGATTTTCAATACATTAGAAGCTGAGTCATTGACAATTAAGAAAACCCTACTGATTAAAATTTAAACAAAATCAAATTATCATCTTAAATTCAGTAAATACTTCCAAAGTATTTTCAGTTGACGTTTGCAATCCAAATTACCTAGAGTCTCCTCCCAGGCCAATTCGCATGAAATCTGAAAGGTTACCTCATTTCTAATTGTAATTTTCACTTGCTTGTAAATTCCACATTTAAATAAAAAAAAAAAAAAAAAAGAAAAAAATCAGCATTTTAATGACCAAATATCAGAAGACTTTGATAAATAGATAAGACCAACAACTTTTCAGGCACTACCAGTGTGCATGTGTCTCAGAGTTTATTTTTATTAGATGAAGCACTCTGAATTTTATTCAATTAAAAGTAAACTATGAAATATTTAGCTTAGTTTGACAAAAGGCTACTTTGAGCACCTAAAAAGATACAAATGCAAGCTTAGGTAATCATTGCTTTAAAGAAGATACTGACTTCACTAATTACAAGAGGCTGCACATTAAAGGAGGGAAAAGGTAAAAAAAAAAAAAATCCCAAAAAAAAACCAAAATTGGTTCAACTTTATCCTGACTTGTCTGAGCTGGGGGAGATTGAAAGAGGAGATTGTTTAAATTTTAATCCCTACATCATTTACTAAATACTCGTGCACACTGAATTAATCTTTACACACACACATAATTATGTATGTTACGATTTGTACTTAGTTTAGTCAAATAGGTCAATCGTCTGTTAGCTTATGAAAATTGGTCACATTGACCTTTCAGTGCTTGGTTTTACATAAGATTTGATCTGTTAGTTAATCATTATCTCTCGATGATATTACACACAGCAAGGAAATTTTATTTTCCCCAACAGATATATAGGACAAGGAGCAATCTCTGAGGATAGAAACTTCTGAGACCAGAGCCTAGTTTTAAGAGGCTCATCCTACCAACTTTCTGAAATTTTCTAATCTTTGTAAATAAGGTTTTTCTTACTATTGGGACTGATCTAGTATTTGTTTGCAAAAATCAGTTCTTGGGGTTCTGCAATTCAAAGCTTATGCAACAGGAGAAAGAAATATAAAACATTCAAAGAAGTATTGTCATATCCCTGAGTTAATGGTTGCTTCATATTTAATTTATTATCACTGTTTTTGGTTTACATTTGTGTTAACAATGCAACAGACAGATTTGAAATCTAGACTCTTTGGTGCTACTGTATTCGTATTTTTTTAATGCTTTAATATTTAAAATAAAAAAACAAAAAAACAATGTCACTAAGGCTCATTATTTATTGTACTTGGAAAGATATTTTGATTTTATTTATATTCAGACTATTGTCCCCATTTTATTGTTTCAGCTATTGTACCCATCAGCCTTTCTCAGGTGTATATTGATAACCTACAGAGAATTCTGAACTTAACCCTTTATTTAATCTACAGGGGTAGACTGTTCTTGTTCCATTGCTCATCTCTAGGGATATCTTGTCTGGTTCTTATTTTTATTTAATATTGTTCAGTTATTGCTTGTGTGCAAGTACACACTGCCCAACCCAGGAATTGAACTCAATACCACAATGTCACCGAATTCCTAATGATTTTATCTACTAGGTCACTGTTCCATAGGACATGTAATTAACGATAAAGATGAGGATAATAGTCTGAACATAAATAGTTTAAATAATAATTCCTCATCCCAGAAATTCAGACAAAAAAATATTTTGATTTTGTTTAAATTTTACTCGGTGTACTTTTGTTGTCAATGACTGAACTTTTATAATGTATTAGAAATAGTTAATTAAAAAAGCGGACATTTGCTGTTAAATTTAGCTATTTAAAATTATTGCTCAAATAAGTAACTGCAATTTTTGCTTTTTCAGTAATATTTAAGTGAATAGTTGAATGATTTTTTTTTTTGGTGGGGGCGGGGGGGAGAAAATTTACGCTAAAAATATCGGAATTATAATGCCTTTAAAATGTTAGCTTCTTTTTAACAATTTTTTTGGCTGATAACGGAGAAAATGAATTGAAATGTTTTTCTTTCAGGTACAATCCAGCTGAATGAGAAAAACCTAAGTTTGCAATGAACAAATTCATTTTACGATGTTAATGGTATATTTGAACAGGATTATCTCTTTCTTACTTTCTCTGTACCTGATGAAGCTTTTCTTTTTCTTCCCAGTCCCTTGTAGGAGTCCAGTATATATCAAGCCTATAAAACAAGAGTAATGGATTTTACCCTGTCACACTGACCCTTAGATTCAGAATTGTCCATCTCTTGGTCTATTTATCTCTACCATATACTGAAATCAAACAAGTATGACAATTTTAAATATCTGGGAAGTGGTTTAACCACTTCCCAGCCAATTATTTTGAGAAAAACATTTCATTTCCAGACATAATTTTTTATTTGTTTTTAATTTAGTAACTAAGAAACTGAGGCACCTTCAAGTACCTGAGCAATGGCTAACACCTCTACCAGATGTATTTGACAATTAGAATCATTTCAAGCTCAGAAGGATATAAAAAAAGAATAAAGATCAATATAAACATGTCTGTAGCTGGTTTTTGGATGTTTTTATTCGTCTGTGTCGGAAAAAGACACTTTTGGTAAAAATGTATATACATGTCTACACCAGGGAAGGGCTAGTAAAGGCCAGAAACTGCGACATCGAAATCTGAAAGTGCATTGGGATAGTGAATCATTGAATTATTAGTAAGTACTATTAGGCTAAAAACAAAAATATTATGTTCACACTTGCATACAGTGTATGGCTCCTGTAACAATGGCTTAACTATTTAAGAATATAAAACATCCAGAATTTAAAAAAAATATGTCACTATGAGTGTTCCTCTCTGTTTCATGGCTTGGTTGACTTCCACATTGTTCCATTTAGAACTGAGTTGGTCTTTGGGAGAAGTTGATGTGTCTATCAAGTCAAATGAATCTGGCCATAAAAAAAAAACCCCAAAAAAACTTGAGATAAAAACGCCATTTTATAAGAAATAAAAAAAAAACTATTCATTTAGAATTGGATGTTTTGATATTAGCCATTTCCTGTTTAGTGATACAGATTTCCTAACTATGCTCATTGAATTCTCAGACAGCTACCCCTCACTAGTTCATTCAATTAATAGGTTAGCTAACTTTGTACAGACAATTAAAAATGGTCACCAGTCTTCTTTGGCTTGACTAAGGACTGAAATTCTTAAATTGACAAAAAAACGATCTTCTTGGGTTCTTTCAGCTATACGTTCATCTCAAAAGGGAATTGATAGTTTGTTAGTCTTGACTCCCATCTTGCTCCATCCAGTGTCTGTTGGTGATAACTGCCTGAGGGTCTGAATCAAACAGCTTATATTAGGTTGGTGCAAAAATAATGTCGTTTTCTCACATAGTAACATGTGAGAAAATGACATTTTTGCACCAACCTAATATATTGACGATCTCTTAGAATAGTTAAAGCTTAGGATAACTGATTAGTCCCAATCAATCATTTCTCTCACACTTTATAAATTTGGCTTTGTCAAAACACCTGTCCAGTTCCAGCATTTGCTTCTTAGCCATTTCACTGATCTAGGTCACTAACATAGCTCCCCTGTACCTTTTCTAGAAATAATTGGAGCTTACAGCCATAACCTATTGAAACCCCAGTTCCTGTACAATCACTTAAGCAACATTGAGCCTGGGCATTAACTAGAAGGGTGACAGCTTGGGAATACCAGGTGCTGTAAGCATAACAGCTTGAAATTGGAATATCTATCTATATCTCTGAGATGAGGTATTATGATTACTTATATTATTTACATTATTCGGACTGTTATCCTCATCTTCATTGCCATGCACATGGCCCTGTGGATAAAGGTGTTGGTTAGATCCTGTGACTAGACCTAAAGAGTTGAGAGTTCAATAACAGGCCACAGCAGTGCTGAACCAAAACTTGGAGAGTTGAGTTAAAGGGAAATAATGGAGACATCCAGAAGAGGCATGGCATGTGGAACTCAAACAATCTACTCCAGTGAATGAAATAGTGTTCGGTTTGAAATTCCAATCACCTGAAGAAGGCCGGAGTGTACAATGGCCGAAACATTGTGAATATGGCAATGAAGATGAGGAAAACAGTTTAAATAATATAAATTGAAATTGGAAAGCCAAGTTCCAATTCAAATTGGCCTTATTATATTTACTTACTTGCAAATAGTTTTATATTTGCCTAATTTTATTGTTCTATTTCCTTAATGTTTTCTTTTTCTCATATTCTCTCACATTCGGTAACATCTTGCATCTTAGTGACTTTATTGCCTTGCTCGGAGCACAATGGAGTAATGGATAAGCAGCTCGGATTGAGGAATCAGAGAGCCGAGTTCATATTCCAATCAAATCCATTACATTCATTTATGTGCTAGTATCCTTGGGAAAGGTATGAATCGTCTTCTGCCTGCAGCTATGAGTAAATAGCAGGACAGACTGGGTTCTATAGCCTTGGATGGCAACTGGTCTACTGCAGAAATTGCAACCTACTGAGGGGAAAACATCTGCCTCATCAGTCATGTATCAAAAGGTACATGATTGCTTAAGCATGTATCAGACATGGCACATATCTGACTGGGATGAAATAATTTAAAAAGAAAAGATCCCTCTGCTTGTTAAATCAAACACTTCATCTTTGGCTAATTTCTCGGATGAAAACTATAATTATCTAGTATTACCATTATAAATATTAAATAACAAACCCATAAGATAAGAGAATCATGTAACATCAGTCCTCTTATATGGCAGTGAATGCTGGACAGTTTCTGTAGAAGAGAAGACTACTTACCTCATGTGGCAAAGCGAGCACGTATATGCCTGGTGTCCAGAACAAGTAAAGGAAAAAGAAATATGGCTGCCCTAACACCTTTATTTAAGAAAGACACAGTTTCGAAGTTAAGAGAATTGGCAAGAGTGGTTGGGCATATGCAGATTTTTTGCGAGATTAGCTCAGCATAAAACACCATGTGAAAGAGAACAGTCAATTCACTTTTGAATGTGGTGCTACTTGTACGGAGAGACTTTGTCAGTTGGAAAGAGATTACCTGGGTACATTTCAAAATTCCAAATATCCTGAAGAAGGCCGGAGTGTACAAAGGTCTAAACATTGTGAATATAGCAATGAAAATGTGGATAACAGTCTGAATAATCCAAGTAGTGAATAACAACAAAAATTGCTGTACAAGCTCTAGTATAAAAGGCAATAATAATAACAGAAATAATTGCAATATGAGTACTGGTAAAAAATGATTATTGACACATTTGGTGACTGGAGAATACAACAGCTGAAATGTTGTGAATATGGCAATGAAGATATGGATAACAATCTGATTAATGTAAGTAGAAGAGCAGATGACTTACTTTGTGTGGCAAAGCGAGCATGTACATGACTGCCGTGCAAAACGAGTGGAGGAAAGGAAAAAGAAATATGGCTTCCCTAACACCTTAATTTAAGAAAGACACCATCTCAGAGAATTGGTAAGAGTGGTTGGGCATATGCAAATTTTTTACGAGATCAGCTTGACATAAAAACACCACATGAGAAAAAAGTGACAAGATGCTAGTGAATGTCGTACTGCGTTATACAGAAAGACTTTGTCAGTTGGGAAAGTGATTACTTGGGTCAGTTTCACACACTTGTTAAAGATGAAGAGGAAATTTGAAGCAACAGAAATATGGTTCTACAGACGGATAATGAGAATACCATGTACCAAACATGTGAGCATAAACAAAGTTTTAAAAAAATGAAAACAAAAAGGAAACTTTTAATTAACATCAATAAGAGTATTGAAATTTGTAGGGCACATAATGAGGAAAGAGGGCTTGGAAAACTACATACTCATAGGACATGTTGAAGGCAAGAGGGACAGTAAAATCACACATAACCTACATAATGAGCTTGAGTAAATGGATGGTAGAACAAGATTTGAGATAACAATACAAAATTTAATAAGAGATACAAAGGAAAGGAAATTGTGGAGAGCCATAATTGCTTATCTCCTGATGGGACACAGCATATAGAAGAAATAGTTCCTAAGTTGATGTAGTAATTTTATAAAAATGGTGCTACTATAGTATGATATCTACCAAGGCATTTGCGACCTACCGTAAATGACGATGCACTCATTACTTGCTTGAAAATGCTCAGGAAAAACTATGACCTATTCAGTTATTTTTAATTGATGTCAGATCAGTTTGCAAACATTAAAATCACTATTTAGTGAGTTTTTTTTTTTTTTTATTTTGTATAAAAAAATTGTTAATGATTTTTAATACATAACCAGTTCACTGTTCACTGCCTTTAACCCTAACCCCATGTTTTATACTTCCAACAGTTGCTAAATATCATACCATAGTAGAAAATGAAGAGCAGGTATCATATGTCTAGACTTTAGGCAGCATTAGTTGTGTGTGTGTATATATATATATATATATATATATATATATATATATATATAATATATATATATATACACACACACACACACACAATGGAGTTTGTGTTTGTACTTTACATAAATAAATTCCTTCTTGAATTTTTATCTTTAATAAAATCTTGTTCTTAAATTTTCTTAGAGATGCAGTCTTTTCCATCAAGAACGAGAGGTGTTGTTCTCAGTTCTCAAGATATTTGCTCATGTCAAGCTGAAAATTTCTGCCTGAAATTCAATTTACATCAATGTCATGTTATTAAGATGACAAAATATGCACACAAATTGAATTTCTATTAAATTATTTTTTTATCAATAAAAATGACCTTCAAATATCAAGAAATTTAATTATGACTTATTACATGATCTGTTATCAATGCACTTGCCTGCATCACCAATATCGTTGTGGGGGTGTGCAAAACGGCTAACATCATTTAAAGTTGTTTTGATATATTGATGAGAGGTTTGAGATGTTTTGGTGAGAGAGGAAGGAGAATATGTTAGGGTAGGGGTGAATTATCAACTGGATTAATCACCTAAGAATTAAAAAAAAAAAAAAAATGAATACATTAAAAGAAATACATTAATATTTTCAGTTCAGATTATCACAGGCTTACGGCCACATGATATTGAAACACCAGTTCTCATATGATCACCAAAAGCAGCATTGAATCTGGTTAGTATGTAGATGGTCGACCACTTATGAATACTGTAAGTTTGAATGGTGTAAAAGATGGCTTGGAATTGTTAATTGGAGAGCTGAGTTCCAATTCCAGTTGGGTTCATTATATTCACTTGTGTGCAAAATAGCTTTAGGAAAGGTATGAATCCACCCCCTTCTCTCCCCAATTATGGGTTAATTAGTAAGACTTGTATCACTAAATCATCATTATATAAAAAAAAAAAAAGAAAAAAAGATTTTTACAATATAAAAATATTTTATGGCTTTAAATAACACACTAAAAGTTGGCAAGATATAGAAAGTGAATGAATCGATCAAAATTGTCACAGGTCTCTATTTGTCAAAGCTAACAGAGGTTATAGCAGCCATTCTGTCCAGGTGAGAAAATTATAAGTGAGTGGATTGTCCCAAATCATTTTAGCATAAAACATTGAAATAGTCTAAAATGTTAATTTCTAATTGTTTTATCTAAAACGTGATAGATAACAAATATTCAACGAGGATGACTAATATCCTCATCTTTATTCTTGTTGGTTGGCTATTGTCTTCTGTCCTTCTGCAGGTATATGTAGATCTGGGTAATCTTTATAGACGTTCAAAATGAACCCTTTATTTAATTTATGAGAGTAGATTGTTTTTCTGCTGTCTTTTCTCTCTCTCTCTTTCTTTCTTTTTTTTCCAAGCCCTGCTTTAAGTGCCATGGACAGTGAGACATGCTAATAAATGGGTTACTTCAGGCATATTATGCAATGAGTCAGCTTCAATTAGGACATTCTGCTGGTTCCAAGCGGCACCAGAGATGACCACCCATTGGTGATTTGATGATATTAAGAGTTGAACTGGAATGATGCTGGCTGAGGCTTTAAGGGCAGCATCAGACAGAAAGAGATGGAGGGGAGTGGTTACCACAGCAGTGCAAAATACGCTAACTGAATAAATGATGAAACCCTGATCAGCTTTCCCTAATATGTTGCCAAATTTATTTCTTCCTATATAATTAAGAGATCAAGTACATTTGTACCCTCTCATCAGATAGCTGATGAAAACATATGTAGTAGTAGTAAGTAGCTTAAGTTTTCTTCCCTTCCTTAAAGAAGTAAAAAAAACAAAATACCCTGCTGACCTGCTGAAAAAATTGACTGTAGGTCAAGTTCAGTACTGATACTGCAAATTTTAAAATTTGATGAAGACATTGGTAATAAAAATGCATCTTTCATGTCTTTTAGATTCCTGGTTTAGTTGATCTCCTGATTAGAGTTCATTGGGGTTTCATACTGGACAGAGTTGTCCATCTTCTCCCTCATGACCTTTCATTGGGCAAAAGGAGTTATTTATACTTACTTCAAGATTAGAAACCTAAATTAGGCAGGGATTCATTTGTTAAATTTATGTAGTTATGAGTAGAAATCCAAAGTATCAGGTGTGGGGGGAATGTTCATTATTTTTTGTAATGTGCAAGAAGAGTGTGTTTAATTTGAGCAACTATAGTTAGTGATAATAGGCTGAGAGGGGAAAGAGATGGAGGTAACAAAAATAACACTACCTTGGAAATCACAGCAATTTGTGGGACAAAAATGCCCATGGGTCCAATTTTACAAGACACCAGGTCTTGCCAACTGCATTTCTCCCCTGCATTTATTGGCATGAGGCATTTTATAAAGACTCAGATTTTCACTAGTTGCAGAGAGGCCTGTATCTAGATATGCCAAACTGTCCAGCTTCTAGCAGGAAAAGCCCTGATGTACCTGGTGTTGGCAAATATGTCCATATGCGATCCATGGCCTCTTTTGTATCTTATATTGACGTGTTTGCCTAAATCTGTAAATGTCTTTCTAATGACCATCAATGAATATTTACCGAATCCAGAAAAATAATGTCTTTCTTTTTTTTTTTTCTTTTCTTTGTGATGTAAGCAAAGATTCTGTTGGGATTGAGGGGAGGGGAAACAGCTAATCAATTACTCTCCCAGAAACTACAGAGGTAGTGGGAAGGGAAAGTGATGGGAGTTAACAAAAATAACACTACCTTGGAAACCACAGCAATTTGAAGGACAAAAATGCCCATGGGACTGACTTCACAAGACACCGGGTTTCCCCCTGCTTTTATTGGCATGGGGCATTTTATAAAGACCAGGATTTTCACCAGTTATAGAGAGGCCTGTATCTAGATATGCCAAACTGTCCAGCTGCTAGTGGGGAAAAACCCTGATGTAACTGGCATTGGCAAACCTGTTTGCATGCAATCCGAGGCCTCTTTTGTGCCAGTACTGATGCACATTTGCCACATTATGTGGTGACGGCAATTTTGAAGATACCCAGCAATAAAAGTGAGAAATATTGTCACAGTTGCTTTTACCAGATAATTTCATCTTTACGGGAGATAAGTTGCTTTGGGTATTGCTGCCATCATTTTCATCTCTTGTGTGAAAACCTTGAACATTTGTAACAAATGTTTAAATTGGTTCTGCTAATGGTTGGTCAGGATGTTTGAGCAGTGTAACCCTTATTGGCACAGGCAGTGGAATTGGCAAGCTGAGATCAAATTCCACTTATTCTGTTGCCACTAACTTTCACACAAGTGTCTTTGGGGAAAGGCATGAATTCATCTTTTTCCCCTCTTTGTTATGGATTAAATAGCAGGGTAGACTTGGCTCTCTAGACTTGGGTGTTAACTATTCTAATAAAAGAAAAACTCAGAATTCAAAATCACTCTCCCAAGAAGTAATGGCTATTCACAGTTAAGAAATGAAAGTAGTGGAGTGCCATAATTGTCTTAGTCCTGAAACAATGTGGCATTTTTAAAGAGAAAAATGATTGGTCATTGTTTCAAGATGAATAGGTCACTAATTCAGACTCGACTTGGTAATAATGAGTATTTTTGTATCTGGCTTCTTATTAGCAACCAAAACAATTTAGTCTATATCCACAACAAAATTTAGTGCATAGTGTAGTTTAAAATGTAATCTTTTAAAGACTCTTTGTATATTCATTTCTATTATGATTTTCTTTTGAATGAAACAAAACTCAAATATTTATGTTTCATGAAAATAATTTTGAAAAATTATTTAAGATAAAAATGAAAATTAATAAAAAAGTAATGAAAGCATTTCCTTCAACTATATAAATATGTGGTTTTGTCTATGATTGTTTACATTTACAAAAGTGTGATTTGTATCTTCAATTTTAGCGTTGCCGAAAAATTGGTAAATGTTAAGTGGGGTCATTTGAAAAATGCTTATTGTCTGACATGATAAACCATAATATTAATTTCTAATTAATTTTTAAAGTTTTGTTTTCACCCCATTCATCTGTCACACTCACCGCTGCTCATAAATTTTTTTTTTGAATGTTAAGTAGCATGAATTAGAAGTAAATATAAAACCTTGACAAAATTTGAACTTAGACCCTTTATCCTTGAGTTTTTTTTTTTACTGTAACAATTACTTCATATAAAATGGGCTTCTAAGGATAAAGAATTCAAGTTCAAATCTTACCAAAGTTTTTTTAAATATTAATTTTTGCTTGATTTCAAGTGAAAACTTGGAAATTTCGCAACATTTCTGTGAAATTTTGATTTTTCAAAATTGTTTTGGTAATTGTATTAGGTTGGTGCAAAAATAATGACGTAATAATGTCGTTTTTTGACATATTTTTTAACATCAAAAAACGAGATTATTACATCATTATTTATGCACCAACCTAATAGTTTAGATATATGATAAAATGTTGTCGGCCTATACCAGTGATTCCCAAATTTTTTCTATCTGGGCTGCATTTTCAGAATGAAAATTTGCTGAAGTGTCATCAAATTTTATGTGATAAAAAATACATTTAAAAAGAAAAAAGAAGGGTTAAAGTGAGATAACCATGGATTCAAAGTCGGAATATTATCATTGATAACTCCAACTTGCAAGCCGTAATTACTATTGTTATGGAGTGGTTTCACAGTGGAGGCTTGTATTTGTACTAAGTGGGTCCCAAAATATGTTCGACGTACAAAACATTAGGAACTTGATATAATAGGTAATGATGCAGAGAAATTTAGTTGTGGTCGCTGATACTTTAGTATCCGACTAACGGTCGTCCGGCATCGACTGACTGACCCAGTGAGCGACCGCTCGTTACTCTTACTACTCCTACTTATTATAGGTGTGAGAGTCTATTATCTCTAGAATAGGTGTGTTCCACTATAACAACTATATTCTTATTATTTTATATAATGCAAAAATATCACAATGATAAAATTGGTCAATAATTATTTATGACTATATTGCGACTTATGCATGCAATTACAAGTAATCCATAATAATGTTAAATTTTGAAATCCTAATTTTTGGCATATGAAATTTTTGAAACTGTTTCTAAGTCTTTGATTGTCTCCCAATCATTCCTATGAGGCATGCTGCTCTGGGAACCACTGGACTATATGATGTCGGCTAATAAAGGCATGAAGATAATTCGTAATTGTAGATTCACTGTCTTGGGGAATGGTGTTACAAGCATTCCGTAGGCACAGATGAATGAATGTATTTTTTTTTTTTTTTTTTTTATTAAGGATACTATATAGTTTATTCTTATTTACAATTTGATGGTTCTGTCAGTAATATGTGATTGTTTTTTGAAATCTTTTTTTTTTTTTTTTTTTTTTAAGAATTAATAAATGTGTATAATTTCAACAGGACAAACTCAAACTGAACCTTTTTGCAGACAGCTTTTTGTGTATTGCTATTGTGAACAGAAACAATTTCTTTCTTAGTCTATCTGACTAACTGTCTGCTTTACTCTAACATCCATGTTAGCATTCTACAGAAAATGGCGACTGTATTTTGCTTGCATATGGAGTATTGATTGGTGGTTCCTCTGCAAATAATGGTAACTGGCAGAATCATTCCACTGGAAACATCCGCACCTCTGCTGTGTTGTTAGTCAATGCAATGTTGAAGATGTTAAGTATCTTCATTGGGATTGGATTCTTTAATTTATATCCTCTTATATGACTGTACGCATGCATGCATGCATGCATACACACATACACACATACACACATACATACATACATACATACATACATATATATATATATATATAATACTGATTTATTACCCATATTTTATATGGAATATATATAATACTGATTTATTACCCATATTTTATATGTAATATATATACTACTGATTTATTACCCATATTTTATATGTAATATATATACTACTGATTTATTACCCATATTTTATATGTAATATATATATACTACTGATATATTATCCATGCTTTATACATAATATATATATTTCTATAATACTAATATATTATCCATGCTTTATACATAATATATATATATATATATATATATATCTGATACTGATTATGCTTTATACATAATATATATATATATATATATATATAATACTGATTTATTATCCATGCTTTTTATAATATATTTATATAGGCAGCAAGTATTCATCCAAATAAGTTTGATTAAAAAGCGCCAACAAGGTCTGTCCCTTTAATTTTTTTTACTGTCCCCCCCCCCAATTTTTGAATAAGTTATTTAGGATTGTGTTTGAAATGGTGGATAAACTGTGCATAACATATTTGATGAGTTTAAGTAAATGGATGGAGGAACAGGGTTTCACAGAAATAATGAAGCTACAAAATTTATTAATAGCTACAAAGTCTAGGAATTGTGGAGAGTCATAATTACCCATGTCATGAGAAGACATGGCACATAAAGATTATATTTTGAGTATTTTAAATGCAAATAACGATTTTTGTCTCTTCCTTTTGGTAGTTTAGACTTTTTATCAAATGCATTTAATCAGCTGTGTTAATTTGAAACTAATTAATATTAGATTGACAATAAAACTGTAAACAACAGGCCCAAGTTGCCGTAATTGCTTTTCTGTCATCATGACTTTCTTGCTTCTAAATGCTGTAATCTTTTTATTACATTCAATTAAAATAAGTTTCTAATAATAATTCTTGTAGTGCACTGAATCCCCTGACATAGAAACGCAACTGGGGTCAAAACATGAAAATATAAAAATACAAGCAATATCTTTTTATAGTTAAAAAAAAATTTTTCTAAATGAAATCATTAATGATCCCAAGAAAATTAAATGACCCATTTAAATAAACATTTTGCTAAACAAACATTAATTTTTAATGTTTTTTTCTTTTTCCATTTTCATTGCCAGTAAGATCTTGAATTTTTATTAGATGCATTGCTGAGTATTTAGTATCTGTCTATATTTCTGAGATGAGGTATTATGTCAATTATTTACATTATTCGGATTATTGTCCTCATCTTTGTCACCATATTTATTACGTTTTGGCTGTTGTACTCTCCGACTTTCTTCAGGTGGTTGGAATGTCAAACTGAACCCTTTATTTCACTCACTGGGGTAGACTGTTCTAGTTTCACGTGCCATGTTTAATGGATATCAGTTATCTCCTGTTAATTTCCCTCTCCAAGTTCTCCACTGCCTTAACCAGGTATTGAACTCACAGTCTTTGGGTCCTGTCACTGGATCTAACCAATGCCTTTATCAACTGTGTCATGTGTCCTCAAGTGTAAATAGTATTTTTTTCATTTTAATTCAAATTGCTTTTTATTACAATAACTCAGACTGTCTGTATTTCGCCAAAACTCAAGACAATTCACCTACAGCCATCAGTAAACAGTAACAATTTTAAAAATATATTCCCCCTTTTTCTACATATAATTTTATCAATAAGAACATTACTTCTGTCTGAAGTCTTTTTACAGGCTGAAACATATAGAATCTTTGTCATTCATTTACTCAACTTTCATAATGTAACTAATCAGTTACTTTTAATTTGATTTTGTTTTGCCTCTCCTGTTCATTCCTGTAATATTATTCAGCAAACAGTTCTGTAACAGCCAACATGGCCTGTTACCAGAATTTGCAATCTGTTGTTTGTTCTTCCCAGTTTTATTTCATAAAAGTGACATTTTGAACTATGCGTTTTGGGAATTAAAAATTCACAAGCAACATGTGGTCTTGTTTCTTCATACACCTTATGTGTCACAAAGAATCAAGTAGCAATATATCTTGTCACCTAAAAATTCTTGGCTGGGTGTCATATTGGTTAAAGTGAGAACACAGCCACAAGTGGCATGGTTGATTTGCATGTGTTAGCAAATCACTTCAGTTGCATATGCAAATCATTTCATGTGATAAAAATGCTGACATCAATCAAGTGAAGATTCAGAAATCTACTCGGTACTGTGAGTCTGCATCAGTTAGAATCAAGAATGAGTGAGAAGTGAGAACTAAAGAACAACATTATGAGTCATACTGTGGTTAAAAAAAAAATTTCTTATTAGTCTTTATCAGAACAGTCACATTGTAGAACACTCTCAAGAGGATATGTCACTGAACACTACAATTTTAACTTATACATTTCTTTCTTCCACCTCTCTTACAATAATCTCATTCAGTCACTCTCTACCTTAAGTGGCTCTTGGGCCTTATATTGAGTGAACTAACAGTAACTGCCCCTTCCCCAAGAAAAACCAAAACCTCTTCAAGTCAAGGTTCGGCTGTTATCTAGCCTACATATCCTCATAATAACCTCTTCCTCCTCCTCCCTTTACACTCTTACAACAATCTTATTCAGTGAGCCTCTACTTTGAAGATTTGCTGATGGTGAAAAGGTTAGCAGCACAGGAGAAATATGAGGGCCAAGTTTGAATTCCAGTTGAGCTTGATATTCATTTATGTGTAAATACCATTTGGAAAGCTACAAATCTATCTTCTCCCCTAGCTATAGGATAAATTGTAGGACTTTTATCTGGAAAAATCATTATTCTTGAAAAAAAAAAAAAAAATTAATGCAATATTCACTTGTTACCCTCCACCCCCACCCAAATCTATTTTTACAGTACAAAATTTGTTTGTTTTAAATGACCCTTCAAAAGATTAAGTTGTGTGTGTAAAAAAAAAAAAAAAAAAAAACCCAAAAAACTCTATCTTGAGTGTCTCTTAGGCCTTGTATCGGGTGAACAATAGTATACAAAAAAAAATAGGTCTGAGATTTATTCCACAGTTCTCAGCATTGGTTTCATTTGTCATATCTTCTGATTCATAATTTATTATTTTAAGACATTTTTATGTTTATAGATACAAATATTTAAGTAAATGCTCTGTTTATAATAAACAGTATTAAACAACATTTACTGGTCTGAATGTCTGAGAAATTTTCACAGAAAATATTCGTCCTGCGACAGGATATTTTCTGTGAAAATTTCTCGGACATTCAGGCCGGTAAATGTTGTTTAATACTGTTTATTATAAACAGAGCATTTACTTAAATATTTGTATCTATAAAAAGAATGTATAAACATAAAAATGTCTTAAAATAATTGACAGACTTTGTCCATTTCATAATAATTTATCTATTTTTTGATGTATAATATTTTATAGGCTTGGATGTGCAGGTGGTGTAATAGTTGGTAACTTGAAATGTGAAATCTGAGTTTGAAATCCAAGTTGAGTTTATTACATTCACTTTTTTCTTCCAATCTGGATGTTGAAGGTAGACTGCTTCTGTGGGTATCTACCACAGATCCCATACTTATCAGCTTGGAATGGAATGGCACTTTCTGATTGTTTTTTTTTTGTCTTCTATGTAGCTTGAGGTCCATGAACATTGCGGCACCAAATCTGCACTTATACCACAGGCTGCCACACTTTGTAACAGCATGCTAGCTGAGAATGCTCATACAGTGTCAGGCCTTGTGCCATTCTTGACTACACTTGTCACTCAAAAACAGAAATTAGTAAGAAAATACTACAACTTTAGGGATCAAAATATATTTTGTTTCATGCAAATGTGATATTAACAAAAGTTATAAGTAATTTTCAATAGTTCCTTGCCACTCAGCCTATATTTGTGTATTATATATATATATATATATATATATATATATATATATATATATATATGGTACTTGATGAAAAGTGCTAAATATCTGTGATAGAGCTAACATATTCAATTGTATGGTTTATCTGATGATTACAAAAGTGTGAAACCCAGGGTTACAAACTAATATCCATACAACAGAATATATATATATATATATATATATAAAAATACAAATAAAATTTGTCACTTAGTTGATGTTATATTCAGGTACCTCTACTCCAGAGTTTCATTAACAAATTTTTTCATAATTGTTCAGTCCACTCTTCAGGAGGTTTACTGTTTTTTTTTTTTTTCCATTTTTCATTCTTTTTATACTAAGTTTGATGTAATTATGTGCTAGTTGGGATGCTCTTATTGTGTTAGGTTGACTTTTCTTTTTTTGTGTGCATGTCAAATGTCATCGTTATTTCTCTTTTTCATCGTCTTCTTCACTCTTGAGACTCTTTCCTTATTCCTTTTCCTCTTTCAGCTCTGAGAGTCAAAAATAAGTTCTAATTTCTCATTTTCAGTGACTTTAAGTTCCATGCTGTAGCAATAATCAGGTAGTAATGTCTTCACTGGCTGATTTCTACCATATTAGTCATGAAACTGTAAGAAACAAAAAATTTAACCTACATCTATATTGTGTGTGTGTGTATATATATATATATATATATATATATTTATACACACACACACTAGCTCTATTCTATCAGTAATGGTTGCATCAATTCTTGACCACTAACAATTGTTTTCTTGTGAGTGTCAAAACTTGCTTAAACAGACAGGTAAGAATTGCAATTATGAATCTTTAATTTCTTTGCTCGTCAAAAAACATTTAGTAATGAAGAAGCAAAACTAAATGAAATTTTTGTATTGTTTAAATCCTACCTATGTTTTGTCCTGAGTATGACAATAAACTGCAAGCAGCAAGGCCTCTGATTAGGAGGTTTTGAGAAGTGTGGTACCACCTCTTAATTGCTGTTGTTATCAGGTGTTACAGAATGCAAAGGTCAGGGCCAGAATGGTGAGCATTTGGCTGGCATGCCTCGTGGGTCAGGTATTCTAACATTGACTGATTGCTTTTGTCTGGGTTTTGAATATGTCCAAAATGGTGTGAATTCTACAGAAGGTCTCAAAAATTCTAAAGCATCGATATGCCTCCCTGTTATGAATTAGCAACGTATGAAGATATGAACCCTATATTGACAGGACACATTTGAGTTGAGTGAGCAAGAAACATGTTCTGTCATCTCTCGGCCAGTTAAGGGTGCCATTGTGCACATTTTCTGTACGGAATTCTTCAGGACTGCTGAGACCAGAAAGGTCCAGTAACACCTGTACTATCTGGTCCTCAACCTCAACTCTTTCAACTAATTCTTCTTCCAGAAGTACAACCAGAGCAGCATGACTTATCTTCCTAATCTGGTTATTGTCACTGAGGTATTTCACAAGAGGGAGAATAGAAGTGGTTATAGCATTTTGAAAGAAGTTCCTGTTCTCTTGACAGTATATTGCCACATGAAGAACTTGTTCTACCAGATAAGAGTGAATAGTTGGTTCAACATCACTTGACAGGCGTACTATGACCTGTAGTACAGCAATACAATCCACTTCAATGCTGCATGTAAAGTTTCCAGAATTTCGCTTGCTATCAACTACCAGCTGGATGCATTATCGTTATCTATAGATTTTTCCAGCTTCTAAAGTTCTGTAAGGTTGTCAGAAAGATTCACCACAATTTCTACCTTCCAATCCATATCCTAAAGATAAATTGTCTTCTGGAGTATCTTCTGATTCCTCCTGATAAAAGTTGATGTCCACTATGTTGCAGGAAACTGCTGTCCAGTTTTCTGAAGCTGGGATATGTGAAGCTCTCCACTTCCTCATCAACACATTGTTTTCAACAAAATATCCTGTTGGAAATTTCTTCAACTCTTATTTGGCAGTGCATGATTAAAAGGTCAAGTAATTTTGGGAACTCTCCCCTGTTCTATTCTGAGTTGTCTCCATGATAGGGAAACCTCCATAACGGGCTCTACATTACCGACACTATTCTTCTTCCTAAGACTGTCAGAATGACAATTAAAATCTATGTCATGACTTGAAAAGGTTTGGAACAGGTTGATTATCTCATCCCTTGCCCTCCAAAATCTCTTTATCTTTTCCCTTGGCCTGTGCCTGAGTCACTGCATATGAAGGAAATATCCCAGGTTTTTCTTCTTCCTTTCTCTGTTTCTATCGAGGTGACCGGTTCTAGTACTACCTTTGGGTGAATAGTGAACTTCCCACCAGCTAGTACGTTCCCTAGCAACATAGATACACCTTTTATAGGCAGACTAAACGATACCAACAACAGTAGGTCCTGACACTAACTCTAACTTCAAATGAATTCAATGTAGAGGGACATTAACAAACTCGTTGCTGACTTTTGATAGGTATCTTTCTAGTGGTTTTCTTCTTCCCTTACATCTTCAACAAGATATTCTATCCAACACACTTTGGTTAGAAGAAATTAACCCCTGGGGTTTATTTCGGCTTAATGCCTTGAACTCCCTATTTTGTTTGGTCCAACAATTTGACACAATGTACCAGACTTTATTATGATATTAGCACATGGGGAATCTCTAATGCCATTTATTTACTTGCTGATATCTTGATAACTGGTAATTATTTCCTTTTGAATTTGTAACACTTGTATTTGTGCTTGCACTTGTATACTGTTGTGGGCTTGTTAGGGCCAGAAATAAAGACACAAAGAGAGGGATTGATTTAAACAAATATATTAACAGAAATGGTAATACAAACAAGTGTTACAGCAAGAATGTTCAGTCCAACTGCTGGAAACTTCCCTCTCCAAAAGGTAATACCTGCTCCTATTTATAGCTGGAAGAGTCCATGTGTGCGTGGGTAAATTACCATAACATATACAAGGTAAATGACTGATTGGGACTGCATGATTGGTCCGACTGAAAATTCTGATCCGAACTAGTCCCAGGTCTTGGACCAGGATCACTTCCAGATCTGAAGGGATTGCTGTATTTTGATGTGTTGTGTTTATGCGTTAATGCATATTCATCTGCAAGTGTAGCCATTTCGTATACAGTATCTACTTTTTCTTTCCTCAAGGTATATTTTTATATTTTCAGGAACACATTCTTTAAGCTCTTCTATTAGAATCAGTTGCCTTAGTCTATCATGGTCATCTAAGATATTTCTCAACTGGTTCCATCTGTCAAAATAAGCTTCCTTTTCACTTGAAAACTCAATGTAAGTTTGTCAGTCAATTTCCGTAACTTTCTGAATATTTGACGATAAGTCTCTGGCAATAATTCATATTTTAAGGATGGCTGACTTCGCGGTATTATAATCAGCACAGTCTTCTACTGACAGGGTGGCATATGCTTTCTTAGCTTTACCTTTTAGCAGAGTCTGTGATAACATGGGCCATTCCAAATTCAAAAGCAACATTTTTGAAATGCAAAACCTATCCATCTACTTCTGCTTCATTAAAGTTTGGTACTAGCTTAACTTGCTTTGATGAGTTAAATTCATTCCATCTTTACTACTTAATTATTTTGTTTTTATTTCATTGAACCGTGTCCCTGCTCGATTCTAGCTCTTTCTATTTTGGCTTCTTTTTCTCAGCTTCAATTCTTGCTTTTTCCCTTTCAGCTTCAATTTTGAAGTTTCTCAACTTCAAATTGAACTAGGGATATCTCCTCTATCGATACTGGTAGTTTATTTAATGTGCCTTCATCAGAGATATCGTTATCTACCATATGCTCTGTAATCACCCTAATTAGCTGTGATTTGCACATAGACTTCCTTACATCTAATTCAGTATTCTTACTAATTTCTAGTTTTTTTTTTTTTTTTTTTTTTTTTTTAAAAGTCTAAATAACTTTTCCAGGGAGGGTGAGTTTAAGAAACATTCAATTACAGACAACTTAGGCTACCATCTGCTGGCACACTGATATATGTATAATTCTGACTGAGCGAATCCTGGAGATGAGCCCCCAAATTTTATGTTATGAATTCACAAGGTATAAAGCCCAGGTTCAAAAAAAAATAAAATAAATAAAATAGGTGAGTTTGCTCAGATAGGAACACACAAACACAAGATTAAAATTTTAAAATAAATTTTATATAACAAAATACAAAATATGGAAAAAGTATGGAGTGACAGATATACAATTAATAAAAGGAGGAATTTGTGTTTCAGGAATTTGGAGTTTGAAGATTCATAATGGCAGACAAAGTTGCTGTAGAATGTTCACAAAAGTTGACTTTTTTTTTTTTTTTTTTTTTTTTTTTTTTTTTTTTTTTTTTTGCATTATGAAATATAGAATTCAGGAATAATGTTTGCATTCCATTTCCCCAGGCTCACTTGGATTGTTTTCTCTGAATTTTATACAATATTCCTTTATTTAACCATTTAATAGTTAAATACATCCAAAATCTCCGTGATGTAATTCTATTCCTGACACAACAAGTAATGGAATAGGCTTGTGGGTGTATTCTTCATCCCTTACGATCGCATGATGAGAGTCAATTTCTCTCGCAAACTGTTGTCGTTGGAGGTCACTGGGGAACTCTAGTTACGATACCAAAATTCCACTTGAAGCATGTCAAGTGAGCATAGTCAACCAATTCCTACTCACTTTCTTAAGAGGTCACTCTGTTTGTTGTTAAGCACCCCAAATTCCCTTCCTACTATTTCTTAGGAGGTCATTCTGTTTGTTGTCAAGTGACTCCAAATTTCTTTCCTGACAGAAAAACACAACTCAGTCTAGATAGGTAGTAAACCAAAAAGGAAAAGGAGAAACACAAAGACAGCACATCTCTTATTAAATTGTTTGTATGCCTGATTTAACAATTCACATTGAGGGCCATGTCACACTATCACACCCAGGTTTGCGGCTGGCTAGTAACTCCCACGGAGGGATGCTGAGCTAACGTGTAATATGCATTCCTGTGACATTATTCCTCCTACTGTCTCTTAGAATCCAAGCTGTCACCCTTAATAAAATGAATACCAATAATAAATAACCCTTTTTGCTGATACTGTTTTACGTAGTCAGTTGGTATCCAGAGACAACACAGAATGCAACACCAGGTCCATCCTGGTCCTGGGTGGTAGCACCTGTTGCATTCCCAGCTATGGGCAAATAGTTAACCCCTAAACTGGAGTCAAAACACTATGAAAGTATAAAAATAGTAAAAATACCAGCAATATATTTTCATAGTAAAAACATAGCAATACATTTTTGCAAAAGAAATTAATGCTCCCAAGAAAATTAAATTTCGACATTAAATGACCTATAAGGAGTTGATATGCAGCTAAACAAACAAACCTATGTATGTCAGTTTTCTATGCCATAATTAAATTATGTATCATCAGATTATCTTTAAATCCTACCTAGTTACATAAAAAGGCAGATTAATGTTACTAAGTGCTTGTACAGATGACTGTATTTTCTTCTTTTTTTTTTTTTATTAAGGGAAATGTATTGATGTGTGTTTTATAATGAAAGCATCTTTTCACTAATATCCTTTCTCTTACCATATCCATTTGTCATAAGATGACTGACAATAAGACAGAATAAAAAAAAAAATTCTCTTTGTGTTTTTAATCATTAAATTTTCATACAGATGAGTTTTTTCTTGGTTTTTACTACTGTCAGCAATTCCTGGATTCATGTGTTCTTTTCAAACAGTAGTGTACAGATTATTGATTAATAACAAGATCCCAAATTGTGTTTGTGCTTTTACCGTTGTGTGTTGGAGTCAAATGACCATGGCAGGTCAACTAGTAGCATACCAACTAACTGCCTCTTTAGTGACTGGCTTACTGACTGTTCTCAGATGGTCAGTCCAAATAAATAGCTTTCATTTTTACTTTGTCTTGTCAGACTCAAATCTCTGTCTTGTTTCTTAATGGTTTGGGCCAACTTTTACCGCTAAAGTTAAGCATAGCTTTCTTTAATAGACCCAAACAGATTCAACCAATTGGTGCCTTTTCTCAGTAGCATATGAACAAAATGTTACTGTATATTGTTACATTTGGTTGGAAATTATGTCAGCACTGGCAATCAATCTGGATTGCATTCATTTATTATATATGACATCAAAGTGTGTGGTTTAAATTGCAGAAAAATGTCTTTGAGGAGACGTGGTTCTTTCAGACAGTCCAGATATTAATATAAGTAAAATTATAACCTTAATGATTCTTGGAAGTGAATTATCTCTTCTTTCTCACTGATATGTGACTGGCACCTATCAAGGTTGACACCCACTTTCTTTTGTCTAAGCTTGTCAGCAATGTGACCTTTTTTTTTTCTTCTATCATATTCAGGAGTTGGGTGATCATAGTTCTCCACAACTTCCTGCTCTTTGTAGCTCTAAGTATGGCTTGTCTTTCCATTTTCCCTCTCACTTTCCATTTTCCCTCTCACTTTCCATTTTCCCTCTCACTTTCCATTTTCCCTCTCACTTTCCATTTTCCCTCTCACTTTCCATTTTCCCTCTCACTTTCCATTTTCCCTCTCACTTTCCATTTTCCCTCTCACTTTCCATTTTCCCTCTCACTTTCCATTTTCCCTCTCACTTTCCATTTTCCCTCTCACTTTCCATTTTCCCTCTCACTTTCCATTTTCCCTCTCACTTTCCATTTTCCCTCTCACTTTCCATTTTCCCTCTCACTTTCCATTTTCCCTCTCACTTTCCATTTTCCCTCTCACTTTCCATTTTCCCTCTCACTTTCCATTTTCCCTCTCACTTTCCATTTTCCCTCTCACTTTCCATTTTCCCTCTCACTTTCCATTTTCCCTCTCACTTTCCATTTTCCCTCTCACTTTCCATTTTCCCTCTCACTTTCCATTTTCCCTCTCACTTTCCATTTTCCCTCTCACTTTCCATTTTCCCTCTCACTTCACATGTTCGTTTGGTAGATTACTCACTTTTCCCTTAGCTCTCTTTACTTAAATATGGCCTGTGAGTGTTACATTCTCCAAACCCTCTTTCCTGATTGTGTGTCCCAGAAGTTTTAACTCCCTCTCTTTCTGATTTGAATTATAAGCATTCTCTTTGTTTCATTTTCCTTAAAACTTCCTCATTACTCACATGTTCATTTCATAGTACTTGTAGTATCCTGTGTTTGTAGCCTTGTGTGTTTGTAATCTTTCCTGTAACCTGAAGATTGTCCATCATACACTGCCATGGTGGAGGACTGATATTACATAAGTCTAGTACACTTTCCTTTGTTTCTTTGCCAGTATCCAATAGCATAATTTTGTTTATATTTGAACTAAAAATAAAATTATTCTAGTATTTTGCAATTACATTGTATTTAAATAGAAAAAACAAACTTTGTTGCTTTTTTCTTGTTCAATATTTCCTGAATATCTAAACACAAAAAAAAATTCTAGTCACCACTCAATTATCAAATTTAATTTATCAAATTTCTCATTGTTATTTTTGCCTGAGGCACTTTGCGATTTCATGTGACTTATTTCTTTCCAAATCTTTCAATCCAGTGTGACTTTATTTATATGGGACCAGATGTCAGCCTTTTACAAATTCAGTACACATTCTTTCTCCTGAATTTTGGTCAACCTTTTCTCTTGTCAGGAATATTTTCCTAGATATGTCTTTTTGAGTCTTATTTTTTACCTGTTTAATATGTAGGGTGATGGTCACACCATGTTGAAACATTGGTTCCCATATGATCACCAAAGTTAAGCAATGTTGAGCCTGGTCAGTACCTGGATGGGTTAACACTTGGGAATACCAGGTATTGTAAGCTTGGATGTATGAGTGGTGTAATGGATAATGGCTCCGAATTGCTAATTGGAGGATAGTTCCAATTCCAGTTGTGTTCGTTATATTGACTTTTGCACAAATACCCATGGAAAGGAATGAATATACCACTTTTCCCCCTAGTTATTTGCGGCCAGTAATTAACTTCATAATGTTGCTCTGGAATATTTTATTTGTATAAAGTGCATGGTTCTAACGTATTTTTACTGTTGCTGAAGATTCAAGATGCAAGGATTTCAATAAATAGAATTTTTGGTCAGAAGTGATTAATTTTATTTATTTATTTCATTTGATATTTTTTACCAGCAATATTCCAAATATTGTTTTGCCAGATCTCACCTGTCTCAATCCCCTAGTGTGTGGGCTTCTCTGTTGCATAGTTGTTCACCAAAATCAAAGTCACAAGAATGGGTTTGTCAAACACTCCTTTATTAAAAGCCACCAGTGGGTAGATAGGGAATAGGGAGAGAGGATTACAATTGCAAGGCTTGGATGTGAGTGGGTGCTAACAACAATTCTAAAGGCTTTCTTGCTTAATACTATCCAAAATTTTAATAAAGACAGATACCATGAATACTTGAGTATAGTGTGAGTTCTTTTTTGTTTTTTTTTTAATGCAAAAGATAGTGTAATTATTATTATTATTATTATTATTTTTTTTTTTTTTTTTTTTTTTTTTTTAGAAGGTTAAAAATCATTCATTTTTGGTGATCGATTGCACTATACACTATAGGTAAATTTTTTTTGGAAGGATTAAAATTCTTGCAAAAAACAGGGGTGCACTATTCATGAAATCAGTTTATACATAAATATATGTGATAATTATGGAAATAAAATTACCAAGGCTACAGAAAATGTATATTGGCAGTAATTCCCAAGTAAGCTGATGGTATCAAATTGTAAAAATTATAAAACAGTTGAGTGTAAGTTTTTATGAGCAGTTTTTACACAAAAATAGGGAGTCACACTATGCACATGTAGTGTGTTGTTGTTTTTTTTTTTTTTGTTTTTTTTTTTAGCAATTAAATCATGCATTTTTTGGTGACCAGTTGAACTACACAAAAAAATTCAGGATTTGCATTATACGTGAAGTTGGCTTTTACATGAGTATATATCATATTAGTAATATCTATTAATACAATATGAAGTGTTTTTTTTTTTGTTTTTTTTTTTGTTTTTTTTTTGAAATCCATAGATTTTTGATTTAATTTTTTGTAATATAAAGATTTATTTTGGTGGTTAAGTCCTGGGTAGGATGATAAACTGCATCTGGCAGCAAGACCTCTTATTAGGAGGTTGGAGGTTTTCAAGAGCCTGGAACTACTTAATTGTTGTTGTTCCCAGGTCCACTCTGCAGTGACAACTGCAACAGATAGCACCTGTTAGGGGGTTTCAGGTATGGGCAAATAGTGAAGCCCCAAACAGAAGCAAAATACTATTAGGTTGGTGCAAAAATAATGATGTAATAATGTCGTTTTTTGACGTTAAAAAATACGTCAAAAAACGACATTATTACGTCATTATTACGTCATTATTTTTGCACCAACCTGATATGAAAATATAAAAATACATTTTTTTTTTTTTTTTTTTTTTTAGTAAGGTTACTAAAGGTTATATATTTTATCTGTAGTTGAAGGCATACAATTACATTCAAGATATTTAGACTTTGACATTAAATAACATATATAGGTTGATATGTCACTAAACAAAATCAACCAACCATTTCAGTGGTGCTTCTACCTGACTAATAGGTCACTTGGGATACTAGTAAAGCCCAAAGGTCTGCATTTATACATTTATAGATAATTGACAAAGTATTTGTAGATATGTTGAGGTAAGTTTATTGCAAACAAATCATCTTTTTTTTTTATATAAATTATCTCAATTATAGCTTATTTTTAAGCTTTTATTTTTATTCTCCATATTGTATTGAAAAAAGACAACAGAACTTTATGGCATCACCACAATGCTGCAAGAATTCAGTATGAATTTGTTCACTGCAGAATCTTACATTATTTTTTTTTCCAGTTTCTTTTACCATATTCATTTTCATACATAGTGACACATGGTATTTTTACTTCATTTTCAGGAATTGACATTCTGTTGACTTGAATTATCTTCATCATGGTATACTTCTCCATAGAATTGTGCACAACTGTCTAGTTTCTCTTTCATTTTTTCTTCCTCTTTTTTTGGATGGTAATATTTCCCATTTTTTATTTTTAGCTTAGCTTGCTTTTGTTGCAAGGAAGAATTAAGTACCTGAAGAAAGGTTGGACAATCCACCAAATTCTTTGTTTAACTTAACATGCTTGTCTCTCTGAACTAGTCTTGTAGCCATTTTTTTTTCTTTTCTTTTTATATTGGTCAGATTTTTATGTGAATGTTTTAGTAATTTTTCTTATTGATGGTGTCAGATTTCATCCAAGTTGGTGCTGGGTTTATAGCTGAAGGTAAAACTTTATTTGCTTTAGCTAGAATAGAATTTTTAATAGTTTGATCCAACACTTCAGCATTTCAGTGAAGAAACAGATTGAAAAACCCTAGTGCATTGCATAGAACACATATTGGTTAGTCTTGAATAATAACAGTAGGAAGTCCATTGAATTAATTGAAGTTTCACAAATAAATATCAGCCTTCAACAACAAAAATATATTTGAGGAAGTTAATTGAATTAACATGGCAAATTCTTTGCTCTGTTGCAAAATGTCTCAAATTTGATATTTAACTACCTTTGAAGCTTGGGCATGAAGAGTATATGTCTGGAATGGATAAGAAAGAATTTGAAAATTGATTTTAATGTTCTTTTTACTTAAGAGTACTGAACTAATCCTGATGAACTGAATGAATGGAGAGTAGGTTTGGTTGCAATGGAAAAGCAGGATTTTTTTATGACTTGGGTTATTGGAGGTATCCTCAAGATAGGAGAGGTTCAAATTTTTAAGTCGCATTATATTTATTTGTAGTTCATTTTGTTTTGTGGCCAAGAAAATCGAGCTTTCTTTTCTGCCTTCTATGGTCGGAGATCTTGAAGCTTAAAACATCAGTATCTAATATATTTAGTTCATGCTACTGTTTTATTATTATAAAATTAATTTCAGCAACATTTTTATCATTAAGGTGTTTCCATGTATGAAGATAATGTATTTGAAATGTGTAGCTTAAATGAGCCTGTATTACTAGGACGTCACTTGTACAATTCAAGATACTGCTAGTTCAATCTGCCATTTTTGATTTCTGCACACTTCAAAACAAATCCATCTTTTCTCTCTCACTGCTTCAGCCCTCTTTTATCAGGCCAACACCATCGTTGACAAACCAATCGGCGTTCTTTGCTTTTATTCTCAGTTACCCAGGTAAATAGCCTTCTCCAGTTTAACCAATCAGCACATGACTTGCTATTGATCAAAGCATGCCAAACTATACAAAAACCTTGTTACTGCACATACTGCTGAAGTGGCTAAACAGGAGAGTAATGCCATTTTCAAGGAGCAAACATGCTGATGACTTGTGCCGCATGTTGAGGTATGACCATTATTTTTTTTATGCATCAGATGCAAGCCACTCTGGCTTGCTTGCTTCTACGGGACTGTTCACCACAAAAGGTGATGTTTGGATAAATATTGGCTGGAAACAATGTCCTGATGAGGAATAGGTAGGTTTGCCTACCACCCAGTTAACATTCGTCCTCCTCCCTTTTGAACAGGGGTAGGGCGTTGTCACTTGTTTCCGGTTTAGGGTTGGGTTTCTGGTTACTTCTAAAGTCTTTTCATTCTCTTTCACTCTCAGTAGCCCCTTGTGCCTTGGCAGCATTGTCACTTTGCTTGGGGGAGGGGTGAATTACTTATAGAAAAATTAAATATAAAGCTACATTCCTTAATGCCACCAGTTCTGACCTTCACAGCTGAGATACGCCACGTATACGGTGACGAATCATCCCCATACTTTTTGTATTCCATAAACAAGTAAAGTCTGAGGGCTTTGCCAAAAATCACCATGAATATTGTGGAATGGCACTACAGAATTGCAAATAACTGGACCAAGTAACAGAAACCACGTCATTTGAGGACTACCAACAGCAGTGACAACTACAACAGATAGTACATGTAACTCAGAGAGAAAATGACATAATCAACATGTTAGCATTCTACGCTACTTCAAACAGAAGGTTTGGAAGGAAATCCCTATCAATACTGGAAAGAGCAATAACAGCTACTGGACTTGATGAATCTGATTTTTGTTTTCTAAAAGTGTTTTAAGAGAAATATTTTATAACTTTCAACCAAAAACAATATTGGCTGCTCAGTCAATGAATGCCAAATGGTTCCTCAGAGGGAAATGGGTAATATTACCAATAGTAAGAAGCAAGTTCCATTCAGACAGCTTCTTCCTATGAACCTTTACTTTGGGAAACAGACTCCCGGGAGGATACTTTCTCATCACTACAATCTTAACTATTTTAAGTAGGGTTAAGTTATATTTTCTACATATCCTCACAATTTTTTTTTTTTTTTTTTTTTAACCTCCTCTCCTTACTCATATATAACAACCTCATTCAATAATCCTCCACCTTGAATGGCACTTGGTATTTGATGAAAAAATTAAAAAAAACAAAGTTAGTTAAATTTTCACTTTGTTTGTTAGTCCTTTCTGTAGTATCCATTCCAACACAAAATAAATGGCTGTTTGAAAATTCTTGAACTCGAACACTCAAGTGTTATAATACAGAGAAAACCTCATTTAGGTATTTTGTCTCACTGGGATTTCACTATATTATAAAGATCTTGTATCCCTTTTTGTAGAGTGAGGCTTGTTGTAGAAAAATAGACTTAGATAAATGTAATTTTGTTACTTTTTCCTTACAGGATTAAAGTAGCAAGACTGACTGCCACACCTTTATATCTTGAAACAGAACGGACAACAAGATTTGTTTACCAAAAATCCAACTCCATTTCTCCTTGATGAGTCATTTCCAGAATTACATAAGATTCCTGCTTGGGGTGAACCTCTATTTTATTTGAGATGCAGATATTCTGTGAATATTGCACTTAATATTTTCAAGTTCTTTTAGTATAATGCCAAAATCCAGTCTGCTTAGGTTAATATTTATGGGTTATAGATATAAATGTGTATGTACATGTTATATATGCACACAAGTGGACATTGAATCAACACCCAGAGGTGACAGTCTTACATGCTTAAGCGCAATTGCCAGGCCATGACGATTGCACCTAAGCATGAAACACTGTTGCCTCTGGGTGTTGATTTAAATGTCCACTTTTATATTTACATATGCTTTCTCTGATATTGAGCATTTTAAGCCATAAATATAGCATACCTTAAAACTATATTTTTATCATTTTATATATTGTTGTAACCTAGTGAAGGTTACTGAATAGAATAGTCAAATGAAAGTTGGTAATGAATGATAGTACTTAGGACATGAATGACACATATAAGATTTGCCAGCAGCACATAGAATTAGTAGTCAACTGCCAGAAGTAAGTCAAGTGAATTCCACAATGAATCTCTGTCAACCAACATACAGTATTTACTACTGTATTTATGTGAATGGGGACATACCCATTATCGTCCATAGGTATGCTGCAACATATATAACTTTTTTGTTTTTCTTTCTGTTCACATTACTTGCTCTTGTGGATGACTGCCCCATCAACGGTGGGGCAGTCATCCACAAGAGCATTTGTTTGGGGTTGTGCTCACTTGGTCAGATGGTGGTGGCTGCTCTCATTTCATCACTACTACTTTGAAGAATTTTATTAATTTCAAATCTTTTTGAATAATACATCCCTACAAGTGGTCAGACTGCTGGGAGATAGTTTTTATCAGGTCATCATGTCTAGATAGAAGCTCTTTAATCTTGGAGGTTAATCTATCTATCCATTAGGTGAAGTATACTGCACTAATCTTTTTTTTTTTATTATTAATATTCACCTAATATAAAGCCCAAGGGACACTCAAGGTAGTGTTATTGTGTAGAGTTGTACTGGTGTAAGAAAGTTTTATTAGTGTAAGATAATAGGAAAGTTATATGGATAATTAAATCTTGACCTCTTTGAGTCTGGAATTAGCTAATAAAATTTCAGAGTTCAGACATTAGGAGTATATTGTTGAAGTAGACCTTAGGAGGGTCAGAGTTCAGGCAGTGATATTAGGAGTATAGAGTTGAAGTACAATTAGAAGCAACTGGAAACTCAATCTTAAACAGGAAACAAGGGATGAACCTCTACTCCTGTTCAAAAGACTGGGGAGGAGTGCAAACCAGATGATAGGTTTGTCTATCGTCTTACTTCTCCACAGCTATCAAGCTTAATTTAACATAAAATTCTATTGCCTCTTACACCCATATCACCAGAGGAGTCCACAACAAGCTAATGGCTGAATCACCCATCTCTGTATAATGGACTCTTCTTCAGAAAACTTTTAGAGTTTTTATTTATTTTTTAACTCTCTTGTTCAGAACCCCAAACTTTTCAACACATCTATATCTTTGGAAACCTAAGTTTTATATATGTCAGTTGTGTTGTAAATAACAATTACTCCCCCCCCCCAACACTTTTTTTTTTCTTTACATGGAAGTTGGTTTTCTAATGCCAAGGAAATAGCAACTGCTTAAAGCAATTTCAAAGAAAATAATATAAACCTTGCAGGACACAAAATTGCTGAATATTTTCCTTCTGCTATAGACGACACCACATCTTTCTTGAATGGGATTGAGTAAACATATAATAGTCCTTTGTGTAAATATTATTGAATGATTTCAGTAACTTTAACCAAATTAAGCAGTTTGGTAATAGACCTTTCCAGATGGATTGGTCAAACTTAAGAGGGTTATTAAATTGAATTTGGTATCCTTAGAAATAACTAAAACTAGAGATTAACACTTCTGCAATGGTGGTCATATTTATAAATCTTTACAAAACTGACATTATCTGCTTTTTGTATACATAAATATCTTTATTCCTGGATAAGTTTTTTAATGCCAGTTAATATCTCCAGGGTAAAGTAGTTTCATCAGTTATTTGTAAGGTTGGCTGCTAAGATACCTTGTATGAAATCTTTTTCAAATTCAATATGATTGAATTTGATTTTCATTTAAAGTCGTGAACCTTTTCTTAATCCTGTGGCAAATTTTAAGCTAAGACTTAAAGCCTTCACTTCAGTGACAGTTTGATTTTGTAGATAAGATTAGGGCTACTGATCTTTTTCTGTCTTACTCTAGGTGCATAAATTGTTGAGCTTGTGTTTTAAATGATTTATTTGTATATTGTTTATGTATCATATTGTTTGTTGCAACTTCTTGGCTTTATAGTTAGAAAGGATGTTTTGCCAATTCATGCAGCCTTAACATTAGTGAGCCTTTTGTTGTGTTTGAGTCCTGCGCATGTAAGGAGGTAGATGTGGATGTATTTGGGGAAGACATAAGTTCTGTTCTTCAGTACTTTATAAGTGCCTTTGGGAAGAGCTTTTTTCAGCAGTGCAGTCGTTTGCATGTTCATACAAGATGAGTTAGGATCAAATGCAGCTCAAATATGGATCAGAATCTGACAGAATAAGATGAAGAATAAACAGGAAATGTTTATCAATCTATGTTTAACTTTGATTAAAGCTACATCAGAAACTGAGATATGGGGAAAAAGAAGAAACTAATTCTGGTATTTTTGCTTGTGTTCATAGATGCATTTTCTTAAATTTCTGCATATTTCTCCAGTGTATTGTGAGGAAAAAGAGATTTCATATATAACAATTTAACAAATGCACTAGTCATTCATAGAAATAAATTCAACCACGATTTTGATTTTATAAATGCTACACTCACAAAAAAAGAAAATAATTCACCCAGAAGGAAAATCTTTGAAAGTGCTGCCATTGAATATTATCCAAATATTAATCTATGGCCAGGTTTTTTCCCAACATCACCTTTCCTAACAGAATCACTACTCTCCCAAGCCAATTTACACAACAAATATATCAAGAAATCAAAAAACGGTTGAATCTGTCAACACAACAATAGAAACGCTATTTCTACATGTGAAAATATTATCTTCAAACATAAAGTAATTGACGCAATTTTTCAGTTGACCATATGAATATACAATAGAGTTTCTAAATTCTTTGAGTTGCTAATGACATTCTGTTTGTTGTTTATAGATACTTTGTTTCAATAAATTCAGTTTGTATTTTTGCCGTGAAAATGTCCACATTGGACAAAATGTGTCGGCTAAAACTAGTTTTCCTAGTCATTTTTTCCTTTATACATGTCTTTTTTTTTTTATAGGTTAATTCTGAGAAATTTTCAGTGTGTATATATATATATATATATATATATAAATTTTTTTTTTCAAGACCTCTTGAAATGTCAGTTCCTAATGTTTGTGTTATAAACTAACTAGTGCTATTTTCAAACCATTATATATATATATATATATATATATATATATATATATATATTTTTTTTTTTTTTTTTTTTTCTAATCATTTCACTCCAAGCAAAAAGTGTTACTGAGTGTGAGAGAATGAGAAAAAGAAAACATTAAGGCAAGAGAACAATAAAAGAACATGCATTAAAAGGATAGAAGATAATGATTGACATTGCACTTAAATCTTTGAAGATTAAAGTTGACTGGAATGCAATAAACTGGAATAGTTTCACAAGTGAGAGGTGCAAGAGAAGAAACTGTTTGAATAGAACTTAGTTACATTTTAGCTATTTCAGATGTAAAATGATGAGACCTTGCTACCAATCTAGTATTGCACTTAAATTCATAAAGTCTATGTACCAAAGAGGAAAGCTCATCAGAACAATTACGATGAAAATATTTATAGAAAAAGCACAGAGAAGCTTCATTCAATATAATAGTGTACAATATGACTTGTTTTGTTAGGTATTTTCATTGTATGTTGGTGTGGGGGTTAGCTTAGTCTCTGCTGCATAGTAACCTATAAAAACCAAAATGGCACTATCCATGAGAAATTGTTGTCAGTGTCTTTTAGTCATTTATTTCCAGTAAACGGTAATTTTCTACTTTCCCAACACAGGCCAGCATAACTAGGCAACAATTCTACAGTAAGTGAAAGTGTTTTTGTGTGATGCCATTTGCATATGTCTCTTAACACATTTTAACTTATCCATTCTTCAGCCCTCACCAGGAGTAATTCGTGAGGAAAAAAATCTTTTAACTCAAGAGCAAAGGATCAGATTATGCAAAATCTTGTTAGCAACAGCAGATGTCTTGCAGATAAATTTGTGCATCTGAACAATGTTGGTGGTAACTCCCTTGTTTTGGTGTAACTTTGAATCACTTCAATGCTTAATGTACCTGATGCTGTGAAAATAGGCTAGTCTGATGGCTAGATTAATGAAAAGTTTCTACCACCTGTTGTTTTCTCAAATTAAAAGTTTTGTTTGATTTTTCTCATGGATTACACCTGAGGAATTGGTCAGAATGTGTTCACAGGAAATATAGATTTCAGCATCCAGACAATGTTGGATAAGACTCTGTTTATTTGTATATATGAATATCTATTGCTGCTTTTTATATAATATGATTTTTCCTTCTCTGCCCGCCCCACAAAAAAAACACATTTGATCAGAGAGTTTCTGGAAGAAAAGAAAAAAATACTTGTAAGACAAGCTGTCTTTGTAATTAAAATGCCCAGAATGAAGAGAGAACATTAACAGGAAAAAAAAAAAAAAAAATGTCCAACTTACGTCTGACAGTAAATTGGCAGCTAGTCTAAAAAATGAGCTCTAATCTGTTGTTAACTGAGGCAAGAAATCCCTTGTGAATTTTAATGCCTCTAAAATGAAACTGCTATTCTTTAATCATCAAAGAGAACCATTTTCACCTTCCATCAGCCTTTAGGAGAGCAACTTATGCCTTCTTGATCTCGTTGACATGAAATGGCGCAATTATATTAAATCAGTTGCTAGGTCTGCTGTTAAGAGTTAACTGTTTCACGCCAGACAATTTTTCTCATCAGAATCCATTTTTGCATATTTATAAATCTATTATTTGTCTGTGCATTAAGTATTTCTGTGATATCTAATCTCGTGTCCGTGTTATAATTTTACCTGGAAAAATGCTATAATGACAACTTTGATGTCCCTATAGGTGCATATGATTCAGCCCAAGTTGCTGATTTAGTGTGTATTGACATTTTAGATAGTAGAATAGTAGATCCTGAATGAATAGTTCATCCCACTAACCTCAAATCCAAAAGAAAATTATTAAGGCCTTTAAATTACTCAGATTTAAACTTGAAATTTCTTCTAATTTTAAAATAGTTTTTTTTTTTTTTAGATAGCACTCACTAATAATACTTTTGAACCCTATCATAAGGACAATGAAATCCCAACCTATATTAATGTTAATTCTAACCACCCTAAAGCTATTGTGAAACATCCCTACTACTGTTAACACTAGGATTAGTCAACTATCATCCAACTTAAATATCTTTAATGAAAATAAAAAATTATATGAAAATGCTCTCCAAAAAAAAAGGTTTTTTAAAATAAGTTGTCTACTTAATCTCAATAAATAGCACAAAGATATCTGAAATTAAATGTTGACACAGAAAAAGAAAAACCATATGGTTCAACCCCCCCCCCACTTTTGCAAATTGTTAAATATTACCATTGGGCAGTATCATCTAAAGTTAATCACTAAGCACTTTCAAAAAATAATCCCCCCTAAGTAAGATTTTCAATAGGAAAATAATTAAGATTAGCTACTCTTGTACTAACAACATTTATAAGATTATTAACTCACACATCGACCAAATTTTTAAGGAAATTCTATGAGACTAGCAATAAACCTGGTATCAAACCCTCCTGTAGTTGTAGATCAAAAGATAAATGTCCAGTTGAGGGCAAATGCAAATCTGCCATAGTTATATATCGAGCAACCATTTCCCCTAAAGAAAATATGGATAATAAAAAAGTTTACATAGGAATTTCTGTGGGGGATTGGAAACAAGACAGATGATCACTTTTATCGTCTACTGAAATAGTTTATTCCCCACATGAGTTAAAAAGATTTTTTTTGATTGTTTATTTGTTGCTCTGTATAAATAAAATACATCGAGCTCTCTTTAGTGGATCATTTTAATATTTTTATATTACTAGGACCCACTTGGATTATATACCCATGGATTTTATTTTACCTTTATACACACACACACACACACACACACACACACACACACACACACAGCTGAGTGGTCAGAACATTTGCTTTCTTATCATAAGACATGGGTTTGAATCTAACCATGGTCTGTTTGTCAGGAAGGTGATTACTTGATGTTATCAGTCTGGGAGAGACAATCCCAGTATATTGCACCTTTGGAAAGTGCCTGAAAACCGTACAGGTTAACCCAAGCCTTGTGAGTGAAATTGGGTACACAGAAGTCCTTTGGGGGTCTTTGATGGTTGAGCTAGCACAAAATCATTGTGACTGAAGGTTTGAGCATGCTGGCCTTGTTCAGACTGTTTATCATGATAGATAATGCGTGTTCTCTCAGAAACTGTAAATACAGTCTGCTCAGCATGAAACCCAGGCGCCAGCAACAGGGATTGGCTAGCCACTCTAGAAGATGGGTATCTCTGGATACAAGTGGCCACACACACACACACACACATATATATATATATATATATATATATATATATATATATATATATATATATATATATATTTCTGGTATGTGCTGCATTAGTTAAATGCATGGTTGACATTTACGAAATAGGACTAAACACTGCAATTTCTGTCAGAAATAATGGGCTGAGATGGCTTGTGACTACATAATCATTAAACTATGAAATGCAAGCACATGCACAGAAGCAAAGACCACCCCCCACCTGCAAAGACCACTCTGTTGTCATCTCTCTCTCTCTTGCATTTGTGGACCTCTCCAACATTTGCATTAAGTCTGATATTCATGTCATCCCCTCACTTTGCGGCAAAATATCGCAATAGGATTTACTGTAATGACAAATAAAACCTTGCACCAAGCATTTACATTTTCTTGACTGATTCATTTTATTTCTTTTCATTGTTTCTTTATCACATTGGGGATTCGGTTGATGATTGCTATGACCACACTATATCAGTTGGTTTTAAGCAAAATGTACTCAAAATAGCATTGAAAAAAAAAAATTATTGCCTCAACTACCATTTTATACTTTTATTATTTCAATCTCTTATCTTCGTTAATATGGATGTTATTATAGATATACTTTGACCATGTAACCTCTGGGCATCATCTGATATCCATTGTTTTGTTTGCTGTGGGATATCTGTTGATTATTGCATGGTTTGATGCCAGTTATTGTTCATTCTTACTGAATTGGAGTTTTACTACCTGATCTGGGTGTTGAACTCAAAACTACCAGATGACAGAAACACGTTTATAACCAACCTTTCTTTCAATTACACCACCTCTTCTATCATATCATATGATTTAATTGCTGACAGATAAGTTTGTATTAATAAATGAAAAACAATATGATAAGAATATGTAATACTTAATTTCTAACCACTGACTGTTCCCCTTTTACTATGATTAATTTTTCAGTATGTAACAAATATTTAATCCCGAAAATCTAATGAAATTTTTGGTCAAAATTTGCAAATCTAATGCTTTTTTTTCTCTATCACCCTAAATATATTATTGAAGAAAAAAGATGCAAGCATTTTGATGGTGTAGCAGTAATATCAGTGGGCAGTAACAAGGAAATGCAAAATGTTACTTAAATATACTATATTCACATGTAGTTGGTCCTAAAACATTGTTTCTATATTACTTTTTTCTCTTCTCCACCCCCCCACACACATCATTGCCAGAATTTGCTGTGTCCCTAATTTTAAGTTTTCAAACAAATAAATTTTATTCATCCCAAGCTAAATGGCTAGTTTCATAATTTTCATGTAACAACAAAAAAACAAAAACAAAACAAAGTTGAATATACACCACACAAATGACATCACTGCAAGGGGACAAGTCCCTAAAAAGGGGGAATCTGAAAAAAAAATGAAGGTACATTTGTTTCTTTAATACTGTTCAAAAATTGATATGACAACTCAATTCCGCAACAAAATAAACAAATCACAAGTTCAGACTCGAAAATCAAGGGGCAGAAAGAAATGTCAATATCACGAATTGCAGGTCAAATGTCACAAATCCCAATACATGTAAACAGTCAGAAATCCAACACACAAGCCAACGAATGAGGTAGAAAAGTAAACAACTTCTCAATTTGAGAACACAAACTGCTTTTATCAATTGAACAATTTTTTCATTGGTCAACAAGTGAGAGAGGATGCACAGTATTCGATTGTTCAGCATGCATTTATGGCAACACCTGCAAATGACTTGTTTCTATTTTGGTTATTTTGTCTTCAGCATATCATACAGAACAAACATTCCCTTTTTCTTGTTAAGTGACTTTTTTTTTTCTTTGACACAATACTAAACTAAAATACAAGACAATCTATTAGTTCATTATTACAGATATCTGATAACAAATGAACTTCTGCTGCATGAGAGCTGAATATGGCAAAGGGGTTGTTACATTGTAGAATGTGGGTGGGGGATTATGTGAAAGACATGAAAATTCTGTCATATCTGGAAAGTCATAAATGATCAGTATTTTATATAATTGTTCAGAGTTCTCGTGTTTCTCTTATTCATGAAAATCATTCTTTTTGCCAAGCTTGAAGTGAAAAAAGAATTTAAAAAAAAAAATCTCAACTTGTATAAAGAATAGTAATGAAAGAGGAAGAAATTTTCTAAATAATGAAAATTCTGAAAAAATATAAAATAAAATTTTCTTTTTTTTTTTTTTTTTTTCTGGATGGGTTACATTTATTCTTTTTTTTTTTTTTTTTTTGTTTTTTCTTTTTTTTTGTTTTTTGTATACTTTTATTTCTGCATATATTGGGATGTCATATTCAACAATAACCAAAAACTTAATAAAAAGGCAAAATCCTGAACATGGCATTAATGGCAGTTTAAGACATTTTTCTCGTTAGATAACTTGTGTGAATGCTGTTTTCAGCAGCTTCTGCTAATTGTCAAATCGCATCCTATTTTAGAGAATTTATACTCTAATCTGCAAATACTAACTGGCGAAGCATTTTTAGTATATCATACCTCTTATTTATTAGGAAAAATTACATTCTAGTTATCTCCCTTGCACAAGCTTTTTCTGTTTGATCACATTATACTTAATTAAAAATAACTTCGGAACCTGTTGCCTCATTGTAAATTGGTTTATTCTTTAACAAAACTTACCCAAGTGTGCTGTTTTGTGCGCTATATATATATATATATATATATATATATATATTTTATCAGTAAGTTTCACTCTTGAGGTAGAGGTTTGCATTAAGGGGTGGTTTATATAGATAGAAGATAATGGTTAACTTGAATAGGTTAAGATTGTAGTGATTGGTGGGGAAACATCCTCTTGGAAGTCTGTTCCACAGGGCAGTGATAGTGGTTTGCAGGAAGAAACTTAGTGGAACTTACTTTCCACTGATTGAATACAGAGGGAATGTGGGTGGTTGTTGCGGTAAAGCAAAGACTCAACTGATAGTACCAACTGCAATAGATCTCTTCTATTTCTTGATCACAACACTTCACTGCCAAATCGCAGTTCAAACGACAGCCTGTCATAAAAGTCCAACAAAGTAGAAAAACGACAAAATAGCGTCACACGTCCGACCTTCTCACGAGCAAAAAAAACAAAGTTCCCAGAAACAAAAACGCGCCCGCTTTATACAGCCAAGGACCGACCATAATTTGCATGCGAATAACGAGGCAATGAGTTTTTGCGTTAACTGTCCGAGACCTCCTGGCATAAAACATGGGCGCCGCCATTTTGTTTTTTACTGTTGAGCAGCCGAAGTTTGCCCGATGCACAGATTCGTGGGCGTTTCCGAGGTAAGCCATTTTCACAATTTTGCCCACAGTAGTTTTCTACAATGTACAATGCAAGTGGTATGATGGGTCCTAGCTATGAAGATTAGGTCTGTTGGAACCAAGGAAATGTAGTTTGAGCACTTTCAATGGAAGTAGTGATAGAGCATTGAGAGGCTTGTCACATCCTGCCTGTGAGAGCGAAGTCGAAGGGTGGAAAATAATTCTTCTCCAACAAGGACTTTGAGACACTTTTGAACTCTAGACTGGAAAAGTGAGGACTGGGCAGCTTATTATAATCGCAGATAACTCAGGAAGTCATGCAAACAGTGAAACTTTGAGATTTTGTTTGTATTTTTGCCTGTACGTGCGTACTCTTGCCGAATGTCTGTACGCGCACACCCTCGCCGAATGCCGATCATGCAATGAATTTGATGCCCACAAGATGCTCTGTGATTATGAAGTTTGTTATACTAAGTTAAGCTTAGTAAATATTTTATAATTTTTTTAAACAATCTAAAAATTTAAGTGTTTTAATTTTTTTTCTTTTTTTTTTCTGAAAGATGTCTGATGACAAAATCATGGTGTAAGTCATGAATTCGATGGGCAAAGCAATTGGTCTTCCATTTGACATGAATTATTGTTAATTTAGTAATATTTTTATTAACACGTGTAAATTCAGACAGATGAATCTTTATTGTGGAGGGTCTCATTAAATCTAAATGGTTTCCTTAGAAGAGTTTTGTTTCTTCTATTTGTGAATTTTTAAATAAACAAGCTTAGGTATTTTCATATATAAATAAATTATTTCAGATTTGCTCAAATTATGAGTGAAGATTGCTCAATATTGGGGATAGATTTTGAAGGTATAATCAGTGTGAACCCAAGGAATCAACACTGTGTGATGACTTGGTTTCATGTCTTGAGTGATATTGTAGTATGAATTTCTATTTTCTAATTTTGGGGCCAACACCATAAATCAGTGAAACTCTACAAAATATATCTGGTCATAATTCAATAAGTCTTGACAGCTTAATAAAAACATGAAGTCAAGTAAGATTTTGAAACATTCCAGTGTTAACTATATGTACTAGCAGAAGTATCCATCCTTGGGTAGGTTTCTGAATATCTAAATTGAATATAAGTGTAAGAGTTCACTCTTTGCATCAAATACTTTGTGATACCTGAATTATCTTTTAAACAGGAGTAGAGGTTTATCCCTTTTCCTGTTTAGGATTGGGTTTCCGTTCCCTTCTAAAGTCTTATTTCACTCTATAGTCCTAACACTTATCCTTTCCTATGCTAATATAACTCCACACAGTAACCCTCTACATTGAGTGGCTCTTCGGCCTTGTGTGGATAAATATTGGTAATTTTTTTTTTTTTTTTTATAAAGGCAATTCTTCCCACCTACACTCCTTAGTTAATATTGAGAAAAAATTATTGAAGTAACTCCTGCCACAGAAAAGCATGAGAAAGTAATAACAAGAGTGATGAACACAACACAGAAGAAATGGGCTGAGAATTATAAAAATTTTAATGCAAAAAACATGTAATGGATTATCTCATGCTTACACAATGTTAGTGCATTGTGTGCTGAAAACATGAAATTTTGGGCTAATAACAAGATATAAATGAAGGAGAAAAAAAAAGATTACAGTCATGCACATTGTAAGAAATCTAAAAATCTTCCTTTACACTACAATCTAACAGATAACGCAACCTAAACTAATCATGAGGAGCTGAAACACTCTTTTAAGGCAAACAATATTACCCAGGGGGATAAAAAATTTATGAAAATGGCAAACTTCCTGAACACATGTAAACAAAAACATTAATACAGAGTCTATACAATATTCTTCATTTACTAAAAAAAAAAGAAGCTAAATAGCCAAAAAGATCCAAAGATAAAAATATGGAATAGTAAGAGAAATAATACATCTCTTCAAAAAAAGCGATTCCCATATCGCTGTTATATTTGGATGAAGGGTTTTTTGGGTCTTGAGCTTTAGTAGATAGATGTGACTGAATTTTCTTTCTCTTGAATCTGAAGTTGTTTACTCTTCCTGCACAACCAGGAATTTTGGCCAGTAATAACAATATGCCCTAAAGGCAGTAATTTTCTACTCTAATATGTTTTTCAATTGCACAAGTAGTCATTGCAAGGTCCTTTTTGATGACACCTTTGAAGAAAGTGATTGGCTTGTGGTGATTAACAGAGAGTCACAATGTCATTAACCCTCAGGCCACTAGGATGAGTCATGGAGGTATACTGCTAAAAATATTGAAGGGTCAAACAACTGCTAAGCTGATAGACCAAAAAAATAATGATGTTAGCAAAATTTCTTCTATAGAATCTGTAAGTCATGTTCTCAAAACTCAAATTTCACCAATTTAGTGAAATTTGAAATCAGTAAAAAAATATCGAAGACCCCCCCTGTTAATTTCACATTTTTCCACCAGAGCTGAAACCGGTAACAATAATTATTATAGTTAATTTATGTGTGCCGATCTCGTCCAAAATGAGACGATATTCGCACGCATGCAAATTTCTGCCGTATCAGATAGGCATAAAAAGCGAGATGCTAGCAGCATGGCTCTAGGAGCTTTGGGTCATTCGTCAGACTTCGTGCAATAGTTGGATGTATGAATTGACTGACGGACAAAGAGGAAGTCGATGTATGAATTGACTGACGGACAAAGAGGAAGTCGATGTATGAATTGACTGACGGACAAAGAGGAAGTCGATGTATGAATTGACTGACGGACAAAGAGGAAGTCGATGTATGAATTGACTGACGGACAAAGAGGAAGTCGATGTATGAATTGACTGACGGACAAAGAGGAAGTCGATGTATGAATTGACTGACGGACAAAGAGGAAGTCGATGTATGAATTGACTGACGGACAAAGAGGAAGTCAACGTAGGCGTGGCAGAGTTGGTGTCTGTTTCACAACTGCCTGGTGTAACGGCCAAGAAAGGGAGTCTCGCAATCCATTTCCTTGAGGCGACCGACAATGAAGGAAAAACAGCTGGTCTGCCGGCGAACGACGCACTGCACTTTCTGACCCCCCCTCTTGTCACTTCTTTTTGTTTACTACAATTAGTATACTTTATTGCATATTGATAAAAATATTCTGAAACACAAACACTTTTATAAGGCACCAAAGAGATCTTTAAAAAGAGTCAGACTTGTTAATTCCAACTAATTTGGAGTTCAGCATCCTATGCTTCCTATTCATGTCTTTGCTAAGGGAATTTTCAGAAATCTGGGCTGGAGCTACCCAGTCTTCACTTGCCTGTCGTGATAGTTCAAAGTGTCTATGTGGCCTTGTTGCTGATGAATTATTACTGTTTCCCATTTGGCTACTGGCACCACTTAGACTTTTACAAGTAAATAAATGTTCACAGATATGGCTATAATATGGCCACTTCTAGTCTGGGGTGTCATGTAAAAAGATGTCTCTTTTTCACAGTTTATCCAGAATTAAGACTTTTATCTTGAAGTTGCCTTGTGTCAACTTCAACAGACATTGGTGATCAGCCCCACTTACTGTGTTCATTTTAAAGTTAAGTTATATTTATAAACTAATT
>OZ010604.1:75490248-75545248 GCA_963932145.1 Acanthosepion lycidas | reverse complement strand
AAACTGCTAATATTACCGTCGCCACTAAATTTTTATTTATAAACTTTTTGAAGAAACACTAAAAGTCAGTTATTGTTGGAACGTCGTTCTGGTTTATGTAAGTGATGAAATGTAACATAACACTTTTTCTATTTTATTTTTTAATCTTTTCACCCCAGGCAAGGCAACAAAGCCACTAACATGTTTTTTTGGGGGGGGTTTACTGAGTGTGACTGAATATAAGAAAAGCATTAAGGTGCAAGAACAATAAAAGAACAGAAATTAAGAAGACAGAAGATAACGATCAAAATTGCATTTAAATTTTTATGAAAATCTCCTGAATATAGCATGAATATTGATTTAAAAATTATCCCATTCCCTTGGACTTTGCTTCCAACATCAGGTGTGTAAACTTGACTCTTAATGCAATGTGGAGGTGATGTTTGGGAGACAAATCTTCAGTTATCGGACCATCATTTAGTTGTTGACTATTTGCCCAAGGTTAGGAGAAATGCAGTGGTTTGTGCAAATGGAAGCAGATAGCATTTTAATGTCTGGCAGGTACGCAACACTAACTTTTAAGTATGCTTCAATATCTTGTAAACTGAGCCTAAAAGCAAGATCTGTTGATTACTATGAGAAAGATTAAAACAAGTGCCAAAGTTCTGTGTTAGCTCTGAAATAACTTTAACGGCCATTAATTTTATCATTTAACTTTCAAATAAGAATAACTTGCAAAAGAAAAATCCTTGTCAAATTTTTATTTCCTGGAAGTACTTGTGAAAAATTCAGTTTCACTATTTTATGATGAATCATAATTCTTAATGATTGAATAAGTTCCTTGCGAGTTCTGACTGTAACATACCTATTATTATTGCAGATTTAGATATTTGATCTTAATAACCCTAACAAAAAATTTCAGCAACAATCATAAGTTTGAATGCTGGTCATTATTTAAAGAAGTAAGAGGGTACAAATAAAAAGATTTGATATCGACAAATTGTTCCATTCCATTAAGCAGACACTAAACATGAGTTTGTTTTCTCTCACCGAAACTAAATTTTTTTCTTAGTGAGTCCTGGGTATGACAATAAACTACATCTGACAGCAAGGCCTCTGATCAGAAGATTGGGAGGTTTTGAGGAGCATCGAACCACCTCTTAGTTGTTGCTGTTATCAGGTCAGTCCTGAGCCGGGGTAGTAGTACCTGTTAGGGTCCCAGCTATGGGCAAATATTGACCTCCCCCCACATTAAACAAAACACTATGAAAGTATAAAAACACATTTTCATAGTAAAAATACCAGCAATACATTTTTATATAAAAAAGAATCAACAATATTTATTGTAAAATAACCAGCAATACATTTTATCTGTAGCTGAAAGTATACAAGTGCGTTCAAAATATATTTAATTGAAGATCATAAAATTGTGTTCAGCTTATTTAGATTTTGACATGAAATAACACATAGGTGTTGATATACCACTAAATAAAACCAACCAAACGACCAACATGAAAGAACTCTTTCATGACATTAATCCATATAATATCCTACAATTTCTTAAATGAAATTCTATTCCAGAATATTACTTCAACAAAACATGAAACACACATCACTGCCTCTAGTAATTATGTCCACACAAATAAGTATATGAACAAAAGCTGAGTATCATTTACCATGTATTCAATTCTGAAAGCAGAATAACATGTACCATATTTTTATTACTTCAAAGTTCTGAAAAAAATTAAACTTTGTCATTACCCATAAGGAGTTGATATGCCATTAAACAAATAAATCAATTCTTTCCAATCAGAATGTAATAGACCATTATTTAGGAAGTATTAGCAGGGTGTAATATAGAATTTTATATGATTCTTGTTATTAAAAATATAAATTTGCAGGATTTTCTTTGAAACTACAAGATTGAATCATAAATGTGTTCATTGTTGCCTGTTATATGGAATGAAACTGTACATAAATGTTGAAAACTTTCAGGTGAAATAAATATTCACTGCCTCAAAAATGCAGTCTCCTCCCCACCTAAAATTGTTTGTGATTTTATGTTATAGAATCTAAATTAAAAATAAAGACTGGGATTCTGGAGAAGAGCATAATTGACCTTGACTAACAAGTTGAATGTTTTACTTGTGTATATGTTTTAATATAAAAACAGGAGCTGTATTTTCAATGAATGGGCAACTAATACTGGAAAAGATGTAAGATTAATGTAACTGTTGTCAACATAGGGGAATTGGCAAACAAAATTCAAATTCTAGCCTCATCCTTTGCATTCCCTTTTGCACTATATCTCTTGAATGCATCTCTTCTCTTGGCTCAGATGTCAGTTAAAATAGCAGGATAGATTGAACTTTCTTGGGAGAGAGTCTGCTGAATTCAAAACCATCAAAAAGGCAATAGGAAACCACTCCATTATCTTTTCTAAGAAGTCGGAGTGATTTTAAGATAATAAAGAAAAATTAACCTCTTGAGAGCCCTGACAGTTTGTGCTAAAGAAATATTACATTAAAACAAACATCAGGAAAACAGTCTGATTAAATATTGTTCAGGCAATTATATTTTGCTGTTGCTGATAGATTTTGACTGTTCCATTCTTTGGCCTTTCCACGAAGGAAGAGAAAATTTAATTTTGTAATTTCTCGGTCACCATAACTGTAGCTTGCCTGTGCCTTTTCTAGAAATACTTTCATGGTAATTGTTCTTCATAAACTTTCCTCTGTGGTACCTCGACTTTAAGAATTTAACCACTATACTAGATTGGTGATCAGGTCATTTTGCATTTCTGAATGGGTTGGATGCCATGTATAGCATCCATATGAAAGTCTTGATCTGACAAAGCTATTCAAGAACATGACTAGAGTTCTTAGACTGATGTTTTCATTTTTTAGCATCTTGCAGTTTTGCATGAAAGTACTTTGAGGACAGCCTCTTCTATGTTCAATTTCTTTATCTCCTTTACTAAACTTATAACTGATCCATACATTGAAGTATTTAGTATTTACTTAGTGAATATTTATGGTGGCTTCATGGTAGGTACCATTATTGCTTTCATTTCAATTCCAGCTCATAGTTTCTGTTTTGGAAAGGTTTATATTGGGTCATATTTCTTGGAACAAATGATAGAGAATGTTGATATTTTTTTAAAAATCATTCTTATCTCATTTATAAGTACCTATATCATCAGCATAGCACCTCTCATTACCAGTATACTGGCCTTGGGAGCAGGGCCAACTTAAGTTACTGGCAACTCTGGCAGTTGCCTGGGGTGCTGTCAAGGCTAAGGGCACCATTATGCTGCCATAACTTTTGTTCGGTATCTTTTAGACAGAAAGGAAGAAATGTTAAAATAACAAATGAAATAAAAAAAAATAAAAAAAATGTAAAATGTAATACTTGGCAGCACTATTAATTCTTTATCAGAGATGTGGACAAAGTTTGAATATCACATGGGGATTTTTGAATAGCCTAAAAGATCTGCCAGATAGAAATAAATTCAAAGCAGCATATCAAGATAGGATAAGTTAAAGTATCAAGAAAATAGTGATGTGATCTCTTGACTGAACTGTATATTGCAAATTAATTCTTTTCTGAAGATGTAAAGTGACCAGTAGAAGTCATTAAGTTCATAAACACTAATATGTTACAGGATGTCATGCCAAATCTGTGGGTTGCATTAAGAATGCTTATTATACCCCCCATATTACTGCGGCCATCAGGGAGAGAAAAATGTAATAAACTAAGACTTATAAAAAGATACCTGCAGTCTTTCATCACTCAAGACGAATGAAATTCTTTGGCTATTTTGTCAATAAAAAAAAATGATGTAAAGAAGATAGGAGTGGGTAGAAAGTTCTATGAAGAGATTTTTGTAGAAAATTAAAAAATATATATACTTGTACGGTGTGGGGAAAATTGCGAAAGTGGCCTAACTCGGAAACACCTGCGAATCTGTGTGATGTGCAAACTCCGGTTTGCTCAATGGTAAAACGGAACCAAAATGGCAGCGCCTATGTTTTATGCCAGGCGAGCTCTGACAGTCAACATGAAATCTCGTTGTCTCGTCATTCGCATGCAAATCATGGTCAGTCCTCGGCTGTATAAAGCAGGTGCGTTTTTGTTTCTGATCGGTGGGCTTTTTTTTTTTTTTTTTTTTTGCTCGTGTGAAGGTTGGACGTGTGACACTGGTTTTTGTCGGTTACCCTCCTCGCAGGTTTTTCTTTGTTTCCTATCTGCTGTTATCAGTTGAATCATTGTGTTACCACCACATATGGGCGCCTAAGTTCGGCTTGCCCGAGGTGCCAGCAATCTTAGGGCCAGCCCTATTTACATTAGAAAAAAAATATAAGCCTGAAATGCTTTTTATTTTTTTATCTTTTTTTTTATTTTTTTTTTTCTTAACAACACAACTGCATGTGTGTTCTCAGGCTGATGACAAGAAAACGTATTTTAATTTGCACATCAGATATTTGTTTTTCAATAGATTTCCTTTTCTTGTCAAAGCACTTATTAATTCAGCTGTGAATATTAATCATATATATGGTAAAAATCTCAGATTAGAGTAGAATTTGTAACTATCTCCATGTCAGCCTACAGGCTTATTGATCTCTCTTTATTTACAAAAAGAAATGTGTGCACTTAAAGACTTAATCACGTGGTTGAAATACTAAATGGCTGTTCAGAAGACCAGGGAAATGAATGAAGAAATTAGTTTTAGGTAGCAGAAAAAATAAATAACTAAATAAATAAAAGCATATCTGTTAAGTTCGTTTGACATGATTAATGATGTTTAAGTGATCTTTGAAATATATAAAATGTTTATTAATGCAATCTAATTGTAATTTGTATTTTGCATATTACCCAATGTGTTTATGACTGAGTAGTCCTTGGCTCATTATCACAAACACACCTTGTAAAGAGGTGTAGGTAGAAAGTACCAGGAAAAGATTTGTAGATCTAAAGGCTAGAAAAAATGTTTTAGGTAGGATAATGAATGTTTTCTTTTAACTTGTATTAAGTTGTATATTGTAATAAACTCGTTATTCTGCATTTTCGGTTTTTTCCTTGTGGAAATTAAAAAAAAAAACTATACTTGTAATGTCGCTGAAGTTCAGTTTTCCTGGGATGCTGGCCCTGCTTGTGAGAGAAATAGTTGCCATTAGTATACCAAATGGATCATTCCAGTTCAAAATTACCAAGTATACAGATGCACCTATATCACCAACCAAGTATCCAGGTAAATCCAGAGTATATGTAGTGGTTCTCCAATAGCTATTTAGCTAAGCAAAGAAAACAAGTGTTGAAATCCACACTAGCCAGACATATTCAATCGTCTGACAAGCCCTTATATATCACCTCCTTCACCTGAACATGTTTTTTTTTTTTTTTTTTTTTTTTAACATAGTTTTACATTAGGTATATGAAGAAAGGAGGGTCACTTGTTTGGACAATGTTTGGAATGTTAAGGACTATTCATGAAGTTATAGACAATCAAAGTTGTATTTGTTTTTAATAGATAATTATGACAAAAATGCTGGCCGCCTTAAACTTTTCCTCTCTAATTCAAGGCAAAACATATTTACTGCATAAGAGTCAGTACTTGTGATTTTAATTCAACATGAAGTAAGGATTATTTTGAAGGAAAACATTTCACTGGCATATCGAGTAAGTGTGCTACAAAAAGTAAAATTCTATTAGTAATTTTCCAATTGGTTGTTCACTTTGGATTACTCAGGTTCAGCCTTTTGTCCATAATACCAGCTGGCTACATGCAGAATAATGTTTCAAAAACTATCATGAATAATAGGACAGAGTGGAAAAGATTTTTAACATGTTTCACCAATGACTTCTTTTAGGTTTGGCATCTTCAGGGTGGAACAAAAGACAAATCTGTAAGGAAATCTTGTTGGGATATTTGTGTAAAAGTTTACAAGGCAACTGGTGATCTGGAAAGACATGTAAAAAGTTGCAAAAATAAACCTAATGATAAGAAAATGTATGTGTCTTGTAGAATATTGGTTAGCTTGCAAGTGGTCTGACACACAAGTCTGCCAACTTTGTGTCAGAGGTTTTAAAAGTTCCAGTTTAAAGAGACATATCTGTCCAAAGCCCAACTAAATCTTACAATACTATCTTGGGCTGGTCATATTTAACTAGATAGAAGCCTTTGTATGTATGTATGTATGTAATGTATACATGTATAGCTTTGCTTTTTAACCATGAGACCCAGGTTCGAATCTCACCATGGTTGATTTGTCAGGAAGTAGACTTCCTGATGTTATCGGTCTGGAGGAGACAATCCCAGTGTGTGGCACCTTTGGAAAGTGTTTGAAAACCATGCCATGGGTTGACCCAAGCCTTGTGAGTGAAATTTGGTAGACAGTACCTTTGGGGGCCATCGATAGCTGTGCTAGCACAAAGTCACAAGTCATCGTGACCAAGGGTTTGAGTGTGCTGGCCTTGTTCAGATTGTTGATCATGCTAGATAACATGATCTCTCCCAGAAACTGTAGCTAAAGTCTGCTAAGCATAGTTGCAGCATAAACCACCTGTTGGCTCTGTGGGTGTTGAACAAGTACAAATGTGACTGAGCGAGTGTCTGCAATAGGGATTGGCTAGCCACCCTAATAGACGGATATCCTCGAATACTAGTGGTCAGCTATTATCTATAGGTGATAGACTTCCAAAACAACTTCACTTTGGCCAGCTTCTAACAAGCATGTCAGTTGGAAGGCCACTCTTGTATTACAAGAACAAATTCAAAGACCATCTGAAGTGATGCAGTATCACCTGTTTTTTCCTGGCAAAACAAAGCATCAAAGTGAAGGAGCTGGCATCTGTCCAGCTTCTCATCTAGATAAGTTTTGAGTGAGGCTGACTTGAACATCAGTTCCAACTGCGGGATCAAATATTAAAGAAAGTTGGTAGCATGCTGCACCTCTCAATGATAGCCTTACTGGCCACTGTGGCTTTGTCACACACAGTAAGGCAGGCCTTGCTGTCCGCCTGCGAGAACATGTGGCAATCTTCAGCCCCTTGAGCAAAATAGCTCAGCCAAAGGTCCCATCTGTCTAAAAGTTTGCAAAACACCTGCAGGCCTTGGGTGACACCTGCATGTCTATAGAATTTGTGCAGCTCTTTATTTTACTGAGCTCTCATTTGTCATCCACCACAAGAGAGTTTACTATATATATATATATATATATAAATGAATAAAAAGAAAGAACAGTAAGGTATATAATCTGGTGTTCTTATAGATATTTTTACAAAATAGTGCTCAATGTAAATTTACAGAGCATTAATATTATAAATTAAATGATTTAAAATATGGCTTTTCTGCTACACAGTACTAACCATGTTTCAAAAATGGAAGGTCCAAAGTTAATTTTGTAATTAAATTAAAGTAATTTTGAAAGTTACTCCAAAATTCACTTTAGGATGAAATGGAACTAATGTCTTTAATTTAATTACAAAATTAACTTTGGACCTTTCATTTTTGAAACATGGTTAGAACTGTGTAGCGGAAAAACCATATTTTAAATCAATTAATTTATAATGTATATATATGTATATGGTATGGTTTAATCAGTTGGTAATTGGACACATCAATATTAATTCTTGATTGGGTTTGTTTTTGACAATTACCCCATCCTTATTTATTGCATCACAGAAATTTCATCAATTATTTTAGACATAAAAGGAATTCAAATAGTATTTTGATAGTTTTACATAAAACTTTTTACTATTCTATATTGAGCCTAATTATCAATTGATTAATCGATGCCAGACTACTAATGGGTTGTGAAAAGTTCTCAGTCCTTCTTTCAATGGAGAGGGAGGAAAAAAATTGTTCAGATTTTTGTGAAAAGGGTTGGTCAAAGCATTTCTTAGCATGTGTGTGTGGATGTGTAAACAATGCCCCCCCCCCAATCCCTGAATTAAAAGAATAGAATATACAAACATAAAATGGACTTGAAATTAGATGAATAGAAACTGAGTTGCAGTTAAAATATAATTAAAAAAACAAAAATGACTCGGTTATAGAAAAAAAAAAGGGGGTGAAAATGATTATATGATTAACAAGAACGATGTTTCTGTTTGACTAAATGTGAATTTAGTTCGAATAAAATCCATTTTTCAGATGAGGCTGTTTGACTAGTGAAACATGTCAAAATATTTTCTCTCTCTCTTTCACACACATATATATATATATATATATATATATATATATATATATAATTTTAAGACATTTTTATGTTTCTACATTCTTTATATAGATACAAATATTTTAGTAAATGCTCGTTTATAATAAACAGTATTAAACAACATTTACCGGCCTGAATGTCAGAAATTTTCACAGAAATTATTAGTCCTCCGACACGATTCGAACCTGTATCCTATAGGATATTTTCTGTGAAAATTTCTTGGACATTCACACTGGTAAATGTTATTTAATACTGTTTATTATAAACAGAGCATTTACTTAAATATTTGTATGTATAAAAAGAATGTATAAACATAAAAATGTCTTAAAATAATTGTCAGACTTTGTCCATTTCATATATAATATATATATATATATATATATATATATATATATATATATATATATAAAATGTAAATGTATTTTTAATTTATTTGTTTAAATGTTATTCTTATTTTTTTTTTTTTAAATATATACTCATGTTTGAGTAGATGCTCTGTTTTTATTTATTTATTAAACAGTATATCTATTTATTTTACATCTACCATCCTGAATATTGACAAAATCTTGTTAGAAAAATATGTGCTCACTGGCAGGACTTCAACTTGCATACCCTAGATGAAACTGTCATTATATCTGATATGCCTTTGACCACTCAGCCACATAAGATCTTATCAAACAAAGCCTGAATAGTGCTTTTGAATATACTTCTCTCTTGATTCTTGAAATATAAAAGGATATGAAAGATCAAATATCTATATATATATATATATATATATATATATATATATATATATATAAAATGGATTAAATTAAATCCAACAAATATTCTAATATATTTTCTGTTTATTCAGGCCAGTAAATGTAATTAATAATGTTTAATTAAAAACAGGGAATTTACTCAATTAAGTTGTATCCATAAAAATAACATAAAACAGTGTGTGTTAGGTTGGTGCAAAAATAATGTCGTTTTCTCACATATGTTAATGTGAGAAAACGACATTATTTTTGCACCAACCTTATCTATATATATATATATATATATATATATATATATATATATATATATATATACTCTGATGATGCAAAGGGGGATGCAAGTTTGAATCCTGATGGAGGATACATTTTCCCAAGTATGCAAGGCCAGTAGACTGTTTAAAATAAACAGTGTGCCGTAGTTTTTTTCCTGTCCAAGTACTTTCAATCTCCTCCACAATCCTCCCCTAGGGTAAATTACAAAGACAAACTTAATGTGATAAAATCCATAATTTTTTGTGAAGGTGGTTTCTAAAAGAACATCCATGGACGCGCTCTGTTCAAATTATTTTAAAATTTTCAATTTATCCATTGTAACTATGGAACTACAGCGTCTTCCAACATGAAATTAATAGATTAAAGAACTGGAGATGCTCATTATAAAAATAGACATATGTCTATATTATTCAATGAAACATATTCAAATGAAGATAAGCTGCTTGTGTATTTGTGTGTGTATATATATATATATATATATATATATATATATGCCAAGGTGTATTAAATCTGTTATATAATCCAAGTGGCTCCTAGTAATATCAAATATTAAAACTGATCCACAAAAAAGAGCTCAATGTGTTTATTATAACAGAACATGTAAATTATAGAACAAAATCCAAAATTACTTCATATTATGTGGGAGGGATATAGATTTATTTCAACAGACGACCATAAGTACAACAGTCTTATTCAACCCCAGGGTATACTTCAGTTAAATAAGACTAATGTACTTATGGTTGTCAGCTGAAATAAATATATGCACCCTGCAATTTTGTATTTTGTTGTGTGTGTGTGTGTGTGTATATATATATATATATTAGAATTTCTAGAAGCTTCTTTATTTTCTGTTTTTGTCATGTGCAATGATTTTAATTATATAATGTACAAAGGTTAATGTGAATTTTTTTTTTTATTGTTTTCTTTCTATAAAAAACAAATACTGAAATGAAGTTGATGTCAAAGAAAAATTGGGGCAAAGTATTTGTGTTGGAAAGGATAGGCCTAAAGTCTGTATTTTTAAACATAGAATGTTGTCGTGTCACTAACAGTAATCTATAGTTCAATCTAGATAAGTGTGGTAAAAATAGATATGGATAGTTGTCTTTGTTGTAACAAATTCAAAGTTTTAATTTAGTCTTACAATAAAGACGGGGATAGAAATTTATACCTTTTATGATAGAAAAACCATTAGTCTTAATCAGAACACTAGTTACTGTGTAGAACTGAAATAAATTATCTCCACTGGCATGTTTGTTGCATCAGCCTGTAAAAACTGCTCTCTCCTTCCATTTCAATTTGGAATGATCAGTAACAAATTTGACCCATTTTTAGAATAGTGGGCATCAATGGATTATGTACCATGTCCTTTCTTTATATAAACTCATCAGGTTGGGAGCCTGCTTACCCTGCTCCTTTCTGACTTTATGTGCTGTGAGTAAAATTTTCCAAACCCTCTTACCTCATTACATGTCCCAGAAATTTCTGTTGTCTGCCTCTGATTCTAACTGTCCTTTTTGTTTTCATTATCATTAAAACTTCCTCATTGCTTACATGCTCTGTTAATGGTATTCTCAGCAGCCTTCTGTAGAACCACATTTTTGTTGACTCATGCTTTCTCTTCATCTGTGAGAAATCTGTTCAGAATTCATTGCCATATAGGAGAACTGATATTGCATAGCAGTTCAGCACTTTTCTTTGTTTCTAATGAAATTTTCCTGTTTTTTCCTTTACTTAGTTTCTGGAAGGCATCTTTTGCTATTCCAATCCGCCTTTAGCTTTTGATGTCACATTTTCTATCCTCTATTAAACACTTCCCAGATATTTAATCTTTCCTATTTGTTTGATTATGACATCTTCAATTCATTAACTCACATCTCAGGGTTTTACTCTTGCTGATAATTATACATTCTGTCTTCTAATATGAAAGCTACAAGACCAAGATTTTATAAATCTATAATTAACACTAAATTTTTATAATTAATGCCAGATTTGATTGGAAATTGTTGCTTAAAATCTTCAAAAATTTAAATGCAACATCAATCACCATCTCTTTCTCTTCTTGAATCCTATTCCTTTATTGTCCTTTCTGCTTGCTAAAACATTCTCATCCTCTTTCACGCCCTGTAAGTCCTTGCGTCTTAGTGCTATTATTGCCTTGCTTGAGGTGAAATGATTAAGATAGATAAAAAAAAAATAGAATAAATCTCCTCTTCTCTATAGGCAAATAGTAAGGGTACCTTCTTTTCGTTGGTAACCAGTCTAAAAGAAGGAAAACTGTGTTCCAAAAGATGGAAAAAGCAACAGGAAACCACTCCATTACCTTTCCCATGGCAAATCACGGTTAAAGAAACATCTCTGGACTTTGATTATTTATGTTCTAAAGGGACATGGCAAAAAAAAAAATGTTGAAATTAAATAATGAATTACTGTATATATTCTTGGATTTTTTTTTTTTTTTTTTTTTTTTTACCAAAAATTTCACAAAAAAATCGGAAATGATAACCATAAGTACTAAAGCTGTGGTTTTTCTGTGTATAGAAACAATTTATCTATCATATATACTAACTCACTGCTTTAAACTTACCTCATGCTGCTAGATTCATATATCCATTACAATAAATAAATAAAATTATAAAATATCCATTGATCCATCAGTCACCGTTCGGTCGGGAATTTCGCCCTAGACTGACATAGAAACCCTGAACATGCATACATAAGTTAAAGAACCACGTGTAGATGTTTGACAAAGAAAAAATAGTCACACGATTCATTCTGGAAAATATATATATTTTGTCAAAAATACGTTGGAAAATATGACTTAATGAAATTTTCTTTAATAGTTGTTTCATAGTGATTTTATGTGGCACAAGGCCGAAAGTATGGGGCTCACAGTGAGGATCAAATTCACTACTCAGTCGTAATTGATCTGGCAAGACAAGCTTTCTAACCATTACACCACGTCGGGGTTCCCAAAATGATTTTCTAAGTTAGCTTAAATGTGGCACAAGGCCGAAAGTATGGAGCTTTTTCGAACTCACTACTCGGTCGTAACTGTTTTAGTGAGACAAGCTTGCTAACCATTACACCACACCAAGGTGCCCATTAATGGTTGTTTCATATAACATTAAAAGGCATTCTTAAGTGTTATTTACAAATAACAGAGCCCATGATTCTAGTACCCAAAATGTTTGCACTATTATGTAGTTTAACTGCAAATGTGTATTAATAATTGTAAGTTTCGAAATAAAGGTAGAAAAATTTTTATGTTAAAAAAAAAAAAAAGGGCTGTGTAACTCCCCAGATTAGTGTGTCCTATCTGCAAGTCAACAGTAAATCATGAATTAAGCCATAAAGTAGATGTGCAACCTATCCAGTGAGGTAACCTATCCGTGTGTATATATGGTACCATGTTCTTAACAAAACCATTGTTATATATTCAAGATATAGTTCATGGACACACTTATTTTATTGCTTTGTGTCAGTGTTATTGTCATTTACTTTTTTTCACACACTGGGTAAGAGCATTAAATGCAAAAAAAAAAAAATGTCTGCTTTAATTCGGAAGTCTTTTTTTATAAAAACCAGATTTCTTTTGTTTGTGACTTTGTAGCGCATCGTTGAAAGAACGTTGGCAAGAAACTAAAAAAAAGGAAAATAATGAAAACAAAACCAAAAATCCCTTTGAAGTTGTCAAGTTTAGAAGTATTTTTTGATATTTGCAGCAAGGTAGGAAGAAATTAAATTTTGATGGCTTGAAAGATACACCAGGAATTAAGCAAAATGTTTACAAGCTTGACTCGAATGTCGTTATGAAAATCAAATGAAATTTGAATTTTTTTACATTGCTCTTGGTTGATTGTTTAAAGAGGAAATGTTTTTTTTTATTCTTGCAATGTTATTGGTTCAGAACTGGCATATTGATTTCAATCACTTTCCCACTGCCATAGCATATCTTCCGTCCTGGGTGTGACGATAAACTACGTCCAGCAGCAAGGCTTCTGATCAGGAGGTTTTGAGGAGTGTGGAACCACCTCTAAATTGCTGGTGTTCCTAGGTCCACCCACCTGTTAGGGTCCCAGCTATGGACAAATAGTTAACACTCAAACTTGTGTAAAAATGTTTTAATATCAGATATACTTTGTAATAAAAAAAAAAAAAAAAATTATTACTAGCAGTAATTTTTGAAGGAAAAATTATCAGCAATACTTTAAAAAAGTACCAGCAATACAAACAGCTATACATTCTTTTGAAAAAATATGACCAGCTATAGATTTTTGAAGAAAAGCATTAGCAGCAATAAAAATTTTGTCAGCATTAAATAAACCATTGAGGTTGATAGCCTGTAGAACAAACCAAACCATAGCATATCTTCCCTTTGTTTTCTATAAATATTTTCATGGGAATTGTTCTGATAAGCTTTCCTCATTTTTTTTTATCCCCCTCCCCCACCACAGACAGATTGTACATATGGGAACTAGTTAGAACTACATAGAGGCTTTGAGGCATTATAGTGACTGTAGTAAGAATAAGTAAGAATGTATTGTTTTGGTATAAGGAATACTGTCGTATGTTTGGGCCAGTAATTGTGGCTAGCTAAGTTTAAGATAAGATCAATTGAAGACTAGCCTTCTCCTATGTCCCCTTTTAGCCTTGTGCCATATTTTTGTATTATCTCTATCTATAAAAGGCAGGATGTGTGTGTGTGTGTGTGTGTGTGTGTGTGTGTGTGTAACGAATGCACAGCCGCAATTTTTGACGGATTTGCACCAAAATTTACATGCACATGCTCCAAGTTAGCGGGAAGGCCAAGACTGGCTTTGCATTTCCCAACTCCCATCGATAGTGGAAATAATCGTTTTTTTTCATGCTTCTACAGCAGTTTTCATGTAGTTTGAAGCCATTTTCTACTGGCCAGAATGAGAGCCTATAGCTGGCTGCCACGAATAGGCAGGAAGATTCTATTGGCCAGCGTGAGAGCCAACAGCTGACTGACATGAATGTTAACTAGCATGCAAAAAAAAAAATTTGATAGCTGCATTCGTCACAAGTGAGAAAAATTTAAATCTGCATGGCACTTTACTCCAATTGGCTCATTCGCTTGCTTAAACTCAATGTTGATTCTGATTCCGTGTGAAAAGTATTTGTTGTTAACATTCTTTTTCATTCGGTTTTTCCAGTTACGAGTCCTTTTTTAAAGCTGATCGTTTTGTGTTCATTTTGTTTATTTCTTTTTTCATAACAGATTTAATGTTTAGTATAGTATATAGAGCTTAGAAAAAATTTGCAGTGTGAGATAGGCAAGAAGTAAGGCATGTAGCAACATCAGCACGGCAAAGGGCACTCCTTTAAAGGCAAGGAAGGGCAAAAATATTTTAAGATAAGTGATAGCAATTGCTGTATGAGTCATATGATTTTTGAATCAAGCACGAGCAACACCGGGCCATGCTGCTAGTTCGAAATAAATATTGCTTTCCACTTTGTTACCTCATTTTTAATTTAAGTGCAGTACTAGATTGGCTGCTTGGTCTCATCATTTTACTAGGATTTTCAGAAATTCAAATCTAACATCAATCATCTTCTGTCTCTTTGAATCCTGTTCTTTTTGTGGTGTTTTTTATAGTATATCCACCAAGGCATTTGTGACTGATCGTAAATAACGATGCACTCTACCAAACAACCCGCTTACAGCCTACAGCAATTAATTTCTCAAACTATATAGCATTTTAATTTTAATCTAAAGAGTTGGGTATTTATCTAATTTGTATTCATAAAGGGGGTATTTATGTAATTCCATTACAAAATAAATACACTAACATCAGACAAAATGAAGTGGTGAACAGTCACATAGAAGCAAGCGAGCCAGAGTGGCTTGCATCTGGTGCAAAGGAATATAAATGTCTTCCCTCAACGTGCAGCACATGGCGTTGGCATTTTGTTCCTTGAACATCACTTGCCTGTCTAAATATTCCAGTAGTATGTGCTGTAATGGTTTTTTTTTTGTTTTTTGTTTTTTTTGTACAGTTTGTCATGGTTCAACCGACAGCAAGTCATGTGCTGATTGGTCGGATTGGAGGAGGCTATTTGCCTAGGTAACTGAAAACAAAAGTGAAGAACACTGATTGGTTGGTCAACCGGTCACTGTGTTTTCCTGATAAAAGAGGGCTGAAGCTGTGAGAAGGCAGAATGGTTTTATGTTGGTGAAGTGTGCAGAATGTAAGAAGTGCGGATTGAACAAGCAGTATCTTGTATTGTACGAACAATGTCCAAGGAATAGACTCCTTTAACTACACCTTTTAGTTAGTGTTTGTCTTTGTGTTAGGGTTTGTAACATATCTCACCCATACTTCCAACACTTGCTAAATATCATACCATATTAGAAAATGAATGGTAGATATCATACTATAGTATCACCCTTTTTGTTGTTCTCTCAATAACATTTTCAGTTTCTTTTACTCTCAGTAACTACCATGTGTCTGAGTGGCTTTATTGCCTTGCTTGAGGTGAAATGATTAAAAAAAATAATTTCCATCGCTTAGTCAATATAGTATTCATATTTTTGCTGGTTATTTTTATTTTTCTAATTATTTCTTTGATAAGAGGACTAATCCACATAATTTGGGGAGTAATGATTGAAATTCATCTGTTAATATCCAGATGATATCTTTCCTTCTTCTCCACAAGAGTAACGTTTCTTTGGAAGGAAAATGCAAATAGAAAAATAGAAAATTTTGTTTGATGGAAAATTAAATTCTTGAAGAGATTATTAGAAATCTCTTTTACTCTTTCTTCTCCTTTCAACTACTCTTTCATCCTCCCACCCCCCTCTCTCTTCTAATACAACTAAATTGAACAGAGAACACATGGGGATTATTAAAGATTGATTATCATAGAAATTTCAGTCTATTTCAATTCCAGGCAAGATTCCATGCTGTTTTGGACAAGATTATTCATTGCAGTGGATAATCTATGAAATATTAAACAAAATCCAGAAACAAGAATTTATTTTGAAGTAAAATAAATAAAAAATAAATTAAATATAATCAGAGATAAGTGTAGATTACACAAGTGAAGATCAAATTCATCACTCTGTCTACGAAGCAATGTTCTTAACCATTGCAACCCCTCCCCCCAATGAATGTTCTGACCAGCAACGTTCCACCAGCTTGGATCCTTACACCTAATCGTCCTGGGTATGACGATAATCTACATCCGCGTCCTGGGTATTACAATAATCTACATCCAACAGCAAGGCTTCTGATAATGTTTTTGAAAAAATATTACCAGCTATAGGTTTTTTTTTTGTTTTTTGTTTTTTATTTTAAAGAATAGTGTTGCTGGCTATACGTTTTTGAAAAAAATATTACCAGCTATACGTTTTTTGAAAATATGATATTACCAGCTGTACGTTTTTTGAAAATATGATATTACCAGCTGTACGTTTTTTGAAAATATGATATTACCAGCTGTATGTTTTTGAAAAATATTACCAGCTATATGTTTTGGAAAAAAATAAGTTTCAGCTATACATTTTTGAGGAAAAAAAATATTAACAGAAATAGATTTTTGACCAAACAAAAGTTTTACCAGGAAAAAAAAAAAAAAATATTGTTGGCATTAAATGACAAATTGAGGTTGATATGCCATAAAACAAACCAAACCAAACCTTTACACCTAGGACTTGCTATGCCATAAATAAAAGTTTGAATTATTCTCATTCCCTCTGTATTCCATTGTTGAGAAGGGAGTTCCACTCAGACAGCTTCATTCCAAGAATTCCGTTACTGTATAGAACATATTCTCAAGAGGATGCTTCCATGACACTACAATCTTGACCTCTTCAAGTCTCAGATCATATACTTCATATATAAGGATTCTCTATATTTAATACTTCACCTATTCTACTGTGATGCCGTCTATTAGTTAGTCTCAAGACCAACTCCAAATGACTACAAATCTTATCTCTGACCTGGAGCTCTTTATAGTTCAGATAGTCACTAGGGGTGTACTATTTAATCCACAACAGTTGTTTTGGATGATAGACTGGAGAATTGGTTTGTATCTGACTAAAATGTTGTTAATAGCAACAAAGTTTGTCAGTTTGAAAAAATATATAGAATAATGAAAATACTCTAAACTTATGAAAACAGTTATTGCTACTTGTATTCAAAAGACCAAAGATAAAATAATTAATAGAAAGAATGAAAACTATTAAACCTTAGAAAACTTGCTTAGGCAATTGCATAATTAGTTTGAGAAATTTGTCTTGGAGTGAAGGAGCCAAAAAAATCTTCAAGAATATGAAAATAATATTTTACAAAATACAAACATTTTACATGATGCTTGAAAATTAATCTGAATTCTGAATATTCTGTTTGTCTTTGATTTGCAAAATGAATGCAGGATTTTTTTTGTTTTTCTTCTCCTTCAGGTTCTGATTCCTTTTTCTCTCTTGAAGGCAGCTTATTTGGCAAATGTATGCTAGACAAGAATACTTGATTGTGCTTTAAAGCAAGAAATCAAAGAGCAAGGTCTTGAACTGAGTTTTAATAAAGATTTTTCATTTTTTTCTTTGAAGTGTGTTTGACTTGACAAAAAGAAATATGGCCTTGATTGACTAGCAATGACACTATGATCTTTATACCAGGCTAATAACCATATTTATAACTATGGCTGTTAGTTCGACTTAGGGCCTTGGATCACATGGAATTAGGTGATGCTTCTCCCTTCAGATAGTAAATGGCAAATAATTAGAGCTGCCTTTTATGCTCATTCTGTTTACATTAGGAGTTACCAACCATTTTTGTGTCATTGTTCAATTTCACATGGAATGATTTTCCCCCCACTCACCTGTATAGTAAATATTCAAAAGCATACCAAAATTGTTTGCTAAAAGTTTGTTACTAGTTCATAAACTGACTTTATGATGCAGTAACAAATAAAACTGACTTATGCATTGATTGCTTTTGCTGCTACTGTATTAAAAGAACAAATCTAAGCAAACTTGACCATTGAAAACACACACATACATATATATATATATATATATATATATATAGTTTTATGGTTAGCATTGCAAGAGTTGACAAAAAATTAAACAATTTTTGTTCATAATTATAAAGTTAAAAAGAATATATACTATTAGTAAAAAAATAAATAAATAAAAATTCAGCAAATATTTTTTTGTTCTTTGTCTTCCCTTATCTGATTTATACCTGAAAAATGTTTTGTTGGAAGAAGTATAGGATGTTAATGGCCCTTCTCAAAACTATAGAAAATGCTAAAATATTTGTTGTTTGTGGGTATGTTTTATCTCATCTATATATGTGACATAGTTATTCCTAGTTAGTCTCCTTTTTTTTTGTATAGTTTCTTTGTATAGGTTCTTTGTATATCTCTTTTGAATATTTTTTTTGTGGGTGTAGCATATGTTTAAATACTGAAAATCCTATATTAATTGTTAAACATTTTCTGTTCAGTTGCTCATCACCCACCAAACAGTTCAAATCATCCATAAGTAGGTGATATCACCAGCTTGGGATACACTGGTTTACATTATAATTTTAGATAAAGATGATCAATCACTGATGTCCAACTTTAGACACTTTTCTTTTTTCCAGGTCTCTACCAATTTCTCTTTTCTTTTTTCTTCTTGCCTTAGTGGACAGGTATTCAAACTGGTCAAAGAATCATATTTTGACATTTGTTTTATTTTACATGTATTTTTATTAGAGAAACCTATTGTTCCTAACATCTTAATTTTCTGTGTATTCTTTTATATTAGGTTGGTGCAAAAATAATGACGTATTTTTAACGTCAAAAAACGTCATTATTTTTGCACCAACCTAATAGTTGATTTGCAGATTTTACTATATCATGCTTATAAATCAGGTTTTGACACCCTTTTAGTTTCTAATCTTAGTCATAGATTCCTATTTAGAATATCGGTTAGGTTTACTTTAAAACCTTTTTCCACACACAGCTCTATTTGATTATAAATATTTCTCTGGGCTAAATATTAGTTTATAGTTTTTCAAATTTTTTTTTTTTTATTTCTTGAGGATTTGTAAAATCCTAGTTCTTGGAATGACTGCCACCATTTGTTTCACTTGAGAATAAAATCAAATGTTATCCTGTTCTGGCCTTTTATTTTTTTTTTATTTTTGTGAAATCTTTCATAAGTAGACTTAACCTTTCATCATGTATTTTCCTATTGGTCCTCTGCTATTTCAGATTGCCAAAATCAATATGTCAAAAGGTCAGCACTTTGTATATTCTCATAATATCTGCTTATGGCTTTCAATTGAGGATGAAAAAGATTAAGAAAAAAAAATGTTTCTGCTTTTTCTTTGAGACACTGCTGTAATGTTGCCCATCATATGACTGTATTTTCATTTAGAGTATATACTTTTGCCATTGTGAATAATATCAGGTTTTGTCATTTCTTATCAATATTTCAGTTTTCTCATGCTTATAAATTTAAGCAGACTTTCCTCACATATGAGTAAGAGCTGATTCAAACTGATTTTTTCAAGCTGATTTTATATATGACTTTCCTTACATATGAGTAAGGAGAGCCAATTTTAAACTGAGTTTACAGGTAATATCAGCTGTAATGAAATATATTTCCATTTTCTGAGAAAACTGGAAACCCTGCTGGAATTTAGCATTGGCAGTCATAATGTTAACAACATAAGATACACAGATAAACAGTACTGAAAGCAGACATGAAAAAGAAATTACAAAATCCCCTACAGAAGATAACGATGGAGATTGTGAAGAAGGAACTAAGCATAAACTACAAGACAATGCATAGTCATTAGTAAGAGGATGAGCCTGAAATGTGATTTGCGGGTCGGGGACACTAGAACTAAGCAAACTTGGCAGTTCAAATATCGGAGAAGTGTCCTGACAGTAAATGCAACACGCAGATCCGTAGGTGTATTGGGATGCCTAAGGATGCATTCCATATGCTGTGCATAGTATTGCGAGACAGGAGGATTTCTTTAGTAATGATGAAAAGAATATTGAGCTCTTACATGACATCTGTCCTTCTTTACGGCAGCAAATGTTGGATGATTTCTTCAAAAATGAAGAGGAGACTCGAGGCAATGATGATGTGTTTCTACAGAATGATGCTAAGGATATCATGGACCGAGCATGTGAGCAATGATGAGGTCTTACAGAGGATGCAAATAAGGAAGAGGCTTATACTTAACATTAGGAAGAGGCACCGGAAGTTCCTGGGACACATAATGAGGAAGGAGAGCCTGGAGAATCTGATACTCACAGGTCAAATAGAGGGAAAGAGAGATAAGGGAATACAATGCATGACATACCTAGTGGCATTAAGCAAGTAGATGACTACATGATCTGGGGGAGGTGGCAGAGGGTAGGAACTTGTTGAGAGCTGCAATGGATAGAGGAAAGTGGAGAGCCATGATGTCCTATGTTCTGAAAGGACATGGCACATGGAATGTTTTCAAAATCTCGTAAAGTAATCATTAACTTGACTAATTTTGTTAAATCATATTTCTATTGTGGGGAAAATTAAATAAAATTGATAAATAATATTATAATAAATAAAATAATAATAATAATAAAAAAAATTAATTTTCTCATGAGAAATTTTATTAAAGAGAAATATGTACATATTTTCTTGAATATTCAGGCTGGTAGATAAAAATAAATAATTTGTTTAATAAATAAAAATGGCTTCTACTCAAATTTGATTATCCACTAACATAATTTTAAAGTGAAATTTAATAAATAAAAAAAAAAAATAATCCATTACTTCTTTAGAAAATATATATGCAAGACAAAAGAAGACAAAGCAACAGTAATAATGCAAAAAGCTGACAAAATAAGAATGATGTTAACAAACAAAAAGGATACAGACAAGTGATTACAGCATTTTGACTTTAAGACAAGAATATAGTAGGTGAGACTGAGAAGTAGCCAATCTTATTGGCACTGGAGAAATCCCAGCATGTATCTCTATTGAGGAGGATACTTTTGTAGCCATTCTAACTGGACTGGAGCCAACACCCCTGATCATCTTTTTTGTGGTTATACAGAGTACCCCACAACAAACAGGAAATTTTAGATTTATTATATAATGAAAAAAAAAATTAATTTTTTTTAGTTTGAAGACCTCCATTAACATTTGTATTTTTGTTCTGCTACTAAATTTCTATCCTTTTTTGTTTCAAATAACTGTGACAAATTCCTACAATTAAATAAACTATCAAATTTTATGTGTTTTTGTAGGGTACCCGTAAATGCAGAAAGATCTATCTAGTTTATATTCAGAGACATAGACAAGAACAAATCATGATACATTAAGTCCATTATAAAAAATAGATACTGGCATATATATATATATATATATATATATGGTGGTACTCGCTTGAAATAACATTGGATAGCTTGGCTTGCAGTAGAACAAATTGTTACCCGAGGAAAAATGTGGAATAAAAAAAAAGGAAAGAACCAAGAGCATGAAACAAAGGCGAAAACAATTGTCCAGAGTTCAAGCTCAAAGCTCTCCCCACCCAAACCTCTCCAAAATGAGTAAAAAGACAACTACATAAAGTGCTCAATAAGAGTAAAACCAAAGAGAATCCTAAGGAGCCGGGCAAACCTACCTAGGTTTCACCTAAATGGATTGTCAGGGCGATGCTGGCTGAAAAGGAAAATTATGGAACAGAATTTATAGCTAAAACCAAAAATAACCATGACCCTGTGACAAAAAAAATAAAATAAGGCCAAACAATCTTGGGTGTGTGTGGATGTACTTTATTAAACAACAACAAAAAAAAAAAAAAGAACAAAACAAACAAACCTACTCTAATAACCTGCTTTTCCAATGTCTACACCTATTAAGAATTTCTGATGGGAAATATTAAAAAAAATGTTATAAATATAAGGCAGGTGATAAGTTCTGTTCTTTACGCATGAAGGATAACTAGCTATTGTTAGCTATAAAAAACTTAAAAATTTATTGAAACTAAAATAAGAAATTCTTAGGTGTATAGGTGTAGACATAAAAAAAATGCCTGGTTATTAGAGTAGGTTTGCTTGTTTTTTTTTGTTTTTTTGTTTTTTTTAATAAAGTACTCCCAACCCTTATTTGGCTTCATTTAATTTTTTTTTTTTTTTCTTTTTTTTTTTTTTTTGGTCACATGGTCATGGTTTCCTTTTCAGCCAGCATCACCCTGACAATCCGTTTAGGTAGGTTTGCCTGGCTCCTTAGGATTATCTTTTATAAAAATATACACACACACCTGTTTTCTTTTTAGTCACATTTCAGCCACTGTACCCTTTGCCCTTCCTCAACATATGTTACACTGAGAAAACTTAAAAATTTCTTTTTTCTTCCAGGACAGTATATTGTCATTTCTTATTTTGAAGATAGCCGATAGAATTAAAGTCCTAGTATTTTTCTTGTTTCCTGTAAGTTGTTAGTTCAGTCCGTCAGCTAAGCTGTGTTAGAATGAACTGGCTCAATGGAGTGTAGTAAAAATTATCTTTGATTACACTATAATTGCTGTCTCCCATGAAAGAAAAGAGTTGGTTTTAAGTTTGACACTGCCGTCCCAAGTATAAGGAGGAAGATAGATTCCTATAGTCATTCTTAGTCTCCGACAGTACGCGCACCCTAACCATATGACCAACTCAAGAACAAGAGAAGGGACCCCCGCCACCATCTGCGAGAGTGCTCGTTTTATATCAGTTCTAACTGGTTGAAATTTGCATACGTTACATGTCCATGATTCATAAATAATCCCCCCCCCAAGGACGCTCATACTTTTATTGTTAACTTCCGCCACTCTGCAGGTGAAACGCATTTGCGCTCGTTTTGGATTCTAAGGTAGGCTATTTTTCTTTTTCTCCTTGTTCGTCCAGCATTTCATTTAGCCAGGGACTCTTGCTACATTTGCGTAAGCGTCCACTATTCTGCTTACATATCACGCATGCCACTAGTTGCCTCTTAGAACGGCGAACTGTAGTCAGTTCAGCAGAACCCACAGACTGCTGCCTGTCAGTTTTGCTACATAAAGATTTATAATTAGCCAAAATGGCAATTCTTCTATGTGTAATGTTACTTTAGGATGCTGGCAGTTATGGCTCTCCATAATTTACTGTCCTTTGTAGCACTTAATAAATGTTGTTTTTCTCTGTCTCTCTCTCTCTTACAATCTGTCTTGTGAGTAGCACATCTTCCAAGCTCTCTTTCTTCATTATACTCCCTAGAAATTTAAACTGCCTCTTCCTGTTAAGTATAAGTCTTCTTTTTGTTTACTTTTTCTCTAAAACTTTGTTTTTGTTCTCGTGCTGTGTCCATACAATTCTCAGCATTCTTCTGTAGAACCACATTTCTGATGCTTTCAATCTCTTCATCTGTGAGGTGATTATCCAGCATTCATTGCTATATAAGAGGACTGATATTGTGTTACAGATCGGTACTCTTTTCTTCGTTTCTAATGACATTTTTCTGTTTCTTAATACTTTGCTTAGCTTTTGGAAGGGATCTTTAGCTATCATGCCTTCATATTTCAGTGTCACACTTTCAATCCTTAGATATTTAAATTGTTGTACTTACTTGATTTTGGTTTTTTCAATTTGTAATTTGCATACAAGTTCAGAAATCCCCCAAGAGGCTGGACATGTTAGTATGGAATAAGAATTTACCCGCTTGGATAGAAGTTTGACACCTGTTGTAAAGAAGACAAATCGGCATGATAGCTGAAATGTGAGAACAAATATATGTATCCAAAAGAACTATTGTATGATGAAGGATTTTGAGTTGTTTGAATTACTTCTTAGTCTATTTTTCTTTGCAAGGTCATGCAACTGGGGTCTGGAAAGAGGTGAGATTAGAGATAAACCTTTCTTCAGGAATAATCAGATTATGACATTTTAACTTAAGATTAATTTGGCTTCATAGGTCACTTTCTGTATAGATCAAGATCCTATGTACTTTATTTGCTTTATGCTTTCCCTGCTTTTTACCTTTTTTTTTAAATTTTTATTTTCTGTTTCTGTCCTTGCTTCTAATTTGGTCTTGCAGATCAATTATTGATTAATGCTTGTGGTAACCTGAAAGGGATTGTATGCTGTCTAAAACCATCCTCCTCCATCACTGGTGATAAAAAAAAAAAAACAAAAAAAAATACTGCTCAGTATGAAATAGTAATTGACAATTTAGAGATTGCCTGTTCTAGACTGATTAGCAAGTTTATCTTGTAAGCCATACTTAATAATTTTTATCATCTAAAAATATAGCTTTGGATTTACTTTTGCTATCTTATTTTTTATTCAAGAATTAGATGTTATAGTTTAGGAATTGGGAATTGTTCTTACAGCTTTTTATTTATTTATTGTAACAAATGATTTTTCTGTTTGTCATGTCCAAGTTGACTCCATCTAATTATGCCTTTTTTTGTTTAATTGAACATAGCTGATTATACCAATACCCTACTTACCTCCTTTGTAACTCCTTCACTTTTCATAGCTTCCTCAAGAATAAGAACATGATAAAGCCAACTATAAAGACACTTTTACCAGATTCTTCAAAAAGGTAAATCTTTCTTTATATTTTACTTTATATATGTGTGGGTGGTGTAATGACTAGTGGCTTGGAATGAGAAATTGGAGAGCCATGTTAAGAGTTCATTGCATTCACATACGCACAGATACACTTGAGAAAGCTATGGGTTAAATAGTAGAGTAGACTGGGCTCTCTAGCTGTAGTTGTAAATCAGTATAGAATGACAACTTTGAATTCAAGACTGTATGTGTTCCTGGGACCAAATTAGAGATTTCCCATTGGCAATACATAGTACCCAGAACCCACCAATGCAAGAAGACCCCAGTAGCAAAATATTAGATGAAGTCAATGGTTGAATTTCACAGACCAGATTTGGTATTGAACTGCCATGGGGTCATGCAAAATATCCTTCATACTGGACAATAGATGAGACCCCATTATTCTGAATCTGATGGAAACTTTGGAAACATATATAATAGCACCTTGTTCTACTGTTTTCTAGTCAACAAATTGCATGAAGATTTGGAGTAATAGCTTAAAACAGGTCTAGTCTTTTGCAAGATAAGTATGTTTTATTATACGTTTCTGCCTTTAATTTATTTCGAAATATGTAATGGCAGTAAATCTGCATGCATTTATTTACCATCAAGTCATGTGACATATATTGTCTATTCACTATTCAAGTAGTTGTTTACAAAAAAAAGTTCTAGTGTAGTGAATTGTATAAATATATGTTGGGCTATGTATATTTAAATTTATTTGTTGTTATAATGTATTATAAATATTTGATTTTTCACACACATAATAGTTGGCGTCCTGGGTAAGATGTTAAACTATGTCCAGCAGCAAGGCCTCAGATTAGGAGGTTTTGAGGAGCATGGAACCACCTCTTAATTGCTGGTGTTTCCAGGTCCACCCTGACCTGGGGTGATAGCACTTGTTAGGGTCCCAGCTATGGGCAAATAGTTAACTATTACCAGCAATATTTTGAAGGAAATAGATTACCAGAAACAGATTTTTGATAAAACAAAATGTTACCAGCAATAAAATTTTTGTCAGCATTAAATACTCCATTGAGGTTGATATGCCATATAAGAAAATAAACCAAACCAATCTAAACCAAAGAATACGTACTCTATTCATACGAATCTATCCTAAAAATGTTGTCGGCATTAAATAACCCATTGAAGTGTTGATATGCCATAAAACGAAATAAACCAAACCAAACACATAATAGTTGGAATAAAATACACAAGCATTTGCTTATATACATGTATTGATGTAAGAATGTATATTGAAAACAAATAATGAATTTCTTATTAAAGATGCCATAAAAACAGAAAAATGGTCCCAGCTAAAGAAGCCCATGTCTAATTTTAATGAAATTTGGCACTGCGCTTGGCAGGAGTTCAAGGTACAATATGCTTTGAGATTGGTTGGGCTCTTATGTATCATTGAAGCTCTATCTCTGGAACATACATATAAGATCAGTGTTTTGGTATTATATATATTTCTTTCATTTCAATTTAGTTTGCTTTATTTCCTCTACTACTACTTGTAGTATTAGTAATACTGAATTTTTAAATGAAACAGTGTCAACCAACAAATTTTTTATTTGTATTTCTTTCATCTCAATTGCTTTTTTTCTACTAGGAGTATTAATAGTAGTATGGAATTTTTATGAGATGAAGCATTGTTGGCCATGATTCATTTTTGACTTTTTATTTCTTTTTATCTTTATTTTAGTTGCTTTTCATTGTTTCATAAGTTGTGATGGAAATCAATTAAAAGGGAAGAAAGAGTAGTAAAAAAAAAATTGATGAAAGTTGACAGTTCATCTAATAAAAAATGAAATCATAGCATTACTAAAATTCATTTTCCAAATTATTTTCTAAATCTCTTGTAATGGTTACAATAAATGTTATTAGGTTATCTTAATGAGAAAAGTTGTTAGCCAATTCTGCTTTATTTAAATTTCAAATTGCTTGTTCTTTTTATTAAAAAAAAAATTGCATAAATGATTATTTCCTGGGTGTTTCATTTTCATGAATTATGTTGATTTTTAAGCCTCAATCTTTTAAGCTTTGTCACAAGACAACAGCAATCAAGAAAATATTGACTTTGCTACACTAGCAAATTGGTTTGAAGCAGGAACTTGCTAGCCATTACGTTACAGTAGGAGTCCAAGTATCACTATTGATTGGATATGATTTTTTTTTTTTTTTTTTTGTTAATAGTGTGTGAGCAATGTATTGGTGATATCAAAATCAAGCAGCTACAGATATTAAGCTGTCTGTATAGTGTAATCACAGGCAATGGAAAATGTGACACAGAAATCCAAAGATGTATAGGAAGAGTAAAATGCTTCTTCCAGAAACTAAGCAAAGTATTAAAATTTAATGAGGAATAAATATGCTGAACTGCTATCTTAGTATATGTAATCCTGGGTATGATGACAAACAGCAAGGCCTCTGATCAGAGATTGGAGGTTATGAGGAGTATGGAACCACCTCTTAATTGCTCTTGTTCTCAGGTTTACCCTAACTCAGTGTGGTAGGGTTCCAGCTATGAGCAAATAGTGACCCCCCCACAAACAAAAAGAAAACACTATGAAAGTATAAAAATACATTTTTATAAAAAAAAAAAAAAAAAAAAAAAAAAAATGACCAACAATACATTTTATCTGTATATGTGTGTATGTATATATAATGGACTCTCCCGTCGGTTTCAACGTATGAGGATCTTACAGCTTAATTGATTCAATTATGAAATTTTGTGCAATGATCTTGAGTGGCACTTAAGACCCGCTAGTGATTTACAAAGGAGGCCACATATGGAGTAAGAGTGAGGATTGTGGGATGAGGTCACTGTTAGATTGGCTGACCTTTTAGATCTTGCTCTCACTTCTTGAAGACAATTCAGACAAGCAGATTTAAAACTGCTGAGTCCACTAAAACATGTTGATCTCTATTATACCTGCTCCAAGGCTAAGCACTCAAGGGTGTTATGTGGTATATTGTCTGCTGACAAGTTGCTTTTCAGCTTATCTTTGTATCTTAGCCATAGATGTCCTACATTCCTTTAGCCCTGATTTAACTGGCTGTACATTAGGATCTTGGGTATCCTGTCATCAGACATTCTCAAGACATGACTAGTCCATCATAACTGAGACTGTATGAGAAAAGTCTCGATTCCTCCAATATTACACCTGTTAAACAGGTCTACATTATATATCCTATCTTGAAGGTTAACGCCACAGATTGCATGCAGACAGCTTTTATGAAAAACATCCAACTGGCATATATGGTACCTGTATGGAGTCCATGACTCTGAGCTGTACAAAAGGATGGCAAGTACAACAGCTCTGTAAACCTGAATTTTTGTATCCAGTTGAATACTTCGCTCATTCCACAAGCGATGGCGAAGTTTGCTGAAAGCACTGGTAGCCTTAGCAATCTGATGCATGATTTCATCATCTAATGTTCCACTGTAGTTGACTTTGCTACCAAGATAGGTGAAAGACTTTAGATAGTTCAGGGGTTTGTCATCAACTTTCAATAGTCACTGTGGAAATTTGTAGACTGGTGGTTTTTGTTTCTTACCAGAGAATTGCTTCGGAGTAGGACAAGGTTGGTGCACTACTTCAGTTTTCTTTATGCTAAGTTTAAGACCAAAGGCTTTACATGCAGCAGAGAAATGATTTATTAGATGTTGGGCCTCCTGAAAGGATGTTGCAACAAGAGTGTGTGTGTGTATATATATATATATATATATATATATATATATGTGTGTGTATATTTTAAGACCTGTTTCGTTGAATAGTTCAGATAGATTCTGTCTACTGATTTTCAATTGGATCCTTTCATATTCACAGATAAGCTTTTGGTGTTATTGAAGGATGAGAGAAAATCGCTGTTGATACATGCTTTTTTTTTATTCTGAGTACTTTCGACATAGCACAATGTCATCATCAGGGTGTTGTTTATTGCAAGACAAATATTGTCGTGTTTATTATTGTCAAAGACAAAATTGTTGTATCGATCTGAAAGTTAAATTTCTTACTGCTGGAGAGAAGAATGCTGAGTCAGTGCATGATCGTGGACACCATTTAAGGGGTGGTAACTAAGTATGGTTGTAGAGACTTTTTTTTTATGAAATAAGTAGTAAAAAAAACTATTAGTGCAAACTTTGGCATTTCAAACTATCTATTGTACACATTTTAAAACATTTGTGAGTATTCAGAATTAATTTTAAGATTTGGTTTCAATTTTTTAATATAGATGTCTTATGGAAAACCTGCTGCCAAAGTGTGTATATATATATATATATATATATATATATATAATATAATGTGTATATAATCTCAAAATATATTTAGTTGAAGCCATAAAATTGTGTTCAGAATATTTTGGCATTAAATTACCTGTAGAAGTGTTGATATGCTGTTAAACAAAGTCAACCAAACCTGTTGGTTCCAATCGTATGAAATGATTATTTATTATCCAAATAGGATAATTTTAACACAAGACGGAAGGGGAAGTGGGGTAAGGCTGGTCAACATTTTCTATCCTAGACTTAGTTAATCAGAATCACTACTTATTCATTCAGTTTCTCATTCACCACAAGAATGCATCCATCACCATTCAATCCAACATATACCACAATACCACATATTTATAGGAAACTTACAAAAAGACCATGAGATAAAAATTAATTTATTTATAAAATCTCCAAATGTCTTTTCTTTTTTTTTTTTTTTTTTTTTTTTTTTCTTCTCACTTTTTCTTATAAAAATACAAATCCTATATGGAATGACTGCAAAACACTTTCTCCTCCCAAATTTATAGGCTGAAGCACACAAATGCATTCTGGGATTTTTTCCTAACCAATAAAACAGGCCAGTTCTCTAATCTTACTATATGACAGTGAATGCTGGGCAACTTCCTTGAAGATGACGCAAACTGACAGATATTGTTTTATAATATCACGTTCCGTAAGACTGACTTGTCTTTTAGTGAAATGGTCAAAAAATAAAAAGCTAAATTATTTTATGATTCAGACAAATGCTTCACTTACTTTCTTGTCAGGATAATAAGATCTTGCACTTGTGCCAAACTATAGAGGTTTGCTAAAAGTGAGGCGGAGAAAACTATAATTTGACAACATATTGGTGTAATGTTATACATACACTAAATACGCTCTAGTTATATAGTCAGATGATTTTCACCAGAGATGTGTGCATTACAAGTCGAGAATAAGCAACTCTCACACATTAACTCTTTGTCTGCTATGCCAGTTATAAGGAAATAATATTTTGCTGATTTAACTGTAATCTACTAAGATTGCTTAAGTGTTATGAACCTGGGATACCATATCTTGCTCGAGAGTACATTTTCTTAACGTTTCTCAAATACGATGAGAGAGACGTTATCCACACTGTTTAAAGCAAAAATAAAATGGGGAGTTTATTTCAAATATGAGTATCCACTAATAATAACCTTTGAAGTTGGATTAAAAATAAATCCATTAATTCTTCAGAAATTGTTTTGTTTAAATTTTCAGATATGAAACTGAGCAGATATGGACTTTCAATAAAGATAATCTGAATGAGGTGCTCTTTCCTTAATCCTTTAAGCCCTGAATTACTGAACAATTTTGCTTGAGCTCCTGACTCAAAATTCGCTAATAATTGGTATGTAATGTTTTACGGTAAATATAAAAATAGTTAAAAGTGTTTACCCACCATTCAGCCGGTAACTGAGCATTACATCATTTTTCTCTACCACTGGTAAAGTGGTGGTCAGGGCTGAAAGGATTAAAAGGGAAAATAGAGGCTTGCTAGACTGTGAAGCTCTCTGTAGCCAAGTGGTAAAGTACACTGGATGAAATGATGGTTTCTACTAAAAAGGGTGATGCAGATTTGGTTCTTGCTGGAGTGCACATTTTCTTTAAGATTTCTCAAATATGAATATGCAGGCCGCTGACAGATGTAATAAACACTGTTTAAAGGAAAAATTAAAACGGGGTATCTACTTAAAATAGGAGTATCCACTATTATGCCTGAAGTAATATATATATATATATATATATATAATTATATTTTTATTAGATTATAATAAAAGCACTTTGAAATTGCTACACAAAAGCTTTCCTGTTTCAATACTACAATTATACTTCTTCAGGTGATGGTAAGTAACTGGATATTAAATAATTTTTAAGGAAATTTAAAAACATTGTTACCTCTTTTCCTCTTAAAAGGTGGGGAACATAAGGTCAGAATTTAAATTAGACTTGTGGGTATGTCTTGATTAACCAATTAAATGTCAAATTTAGGCTAAATAAAAAAATATATGCTCACAGGGTGGAAGTGGAGGAGTTACTTTTTCATGTCATTATAAACTGGACTATAATATGTGAATATAAAACAGTTACTTAGTTTAAAAATGTTTTTATTATAATCCCTTATAATAAAAATATATGTTGCTCCACTTTGTATTGAGCATTTTTTTTTTTTTTTTAAAGTAAATGTTATGAACTGTTGTTTTTTACTCCATTTGTTCTTTCTCTCATTTAAAGATACACACACACACACACACATATATATATATATATATATATATATATATATATATATATATATATGATTAATATAAAATTTGTCGCTTAAAACTGAGGTCATATTCAGCAATCTGACTCCAGAGTTTTGTAGACAAACCTTTTTTAATCATTTGGTGGTCTTGTCAGATTTCAGCAGTTGACTACCAATTTTCTCATTTTTGTTATTTTTATATTAAGTTAAAGAATAATTTTTCTTTTTGTGTATATATATGTGTGTGTGAGAGAGTGTGTGTCGAATAACCAGATGATTCTGAAGAGTTTGTGATATTTAATGTTTTGTTTTTTTATCAGCTTTTCTATGCAAAAGTTAAATTATACAAATGGCCATAAGCATTAACAGCAGTGTTAGCCTCCATGTATGATTTACTACCAGATACCGTTCAGAAGAGGATGCTGCTTGAAAGAATGTGTGAAATCAATAAGACGGCCAAAAAGTTAATTGTGGTAGCTTTATTTACTGGACAGTTTTTAACATGGGACAAAAATAGTAGAAGGATCCCATAGAACATTTGTGCAATGTTTGGTGACAATGAAATGAGTAATGATACGGCTCAAAAGTATTTCAGAAAAAGCTATACATTATGGAATTGGGATCCTGTAAACGAGTTGAACAAAGCAAATGGTTAAAAAATAAATCTCAACATGTATACTTACATGGCAAAAGAATACACCACATTTTTTTTTTCTCAATCCTTTATTGACTATTAAGCGAGTCATGTACTGCAATTAAAAGCAATTTCATGCCTGGTTATCTGAAGATGCATCTAGATTATTTGTGCATTGTTTGTTTTGTCTGTCCATACAAGACAAATGAGCTGAACAAACTTCTTTGATTATCTGGCAGAACAAGATGAAAGAAGAATGGTAAAAAGTTAGAAGTTAAATAGAACAACAAGACTGGAATTTGTGCAGATCCATAAATGAGGCACATAAAAGAATAATACATGCAAACTCTCTCTAAATATCCATACATTAAATGATGTGTGAATATAAAAACATACGCACGCACACACACACATATGTGTGAATGTACCAAGAATACACAAAGTTTTTGGATGAGAGTGTCTGCGTGTGTGCGTGCATATATATATATATATATATATATATATATATATATATGTTTGTTTTTATTTATGTATTTTTTTCTTCACTGGTAACACAACTCTGCATGATGCAATCATCAGGTGCACCACATGCATGAAACTGAGTTGGGCTACCAGTGAGGAAAAGAATGTGTATTTATTATTAATATAAATTATATCTGTTATTATGCATCAAGCACTATTAACACTAGCACTCAATGTCTATTCATCAGGAGATATCCGCAATTGAATTTTTATTTTCTAAATTTCCTTTTATATTGCACTGAAAAATAATTTATGCACTTTTTATTAAGTTCAAAGAACAAAACATAACAAGAAACAAAATGCTAATAGTCTGAAGTACATAGAAATGATGGACACTTCTCCCCCAATAAAAAAAAAAAAAATTGGACATGTAAAAAATAAAATTCATAATACATGATCAAGATGCAAAACCTAATCAATGGAATTGTAACTGGGGTCAAAACACTATGTAAGTATAAAAATAGGTTTTAATACCAGAAACTTTGTAAAAAAATTATTACCAGCAATATATTTTTGAAAACCAAATGTTACCAGCAATGCATTTTTGAAAAATAAATATTACCAGCAATATATTTAAAAAAAAATACAAATATATATTGCCAGCTATACATTTTTTGAAAAAAAAAAGAAAAAATATTACCAGCAATACATATCTGAAAGAAAATTTTACCAGAAATAGATTTTTTGAAGGAAGAATTTTACCAGAAATAGATTTTTTGAAGGAAGAATTTTACCAGAAATAGATTTTTTGAAGGAAGAATTTTACCAGAAATAGATTTTTTGAAGGAAGAATTTTACCAGAAATAGATTTTTTGAAGGAAGAATTTTACCAGAAATAGATTTTTTGAAGGAAGAATTTTACCAGAAATAGATTTTTTGAAGGAAGAATTTTACCAGAAATAGATTTAAAAAAAAAAATATTACCAACAATAAAAATATTGTCGGCATTAAATAACCCATTATATTGATATGGCATAAAACCAAACCAAACTTATTAAATTAAATATGAAATACCTATCATAAGGGATGAACTGGTTAACAAGCTAGTTTCCCAAGTCATTGTTAGTGACCTTGGTCTTCACTTTGGATAGTCGACTATTATGACTATAAACAGATGGGTCACTCTCCATCTCTTAGATATGCATAAAGAAACAGATTTAGGTGTATTTTTGTAACTTGTGAGGGTGAATTTGGAATAGCATGTATGTTTCATAGCTGTAGGTCATTCTTCTTGAATGACACTTGAGGTTTTCAGATCAACAAGCCTTTTCAAAGAAAGGAAAAGAATATTTGCTTCTATTTTAAGAAGGTGAAGATTAAACTGAGAATATTTAAGCACCTACTTGTGTGTTTATATATACATATATACACACTGTTATGCAGTGTTTATTGTTATGTAAAATTTAATTCCTACTAACTTGGAGAGGGGAATTAACAGGAGATAACTGATGATTGACATCCATTAAACATGGCACATGGAACTAGAACAGTCTATACCAGTGAGCGAAATAAAGGGTTCAGCTCAACATTCCAACCACTTGAAGAAGGATAGTGTACAACGGCTGAAACATTGTAATAAATATGGCGACAAAGATGAGGATAATAGTCTGAATAATGTAAATAGTGTACATAATACAATATAGACAGATACTGAAGAAGATTGGATGGTACAACGGCCGAAACGTTGTGATAAATATGGTGACAAAGATGAGGACAATAGTCCGAATAATGTAAATAGTGTCCAAATATGAAAATTAGTTGAATAAATATTTACTTTTTCAGATGATTAAAAATGGGTTTGAGTGAATGAAGACTAGGTCTTGGCAAGCACAGTCCTTTGAACCTCATGAACTGGCAATATTGAATCACAAAGAATTGCACTGCATAAAAGAAACCACATCACTTGAATATTTTTTAACAGTAACAACTAAAATGGATGTGACATGTAACTTGGAGACAGTAATGGTCAAGATGTTGATGTTTTACACAACTACAAACAAAAGGTTAGGAAGGAAACCCCTGTCAGTAGTGGAAAGAGCAATAACATTTAGTAAACATGAGAAACCTTTTCTTCCTGAAAAATTGTATAATTTTCCCTTTTATTAAAACTTCATTAGAGAAGAAAGAAAAAAAATTCTGGTATTTTTACGTTTGTGTTTGATTTACATTATTTAATATTATTTCATATGCATTCAACTTGTTAAACTAATGTTAGTACAAATGGTGGCATTCTGAATTCAAGGAGTTGCTGCATACATTCAAAGTTTCAAGAAATTAACAGATTCCAAGCCTAAATGAAAAAAAAAACAAAAAAACATTATTGCTTTATGTATGTAAGTGTAGAATAATTCTTCTGGTTTATTTATGTGGGATTTGTAAGTCTCTAGTAGATATTGTTTGTTGATTTTTTTTGCATATTTATTTGAGAACATTATTTATGTACCATTTATTTTACATAAATATATATTAGATTCTTTAAGAATAGATTCAATAAAGGTTGGTGATCTAGTGTTTTTGAAGTGTGTTTATAATTGGTAATATTGTATTTGTAGGTATTTGAAGTACTTTCTACATAAAGAATTATGTTCTTTTTTTTAATTAGGGTGACATTTGTAAAATCAAAGTTATAGCCAATTTTATTCCTGTGTATTATGAGTGAGTTTAAATAGTTATCTAAAAATAAATTTCTCTTGTGTTCAAGTTTTTAGATTTTGTGATGTCTCTCCGACATCAATGCTTTTACATTATAAATAATTTATTTGATAAGTACCAGCATCTGATTTGGTGTTCGGTATATTTTTCTTCCTAAGTGGTGATAAAGATTCTTGTATTAGGAATAACTAATTTACGAATTTCGTGTAAAGAGTGTTAGAGAGTAGGATTAGGAATTTTGTGTTATTGTTGTTAGAAGTGTTCTCTATGCATATTAGTGTACTTTGGTATCAAATGGTTTAAATAAAATAGACAAATATTTAATAAAGAGTCATGAACTGTCAATAGTTACTTTATAAATTCAATCCAAACATGTGGTTAAAGAAAAATATTTTAAATAGGCATATTTTGTCTATTTCATGAAATATACATGCTTGATGAATGCTGACTTGTTAAACGAGCATGACCATCACTGACAAGTTTGATCCGTGGTTTTAATTCTCACAATGACAATGGCTCTTGAAGCTAGCAATAAATGATTTGCAGCAATGGCAAACAGTTGTTCCTGTTTTGTAAATTCTGTTGAGATTACTTGTGAGACCAGAATGGTTTCTGACACACCTTGCATGTTAAGTTATTCCCAATGTAGTAATGATTGTGATTTATCAAAGGTTAACCGATATGACTCTTCTTGCTGTTAATGAGAACTTTATTGGAGAGACATAACTCTGCAACATTTGTTGCATCTCAATTGACGAATTACTTGATCACTGATTTTCTTCTGCAGTTTATGCTTGACATTTGCCCAATTCATTCAATGATGACTATATAGTAAATGTTTATATAGAGAACGTTTAAGTAATAAGTTTTATGTATGAAAACTTAGTCACTGACAAAATTATTTGTATACCCATTAATTTTAAATATTTTTATCCATTTTTACAGCATCTAATGGCTGTATGGTGCCAGGCTTTTTATATGTTAATTAGCACAAAAAAAAAAAAAAAATAAAATAAAACTCAATTTTCAGAACAATAGTTAAATAAAATAAATTTGACAGATGAATTATGCAAAATAGGAAAAAAAACATTTATACAGTAGAAAATATAATTTTAAATTGTTTTGTGTAAGTATAAGTAATTTACATAATTATTATATCATTGAAACCTTCTAGACTATTTATTCAGTAAAATATTTGTGATAATTCTAGCTGAGCACATCATGTAATGCATAGTGTCACCATCGTTATTCCTACGTTAACAACAATGCGGAAGACAAAGGAGCTTAGCATTAACTTGAGACAGAGATTTATTAACTTCCACAAGTCAGGAAATAGTTACAGCACAAAACTGGTTAGTTATCCCTAGATCTATGCTAATGTCTGTTATAAAGAAGTTTAAACAGTTTGGCATGACAGAGAATTTGCCTGGGCATGGAAGAAAACCCAAATTGTCACAAAGAACTGCATGAAAACTGTGTTGCAAGGTTAACATAATCCAAGAGTTGTTTTGAAAGACAGCGCCAAAAGTTTGGATATGATGGGTATCAGCATAATTACTCGTACAATACACCGTTGTTTAAATAGAAATGGGTTGTATGACAACTGACAATGATGAACCCCTCTTCACAAACCATGTCACATTGTTGCATGGGCTAATTTTGCCAAAATGTTCTTGGTTAAATAAATTACTTTTGGGAACAAGTACTATGGAGTGATGAAACAAAAATTGAGCTTTATGGACATAATGATGTTCAGGATATTTGGTGCAAGAAAAGTGAGGCTTTCCTCCCAAGGAACATAGTGTTTCCAGCAAGATCCCAAACATACATCTAAATCAATGATTGAGTGGCTTCAGAAAAAAGTTTAGTTCTGCCATGGCCTTAAATGAGTCCTGACTTGAATCCTATTGAAAATTTATGGCAAGAATTGAAGGTACGCGTAAATTGTCAGTCACCAAAAAAACTTCAGGAATTAGAACATGTTACCATTGACGAATGGAAGAAAATCCCAGAAAAGACTTGTTCAAATCTCATCAAAAACTTTAGAAAACGATTGCAGCCGGTTATAAAGATGAGAGGCCATAATATTGACTATTAATATTGTGAAAATTGTTTAATTTTTTTCTATTCATACTTAGTAATAATTTTGTCTTTTCCTCTTTTGTATAATTCACCTGTCAAATTTGTTGCATTTAACTATTGTTCTGAAAATTGAGTTTTATATTTCTTTTTCTTTTTTTTTGTGCTTATTAACATATAAAAAACCTGGCATCGTCCAGGCATTAGATTCCGAGAAATCTATAAAAATTTTCAAAATTGATGGGTGTATGAATAATTTTGTTATTGACTGTACATACATAACTAAAGTCACCCACAAGGCTCATTTCAGTTTCAGTCCAGCCTGTCTTGTGCCACCCTTAACAACCACTGGCAATCCTGTAGCAGACGAGTATATAGCAACAAAAAGGACGAGATCATAAAGAATAATAAAGGGGCAATTGAAATTTCTAGGAGACATAATGAAGTGTATTTGACAAATACAGGACAGATTGAAGGCAAAACATGGGCTGGAAGAGCAGCAAAGAGAGCAAACAGATTTACAAAGGATATGAAGTTGAGGAGAGCCATTATTGCCATGGTCTGAAGGGATATGTCACATAAAAACAAACCCTAATATACCAAATAGGATTTATAAAACTTGATAAAATCCAAAGAATCAGCAATATTATCGACCCTGATCTGGCATCTCGGCTTCAGTCACTTTCCCATTGACATAAAGTTGCCTCCCTTTGCCTTTTCTATAAATGCTTTCATGGTAATTTTTTGGATGAACTCTTTGCTATGGTGCCTAGACTTTGGATTTAAGTGCAGTACTTGACTGATGATGAGGTCTCACTAATTTACAATTGAGCTGGCTCTATGCAACCGTAAATTCTATGTTGACAGTTTTTTTTTTTCTCGCACTTCTTGCTTATGGAATTCCCTTCTGGTGCCATGCTTTCCAGCCAACTTTAACTGTCAAAAATTTAAATGCAATGTCAATCGTTATCTACTGTCCCTCTGATTATTCTTCCTCTGTTCTAACTCTTCTATATCCAGTAACCCATTCTGTCTCAGTGGCTTTACTGCTTTGCAGTAAAAAAAAAAAAAAAAAAAAAAATACATGCAGACGTTCATTTATTTTTATAATGTAAACTTGGTGATAGGAATGAAATCATTGTAATTACATTATTACAATTACATGGAGACCCAGTATGGCTAAGCAAATTTTGATTTTTTTTTTTTCAGTTGACCAACTCTACCACCACCACCACCTCACAATTCATTTTCTCTACTAACAAATAGGAGACAACTTATCAACCTCCCTTCTTCTCCTATGTGCAGCATCCCTTCAGGATGTGGGTGATCATGGCTGTCCACAACTTCCCATCTTAACGCTGAGTAAGGTTTATCTTTTTGCTATCCTTCCTAGTCTGGTCTCCCAACCACAAAGCACGTCAGATTTTCCACTGTTCTTCTTACCTTCAATATGTCCTGTGAACATCAAATCCAAGCCATCTTTGCATATTATATACTCTATAAATTACAACACTCTTTTTGATTCTAAATACAAATGTCCTTTTTTCTTTCCATTTTCTTTAAAACTTTGTCATTCACATGGATTCCCAGCATTAGTTGAAATAAGAGAGCTTATGATATAGAAATGTTGATGACTTTTCAAGAGAAATGCATTGGAAAACAAGAAGGGATTGTCACTGGTCAGGAATTAATGTAAACATTACAGGCAAAATAATGTAATTCTATGTATAATCCATAAATTGTGTTCAAGTTTTTAGTTCCCCGTAGATTTAACTGTCATGTGTAATGTAATAATTTCCTCTGTATTTTTAGCTGTTGTCTGTTTCGTGTCTTGAATGTGGTGGATTTATTTCTCAGATTTTTATCTTTTTATAATAATTTTTTTTTGCTTCTGGTTAATATCGGCTTCTTTTTGATCTGTTTTCCTTTTTTATTCTTTGTTTCTATGGATTCCTTTCAATATGGCGAACAGAGATTTAAAATGTCAAATGTGTAAAGATGTTTTGGTTATATTATTGCAGCAATGGGCACATTCTGCATGACAACAATAAAGCCATGAAATTAAAGATAAAAGATATGTGCTGCTGTATTCTTCATTTCATGCACACGTCTATGACTTGTGATTTGCTTAAGTAGATATGTGCTTGCATATAGATATTCATAAAGACAACTATAAAGTTAAATGTGCAATCCTAATTGTATACACATATTCATTTTTGTCTATCTCTTTGTCTGTCTATCTCTTTGTCTGTCTATCTCTTTGTCTGTCTGTCTCTTTGTCTGTCTGTCTCTTTGTCTGTCTGTCTCTTTGTCTGTCTGTCTCTTTGTCTGTCTGTCTCTTTGTCTGTCTGTCTCTTTGTCTGTCTGTCTCTTTGTCTGTCTGTCTCTTTGTCTGTCTGTCTCTTTGTCTGTCTGTCTCTCTATCTCTATCTATCTATCTATCTATCTATCTCTATCTATCTATCTGTCTGTCTCTATCTATCTATCTATCTGTCTCTATCTATCTATCTATCTGTCTGTCTCTATCTATCTATCTATCTGTCTGTCTCTATCTATCTATCTATCTATCTGTCTGTCTCTATCTATCTATCTATCTGTCTGTCTCTATCTATCTATCTATCTGTCTGTCTCTATCTATCTATCTATCTGTCTGTCTCTATCTATCTATCTATCTGTCTGTCTCTATCTATCTATCTATCTGTCTGTCTCTATCTATCTATCTATCTGTCTGTCTCTATCTATCTATCTATCTGTCTGTCTCTATCTATCTATCTATCTGTCTGTCTCTCTCTGTCTCTCTTTCTATATATATATATATATATATATATATATATAAAGCATATTTTCATTAAATTGTTGTTGTTCACAGTTAATAAATTTTTACTTTCGGATGAACACAATTTTGTCTTGGAAAAAAAAAAAAACAACCTGATGATGACATGGTGCTAATGTTTGAAAGTACTCAGAATAAATGAATATGTATCAACCTGACAATTTTCTCTCTTCCTTTAATAAGGATACTAAAAAGCTTGTCCGTGAATATGAAAGGATCCTCTTACAAATAAATAGACATAACTTGTCTAAATTACTCAATGACACACACACATATATATGAGGGCTAATCAAAAAGTATTAGGACTGGTGCTATAAAAATAAAACTACAACACATACCAATTCATCGTTTAATCTTTAGAGTCATCTCCATCTGATGCCACACACTTTATCAAGCATTTTTTCCATTAATGAAATTATTCCTGGAACTCCTTTATTAGGATAGTGAGCAGCTGCTTGGTTGCATTCTCTTGGAAATCCTCGATGTCTTGAAATGTTTTTACTTTCAAGTTTAATTTTTGGAAAGAGGTAAAAGTCACAAGAGTCATCTGGGGAATGTTGTTGTTGGACAAAAACTGATGTACAAGCCATGGTCACTGATCTTACCTTTGTAGTAGTAAGATGATCACACCCTGCAAACTTTCTTTCACAGTGCTGCTATAAACAATGGAAGCAAGCAAAATAAATATATATATATATATATATATATATATATATAATTTCAACAAATTGACAAATCCAGCTTAGATACACCAATAATACATTTATCACTACAATGTTCCTTAGTATTGTTGGATGTCATACCTAAGCATCAGTTTTCTTGACACGTAAAAATAACCCACCCAACTCTACCCTTTGACCTTATTTTTATATTTTAGCATAGACCCAATGTCTAATTAGTTAATGTAGATGTACCCATAAGTATATTCTTAATTTTGACCTTATGCCTCCACTTGAACTTACGATAAGAGGTAAAGATCTGTTTTTAAATTTCCCTAATAAATCCTTTTTATCATAGGTTATCTGCCATTGCCTGAAGAAGTACTCTCTTAGTATTGAAACATGAAAGTTTTTGTGTAGCGATGTAAAATGTTTTTATTTTAATTTATTATAATATATATTTCTGAGATGAGGTATTATAGCTATTTACATGGTATCCCCAAGAACACATGGCACAATAGATTAAAGCATTAGTTGATTGATCTAAAAAGTGACTGAGCCCAAAGAGTTGTGAGTTCAGTCCCTGGCCTCGGTGGAGGGTACAAAACTTGGATAGTTATCAAGCCAAATTAACTTAAAAAAAACCTGATATCCAAAGGCATGGCATGTGGAATTAGAACAATCTTCCCCCATAGGCTAAATAAAGGGTTCAGTTCAAAATTACAAATACCACCTGAAGAAGGCTGGAGCATATAACAGCTGAAAAGTTGTGAATGTGAGAAAAGATGAAGACAACAGTCTAAACAATGTAAATACACACACATGGGGATGCTTTGACCGACTCTCTTTGGAAAATCTGATAAGACATTAGAATTTTGTAGGTGTCTAATCCTTTCTTTGTCTTGCTGGGGACTTTACATCACCCCCTTTTCATCTGTCTGTATTGATCCCAAGTGTTTAAATGAAATATCTAGTGATTCAACAGAATCATTAGTCCAAGAAATTGAATTCTTTGGTAACATTTTTCATTTAGTGATTTTTTTTTGTTTCCTCTTTTGATATTCTATTTCCAATAAAATTGGTGTTTTAATTCTTGGCAAAAATGAATTTCACTGCAAGTTATGTTGATAATTATTTGTCAAGGACACTTGTCTGTAATTATTTCAAAAATTGCTTCCACTTTTGTGTGTGTGTGTGTGTATACACATTATTTTATAGATTATTTTCCCTGTGGAACCAGAAAAAAAAAATGTCTTCAAAGAAAAAAGAAATGTTATCATAAGCTGATGTTTGTCATTGGATAGTGAGCTGATCAGGAGTTAACTCTCCATTCAAATGAGATGAAATATTTTGTATAACATAATTGCGTATTTTTAGCTTGAGAAAATAAAGGAAGCCTGCAGACTTGCTTTTGATGAGTGGTTATATTTGTTAGTCTCCGGCTTGGCTGCTATATCAATATATAAAGCCTTGTAGTCAACTCACTCCATACTTTCTATAGTAAGATTTTACTGGCATCCAAGAGATAGACTAGTTAAATTCCTCAAAACAACAGGCCTGTTTGGTGGTTGACATAGTTGTGTATTTCACCACTTGAAGAATTTAAATTTCTGATTTTCGAAGTAGGCAAAGTCATAGGGGTTGTCCAGAATGAGTGGAAGTTGAATGTATTATTCCAGTGTCTTATTTCAAACTTAGTTAAATTATGTGTACTTGTGTATACAGTAAATGATGTAAACATGTGTAAGCCACTCATGCACTACACATTTACGACATGTATTCAAGGTTACACACAGATGTTTGGTGACGGACTGAGAATGAACACTTGTTTCATAATATGTATTTCTGTATATACAGTGAGCAAGGGCAACCACACGGCAAGTTAATCATACAAGCTGTCCTTTCTAAGGCTTAAAGTGATTAATTAGCTTAATGGCATATCAACTCTTTATTGGTTATTTAATGCTGATATTTAATATTCTTGGGAGCTTTGAAGTAACAAAAATGTTATTCTGCTTTCACAGTTGAATACATGATAAATGATACTCAGCTTTTGTGCATATGTATATTTGTGTGGACATGATTACTAAAGCCAGTGATATGTGTTTTATGTTGTAGTTTTGTTGAATTTATATTTTGGAATACAGTTTAAGAAATTGTAGGATATTATATGGATTAATGTTATGAAAGTGTTCTTTCATGTTGATTGTTTTATTAGCAGCATATCAACCTCTATGGATTTTTTAATGTCGAAATCTAAATATTTTGAATGCAATTGTATGCCTTCAACAACAGGTAAAATGTATTGTTGGTAATTCTGCTACGAATAGACACTGTTGGTAATTCTGCTACGAATAGACACTGTTGGTAATTCTGCTACGAATAGACACTGTTGGTAATTCTGCTACGAATAGACACTGTTGGTAATTCTGCTACGAATAGACACTGTTGGTAATTCTGCTACGAATAGACACTGTTGGTAATTCTTGTTTATATGAAAATGTATTGCTGTATTTTTACTATAAATATGTACTTTTATACTTTCATGGTATTTTTTGAGGGGGTGGGGCACTATTTGCCCAGAGATGGGATCCTAACATGTGCTACCACCCTGGGTTAGGGTAGACTTGAGAACACCAGCAATTAAGAGATAGTCTCACGCTCCAATTTTTTGATTACAGGCCTTGTTGCCAGATGTAGTTTCTAATCATACTCATATGACGCTTAAGTCCTCTTATGTTGAATGCTTTCAGCTGAAATGTTAGCCTCATAAGGTTTATCATCATGCATATGCAGTTGTACTGTCTGTAGTATTCTTTTCTTGAGTCTAAAAAGATTTGTCAATTGTCCCATTCTTAGTTGAGATATGAATTCAAGATTGTGTGCATGTTTTTCTTCGTTATTATCTTGTTTTGTGTTGCCTATGTTGGCAATTCTTCAGGTCCCAATGCTGCATCACAACTTGGATGAATGACGGAACATTATTTTTTTTTTTAGGTTTCTTTCCTTTACTTTTTCAGTGGGAAGACATGGTTGTTGTAGTATCACTTCTTTGAGTGAGGGCAATAGAGAGGACAGATGTCAACAGGTCAGTCAATGACTTGCCACCACCATGTGAAAGCTAGGCATGCTGCCAAAAAATGTGGGTGAGAGAAATGTCTTCACCCTTCTATTACTGCCACCATACTGAGTGTCTTTGTGCATTTATTTTTGGTCTTGTATTAAAGCTTAGACAATCCATCACTGTTAGAATTTCACACTCGGGTCATCACTTCTAACAAGTATGATTTGGGACCAGCCTATGTATTCTGTAGCAAAGGGTTGATAATCAGTCAATAGCTTGAAATATCTACCTACTTTTTGTGACTTATTCTTTATTAGTACCCACTTTAGGGTTACTTTAAACCAATGTTTCAGACATAAGTGATATACCAAACCAACTTAAAATTTTGTATCCTCTTGTTTTTTTTTTTGTTTTTTTTATCAAACATTAGGAATCATTCTATATTTGAAACTAGCATTATGAGAGGAGGTTATAGACCTGAGTCTTTTATTTAATAAGTTTCTATTATGGTAAGTAAAGTGTTACAGTTCCAGTTTTAGTAGACTTGGCCACTTGATCCTCACCATCCACCAAAAAAGCAAATTTAATTAGCAGCCAGCCTTTAAAATTGGAGGGAAAATGTCAGAAGGTCTCAAGGGAGAAGTTAACACAATTGTTCAATTGACTCTCAAAAGACAGGAATATAGTTTGAACAACCAAAGCTGGACCCAATTACCTAGAATAGTGTTGTATGCAAACATCCCAAGTAAAACTAATTTATCCTGTTGCATAGCAACAAGTTCCAAGCTCTGCCTTACCAAGAAGTTATCTTCACTTTCAGAGCTAAGTGTTTTCATTCTGTGTGTGTGTGTGTGTGTGTGTGATAGAGAGAGAGGGGGAATTGTGCAAGTGATATGTTTCTTTTATAATGAACAGAAAAGGAATGCAACTAATGTGGATAATTTGGCAAAAAAAAACTTTCAGATTTGTGCAAATCTGGACCATTTTTTTTTTTTTTTTTCCAGATAGTGTCAAAAGGACAGTTTTTCTCTTGATGCTGCTGCTATTTTAACTATTTTCCATCTTCAATGTTTATTCTTTTAAAAAGTGATGATTAGAATTGTAATAAAACCTAAACATGATGAAAGTGAATTTATACAATTTTTGTTCTCAAGATTTTACAACAAATATATTAAAACCTATTAGATTATTTATTTACAAGAATAATTTTATATTTAAAATATTCTAAAAATAATACAATTAAAACTAATGCAATATTTATTATTTACCAATTTATGAATATATGAAAAGAATTTTTTATTTATAAACATTTACTAAATTATTAAAATATATGAACCAACTATAAATAAATCCTTATAATTTACCATTTTATAAAGCTCAAATCAATTGACAATTAACCAATGTTTTGCCAATCATTCCAATGAACAATCTGAAGAATATATAGTGTAAGTAAACACACTAATAAATAAAGTGTTTTATTATTTTTGTTATCAGTTCTCAAGAACAAAGGAAATGTATAAATTTACTTTCATATATTTAGGTTTTATTACAATTCTAATCATTTCATTTTAAAAGAATAAACATTGCTTAGGAGTGAAGCAGTAGCGTAGCTAAGGGGTGGGGGGCAGACCGCCCCTGGTGCCAGCACAGGAAGGGTGACACAATGTCACCCCCAACAAAATTTTTCAGCCAGGCTAAGGTGCCAAAAATAGTCTGCAAACAGTGGTGGAGACACAGGGTTTCGCATGTGGGCATATGACTCCCTAGAAATAATTTATGACCCCCCCCAGTTTTGTCCCCCCGTCAGAAATTTTCTAATAAATTGTCAGGAAATTTTTGAGTAGGAAAAATAGCAATGTTTTCAGCTTTTGATTTGAACTGATTATTTTGTGGTATTGGATTTTGTCTTGGATCATACATGTAAACAGTAATGTACCGGTCAGTAGAGTAAAGTAGAGGTAGAGCATGTATGAAAATTTAGCTACAGCTAACCATTCAGCATAGGGTGAATTGGGGTCATTGGGGTGACATTTGAGTGGACCGCCCCGGGTGATGTTTACTCTAGCTACGCCACTGGAGTGAAGGTAGTTAAAATAATAGTGGTGTCAAGGGAAAAACTGTTCTTTTTAACATGCTGTCTTTCTTCTTTTAGGGAAAGTAGGGTCATTTTTTTTATGGTGTCTATTATTTGTGTATCAGAATCTTCAGCTATATCCAGCAGGCTGCAATCATTGATCTCTTTATGCCTAATCATTTTTCATACTCTCTGAGTCTCTCAGATATCATTTACTTAGATAAGTCTGGTACAAGGCCATAGTAAGAGGATTTTTTTTTTCAATCATTTCAATTCAGTTATGTTCCATGTGGGATGTGCACTTAGGCAAACATGTATCTTTTGATACATGACTGATGAGGCAGATTTTTTTCCACAGTAGGTTGCCATTTTTTTCTACAGTAGACCAGATGCCATCCAGGGCTACAGAACCCAGTCTGTCCTACTATTTACCCATAGCTGGGGGGAGAAGAGGAGGATTCGTACCTTTCCTAAGGCTATTAGCATGTAACTGAATGTAATGGATTCGACTGGAATTTGAACACTGCTCTCTGATTCTTCAATCCAAGCTGCTACCTATTGCTCCACTGTCTCCATTTCAATTCAAGCAAGGCAATAAAAGCCACTAGAATGCAAGGAGTTACTGAAAATGAAAGAAACAGTACAATAGCAACAAAGATGAGGATATTAATTTTATATGAAGTAATTAATAATACTCATGCTAGAAATTCAAAGACCAGCAAGTTTATCACACAGGCTAAGTTCATGTAAGAAATTCAATTCCCAATGGATCAGCAACATTATCGGTCCTGAGCTAGTATCTCGTTTTCAGTCACTTTCCCATTGTCACAAGATAACATTCCATTACCCCTTCTATAAATATTTTTATAATTGTTCTGATAAGCTTTCCTCTTTGGTATCAGAAATTCATGAATTTAAGCGCAATACTAGATTGGCAGATAAGTCTCATTATTTTAGTGTTGAAATTGCTTGATGTAACCATAAGTTCTATGCTAATAGCTTCTTCTCTTGTGCCTCATGTCTATGGACCTCTCTTCCAGCTTCCTGCTTTCCTGTCAACTATAATCTTTAAAAAATAAATTTAAATACATCATCAATCATCATCTTCTGTCTTCTTGAATTTTTTTTTTTTTTTTTTTGTACTCTCTCTCTTTTCCACACTTACTAGCTCCTTGCATCTTAGTGGTATTATCACCTTGCTTGGGGTGAAATGATTAAAAAAAAAAAAATTCTTCTATATTCTTGTAGTAATATATGGCAAGAATATGTTGAGGTTGAGGGAAAACACCTAACCTATTGCTCTCGCGGCAACTGCGGAGGTAATAGGCAGGGAGGGAAAAGAGATGGGCGGTAACAAAAATAAGATTCTAGGAACATTTGCCGTAAACATTTTTTGCTGTAGGAAAACTCACCTCAAGAATTTTTGCCATAAGACAATTTTGGTGCAATTTTTTTTTAATATGTGAAGTACCTTGTTATCAAGTATATCTGGCTCACATTATTGCTACTTCAATTTAGACATTTTAATAAGGAAAGTTATAGAATACACCCAAATTTTTGGAAACTAATTGCATATTTGAAAAAAGAAGGGACATTAGCAAAAAAAAAGTGATTTAGATCAAGGAGATGCAATACAAATGAAGAAAATATATATTGATATCAATGCAAGACTTTAGCGGAAGATGCTTTATCACAGTCCAATGCAAAAAACACATTATTTACGAAGAATTGCTTGGAATTTGCACACATTTAAAATTATCTCTTTGTTAATTTGATATTTTTAGACTTTTATTTTTTAAATAAATGTTTACTTTCTAATTTTTTTGATCTTTGACCCTTTTGTAAAGAAGACATCCATATATACTTGATAACAAGGTATTTTGCATATTAAGTTGAATATTACTCCAAAAGGGATGTTCAAGATAAAGGTATAAAAAAAAAATCCATCAAAATTGTCTTACAGCAAAGTTTCCTATGGGGGAAAAGAGGTTTATGGCAAATGTTCCGGATATGCAAAAATAATACTGCCTTGGAAACCACAGCAACTTAAGCAACATGGGACTGATTTCACAAGACAGTGTTTTGCCAACTGCTGGTTTTCCTGTTGCTTTTATTGTCATGATGCATCTTAGAAAGACCCAGATGTTGACATATGGAAGAGAATCCTGTATCTAGACATGCCAAACTGTTCTGCTGCTAATAGGAAAAACCCAGTTCTGACTAGTGTTGGCAAATATGTCTGCATGCAATCTGAGGTCTCTTTTGCATCTGTACTGACATGCGTTCATCACAGTTCTTGTATGCTTGGGTCTAATAGAGAAGAAAGACATTTCACTGTAACTCAGCAAGAAGAATTTTCCATCCTTTGTTAGAACAATTCCCAGATACTCAATTTTTGGACTTGCTAGATCCTGACATCTCCCCATCCTGGATAAGATGATAAACTACATCCAACAGCAAGGCATTTGATCAGAAGGTTTCAAAGAACGTGGAACTACCTCTTAATTGCTGGTGTTCCCAGGTCCACACTGACTCTGGGTGGTAGCACCTGTCAGGGTCCCAGCAATAGTTAACCCCCTCAAAAGGGGTCAAGACACTATGAAAGTATAAAAATTGGTTTTAATACCAGCAATACTTTTTTGGAAAATATTTTACCAGTAATACATTTTTGGAAAATTGGAAAAAAATTACCAGCATTAAAAAATCTTGTTGGCATTAAATAGCCCCTTGAGGTTGATATTCTGTAAATCAAACTAACCCGACATCTCCAATTACTTGTTCACATCTTGGGTTGTTGTTCTTGCTCACAACTATATATTCTCTTTTCTTACAATTGATGATTAGTCCTTTCTTCTCACTTTCCTTTACTGCCTTCTGTAGGATCTCCTGCAGTTTCCTTTTTGTCTGCAATCAACACTTTATAATCTTGTGGCTGCCAATAATGAATCCTGGTAGGACTTCTAATTCTCTCAGGATTGCCTCATTGTACACATTGAATAAGCCTGGTGAGAAGATATAACTTTTTCCTATTCTACTTTTTATTTTGGCGTATTTACTCAATTCATTTTCTGTCCCTGTGCAGGTGGTTTGCTCACAGGATAAGGTCTGGTTTATTTTAATATCATTCTCAAATTAGTCAAGCTTACTGAGCAATTCAAACAGTTCTTTGTGTTAAACCTTGTAGAGTGAATGGCTGTCGTTAAGTATAAATAAATAAATGTCAGAACTGCCCAACAAATTGTCCTGACGAAGCTTGTAATAAACACTTAAAAGAATGGCAAAAAATATATGCAAGGCAAATTGTCAGTAATAATGCAATACGACACTAGTATGAGAAAAAGTACACAAAGAAAGAATCGGGGTTGACAAACAAGAACAAATTCAGATGAACAAACACATTGTTGTGACTTCAAGGCAAGACAGACCAGGACTGGGTCAGGTGATACCAAGAACGAGCCTATTAAATTGAGGAGGGAACAATATTTTGAAATTATTTCCTATAAAGTTATGTCAAGATTACCAACCTCTCTAGTTTGTTTTTTTTATCTTGACTGGGTCAGTCTTTGATTATCCCATTCCACAATTTATTTTGTCTGTCCCTCTCCATCAGTGAGCAGACATCTTTATTCTGCTCACTGACAGAATACATCAGCCGCTTTTATTTTTCTCTTGGATGGATGGGTCCTACTAACATATTTTATTTTTTGTTTAAATTTTTTTATTATATTTTAGTTTTGTTTTTGGCTTGTTTTAGTTGGATCCCTATGAATATATCGTATATGTCAGATTGAATGGTGATGGAGGAGTTCTTGTGGTGAATGAGTAAATTGTAATGAATGAATAGGGAGCGATGCTGATTGGCTAAGTTTAGAATAGTTAGTGTAGTCCAGCCTCTCCCCACTTTCCATCAGCTTTGTGCCACAATTGTTATATTTAACAATAAAGATCCCCAATGAAGATTGGAATCAACAAACCTTATCAAGTGTTTGCTGATTGTTCTTTTCAAATAAATTTCTTTCGTTGCATTTGATGAGGCTTTCATTCCATCTCCCCAAAATATCACATTTGCTTTCCAAGCAATCTAACATGTGGCAGTTCTTAATGAAAACTGTTTGCTGCCTTCAGCAAATGAATCTTGCTATCTAAAAATAAGTAAACTCATTGTACTTTTTATTTTATTTTATTTTTTTGCCATTAATGCAGAAGTTCTTTTCATTGGCATTGTTGCTGTTGTTTACATAAGACTGTCTCTGAGCAATGTGTTCGGACACTTTGCAGTCAGTTTCAAATGTGCATATGTTGTCCAAGAATAATCATTTTCAGGAAAGGACTTGTGGACACTGTGCAGTTGCACAAATGAAGTTAAATAAAACAAAATGGACATTTCTTAAAAATAAATAATTCCCTTGAAAATACATTCAAGTCTTCTTTGTTTTAATATTTTTAATAATAAATTGGCTGAAACAGTTTTTAAGAATAATAATTAGGTTGGTCTAAAAATGTCGTTTTCTCACATATGTTACTGTGAGAAAACGACATTATTTTTGCACCAACCTAATATTAGCTAAAAATATTGACTTAATATTGTTAAAACAAAAGCAATTTTTTTTTTTTTAAGCAGTTTAATAATATATTAAAATAGATATTTCTTATTTAGTGATTTTTTTTTTTTTTTTTTTTTTTTTAAGCAACACTGCTTTGTTGTTGGGCACTCAATTTTAAAATTGATTTCATTTATTAAATTTTATCATTTACACTATTTACATTGTCTGGACTGTTGTCCTCATCATTATTGTCATATTCACAACATTTCGGTTGTTGTACACTCTGGTCTTCTGCAGGTGATATATGAACCAGACCCTTTATTTAGTTCAGATTGGTAGGGGTAGATTGTTCTAGTTCCACGTGCCTTGTCAGTTAATTGGCTTTCAGTCCATTCTCTTTAGTAACTCTACTTTCCAAGGTTTTGTTCACCTCTGTTGTGGTTAGGTATTGAACTCACAACTCTTTGGGTCAAGTCACTTTTGGATTACTTCAACCATTCCACTGGTCCATGTGAGTGAAATTTAGGACTTATGAATGTAATTTCTCATTAATCATTTTTACCAGAGCTCATATTACAATTTCATTGTTATTGTTGTTTTTCTCTAGTTCTCTGTATTGCTGTATTCCATATTGTATTCATGTCTATGTTAGGTTGGCTTAGGAGATTTTTGTGGCTTAGCATATTCACTGATTCTGTAAGTTTTGGTATTTTCCAGTAATGTTCTTTGTGGGATGAGGTTGAAATAATAGACTGAGGGCAGTGATCTCCCTTTTGCCTCCATAAGTGAGATGTCCAGAAAAGGCATAGCACGTAGAACTAGAACACTCTATGGACTAAATAAAGGGTTTGGTCCAAAATTCCAACATCTATCATGTGAAGAAGGCTGGAGTGTGCAACAGCTGAAACATTGTGAATATGACAAAGATGAGGGCAAGAGTCTGAAGAGTGTAAATTGTTACAATACCACATCTCAGAAATTATAGTCAGATGTTAAATTTTCATTGGTATTTCTAATCAGACACTAAATAAACAAAAATCATTATTTGGAAGTATTCTATCTTAGAGTATGATGAGTGCTCACAGTCACATCACATTGAAATACAGTTCTTGTACAATCACTGAAGGGAAGCAATGTTGAGCCTAGTCTGTGAATAGACAGGTGACTGCTTGGGAATGCCAAGTGCTGTAAGCTTGGGTATGCCAAGTGCTGTAAGCTTGGGTGTGTGGGTGATGTAATGGATAATGGCTCAGAATTGTTAATCACAGAGCTGAGTTCCAATTCCAGTTGGGTTCATTATATTCAATTACATGCATATGCCTATCTTAATGTTACATGTGGCTGGCATCTCTAACAGTTGACATCAAAACTACATTGACGGACAGCTATCATGTGACCTGGCATTTTCAATCCCAACTGACTTTTAATATAAGCCTGTAATTGGAAATTTTCGATGTCTGATTTGTTGTCACTTGTTCCCCAAAGTTTTTATTTACCTTTTTTTTTTTTTTTTTTTTTGTCAAGTGGGTTGCTGCTTAGAAGCCCCCATCTTCTGACTTTACTGCTGACCGTAAGAACACAAGTCACTTAAGACAGATAAAAATCACATACCATTCCTTTCTATGTGGGTGTGTCCCAATACAAGGAATGTCAAAGTGTTTGAGACAAAAAAAAAAAAAAGATATTGGTCTTAAATAAAACATGGATAATAGTTTGAAACCTATTTTAAAATAATTTTCTTGTTTTGGCTATGACGATAAACTACATCTGGCAGCAAGGCCTCTGATCAGGAGGTTTTGAGGATCATGGGACCACATCTTGATTGCTGTTATTCCAAGGTCCACCCTGAGCCATGGTGGTAGTACCTGTTAGGGTACCAGCTATGGATAAATGGTTAACCCCCAAACTAGGGTCAAAATGTTATGAAAATATAAATATACATTTTATAATAAAAGGCCAGCAATAATTTAAAAAACATATACATATATATTACCAGCAATAAATTAAAAAAAAAAAAAAATTACCAGTAATTCATTTTTGGAAAAAAAGATATTGCCAGCAATAATATCAACAAAAACACTCTTTACAAAAATTTGTTAATGAAACCTGATCTACAGACTGATTTCTTACAAAGAATACGTATTCTGTTCATTGTTTAACACTTTCGCCCCGAACCCTCAACCTCCGTCATCTTACTCTCGGGGTTGAGGTGTCTACTAGGTCCTAACCAAACGTAAAGGTGTGGCCATAGGTCCCCTGAGCAACCGTTGATTATTTGACCAGTCTGCTGGTTTAATCCTGCTTCCTGCCCACGTTGTGATTTGTTTGATTCAGAAAGCAGAAGTGATGTCCGTCCATTCACGGTCGACTGAAGATGTAGACACGGCTGGGGATTCTGTGCTAAGAAATTTAGAATGCAGCAAAAAAAAAAAAAATTAATATCTGCAGAAAGCCGGGCAAACATTGATTCAATGGTTGAATTAGTAATGTCTTTTATATAGCAGAAAAGAATAGTAGAGAAGAGAAATGGATTAGAGAAAAGAAAAGTAAAAAAAAAAAGAAAAAAAGAAACTCATACACTGGATTCTAGACAGAGAGAGTGTATCTGATTTAATTTTGTTATTTGAATCTACTCCAATTTCACTAAAAAAAAAAAAATATATGCATGTGTGTCTTTCCCAGACTCTGTCACAATTGATCTATCCTAAAAGTCTGCATCCTGGGTATGACGATAAACTACATCCAACAACAAGGCTTCAGATAACGTTTTCAGAAAAATAATGTTGTCAGCTATACGTTTTTGAAACAATGTTGCTAGCTGTACGTGTTTTTTTTTTTTTTTTTTTTTTTTTTTTTTTTTTTTTTTTTTTTGGAAAAAATAATGTTGCCGGCTATGTGTTTTTGAAACAATAATGTTGCCAGCTATGCGTTTTTTGATAAAAATAAGGTTGCCAGCTATGCGTTTTTGAAAAAATGATGTTGCCAGCTATATGTTTATAGGTATATATATATATATATATATATATATACATACACACACACACCTTAATTTGGCATTAAATGACCCACAGTGGTTGATATGCCATAAAACCCAACCAACCAACCATCCAACCTAAAAGTCTGGTCAGTGTTAACTAACCTATTGAGGTAGTGATAAGCTGTAAAATAAATCATACAAAATAACTTTCACTCAATTTTGGGATTATTTTAGGATATCTTAACTAAAAATAACTTTCAATTAGTAAAAGGGAGACTGGTAGTAATTCTACAGAGAATATTTTTGCGTTTTGTAACAATGTCTTTGAATGGTAGACTTGAATCCTTTGCAAATGGGATCAAAATGTTTGTTACAATAGAGATTGAAAAAGAAAAAAAAGGTATTCATTTCAGAACTGATATTGGATTTTCACACCTAAAGCACCTGCTGAAATAGAAATAGGCAAGATTGTAATTTGTGCATCAAGTTATCCTATGTATGAAATTAAAAAAAAAAAAAAAATGGTGTAAATTAATATTTTTTTTTTTTTTTTTTTTTTTTTTTTTTATGATTCAAAATATGCAGTATGAATGCAAGAATTTAAGTTGATCATTTACACTGAAATGTGGATGATGCCAAAAAATTCTCATCCAAAGATGAGAATTCTTGGTATAATCTACATCGACAAGAAGAATTCTAGCAAGAATAAGCAAGAATAAATTATGTTAAGAGGCTGTAGCATATGTGTTCATATCAGAAAACATTACCATAGGTGGTAGGATAATTATTTTATTGGAAGCTTTGCAAATAAAACTAACTCAGGGCCTTAAAATAAATATATTTTCTTTAGAGTGATGAGCAAGTTCTTTAGTATTTGGCATCGCAAAAAGTTTGTTAATAAGGCAGATATTGATAGCAGCCTGGAGAAATGTCCGTTTGTGGTTGTTTTGAAGTCAGACCATGATAGAGGTAGTACTAATGTGAGAAGTGTTAGTAGCCCATGACCTTTTAACTGCTTCTTCAAGTGTTACATGTGCCTGAATTCTTTTGTCCCATCATCTCCTAGTATCGTTTTCTGGTCCCATTTGCTTCTGGCTGAGAGGTATCAGGTTTTTTATCCTTTTCATCAGACCTGAAAATTTGGTGTGAGCATCAAAGTTTTACTTTTCCTTTTTTTTAAATTTTTATTTTATTATTTTTTATAACAAAAGTTATGCTTGGAGCCTGACTTTTGGTATTTTTCAATCACAAATAAGTAAGCTCTGCTCCCGTAAACTTCTGTTCTTTTTTGGGCCCGGTTCAGTCTTTTCTTCTTCTTCCATGAGAGTTGTCTTGTAGTTTAAGAAAAGTTTAGAGAGATAGAAAGAAAGAGATAAGGATTTTTCAAAGGAAAGTGCAGATGACTTATTCTAATTTGAATTTTTTATATTTTTGCTTGTATATTTTATTTTTATCAGGACTCACTACAAGGTTAAATTATTGCAGTATCCACTAAACTTTGGACAGCAGCTATTTTTTTTTTTTTTTTTTTTTTTTTAAATAGCTTACATTTAATAATTTCCTTTCTTTTTTTCTTAACTCTCTCTTACCT
>OZ010604.1:75322748-75485248 GCA_963932145.1 Acanthosepion lycidas | reverse complement strand
AATGTAAGTAAGGGAAAAGACTGGATATAGGGGAGGGTTGAGGGAAGAATAAAAAGAACGAAGAAGATAGAAAGAATGGGGATCAAGACAACAGAAGATGTCAATTGACATTACATTTGAAGATTTGAAGATTATATTTATCAGGGAAGCAAGTAAGAGGAAGGGAGCTCCACTGTCAGGAAGTGCAAGAGAAGAAGCTGTTAGAGTAAAAGAGGCAGTTACATTTAATTGTTTTGACAGTAAGAGGGTGGGACCAAGATGTCAACCTAGTACAGAGGGCCGACACTATTTTTCAGACACTTTATTTTTTCAAGGCAGTCTGTACTGTTTTAGTGTAATGGCAATAACATTTAAAAACTGTTTCAATACTACAAATGGAAAAGCAGAATTCAAATTAGAAGTATTTTTATTTTTTTACAAATTTTCACATTACACAGGCGACAGTATTTTTCAGACATTGCAGAAACAATGCTAATAGTTTATGGCAGCACCTTTTTTTTTCAATGACTTCTATCAGTCTATTTTCATAATGTTCCTGCATGTTGATAATAACGTCTCTTCGTGTTTCTAACAGTCTATTTTTAGCATCTTGTATGCGCTGCCACAGTTCAGCCTCTCTGGTTATTTCTGGCCCATCGTAAACAAGCTCTGCAAGCATTTCCCATATGTTTTCAATTAAATTTAAGTCTGGACTTCTTGCAGGCCATTCCAGAGTAGTTATATTTGCTTTACACATCCATTTTTTCCACTGATTTGGCCACATGGATGATGCAGTTACCTTTCTACAAAATAAAATTACTTCCTATTTCTTTTTCTATGAGTGGTAGGGCTCTCTTTTCCAAAAGTTCTCTGTAGCTCAAGCTATTTTGACGTCCTTTTAACCACTCGAGCCACAAGTTTCCATTCGGAAATATCATACCCGAAACAATGACTCCTCCTCCCATCTGTCTCTTGTTAAGAATAACAGGTTCACCTTTTCTTGACCATGTACACCACCCGTCAGTTTCCTCAAACTTAAAATGTTTTTCATCAGTAAATATCACTTTCTTGAAGTCGACATGGTTTGTTATCCATCTTTTGGCGCTTCCCAGCCTTGCCTTTTTTTGTTTTCTCGTTAGTGTAATTCTTTTCTGGATTTTAGCATACTTAAGTCCAATTTTGTGTAGCTTTCTTCTTCAGGATTTTAATACGTTCTCACAATGAATGGTAAAGATACTCAAATGTAATGGTCAAAAAATTTGCGTATAGTAGACGTTTGATGACTAAATCATTAAAAAACCCAGAATTTGTGTCATGTTCGAAAAATAATGTCACCTAAGTTGAAGTAAAAATAAAGAAAACATGAAACCAAAGACAAACCCATCAGTCAATGTTCATACCATTAATGGACAGTTACTGCTGAACTACCTACTCATCAACATAAAAGCTCTCGGCAGCAAAAAACACTTTTAAGCACACTTTTCAAAGTGTCCCAAAAATAGTGTTGGCCCCCTGTAGCATGCTTAAATTCATGAAGGCGGGGCACCAGTGAAAATAGCTCATCAGAGCAGATGCCATGAAAATACTTATAGAAAAGACAGAGGGAAGCTATTAGGTTGGTGCAAAAATAATGTCGTTTTCTCACATAGTAACATATGTGAGAAAACGACATTATTTTTGCACCAACCTAATACATTATGTTGGTGAGAAAGTGACTGGAGTTGAGACCCCATGTCAGGGCCAATCACTTTGCATATCCGTCTTTAGATTTTGTCGAGAACCTCGAGATGAACCAGACCATTTATGGCAACAATATTCCATACATGGATAAATGATAGATTTGTAGATGTGAAGGATAGACTCGGATAAGAAAAAATCTGGTGTGACACAGAACCAACTTTCCTTGCAGTAGATACAGCAGCTGATTCAATGTAGTTGTTCCACCTCAGGTCAATGGAGAACGTGAAACCAAGAAGGTGTCGTTAGGTGCTCTCATGGAGTTGGGCATCAACCATGCTGATAGAAGCCAGGAATGTTTCTCGTTGGTGAGTAAATGACAGCAGTTTCGTTTTGGATGCATTAAAATTCATAAGCCATTTCCTGCCACAGTCAACCACAGATTAGAGGTTGTTTGAGATCAACAGCCAGGTTAACTTTGTCAGCAATGCCAGATTTACTATTTAACCAGGAGTAAATGGTAGTGTCGTCTGCGTAGATGCTGACTTGAGAACTGATGACGTCAGTAAGATCATTGATGATCAGAAACAGTGAAAGACCAAGGAAAGAGCCCTGAGGAATACCAGCATTGATATGGAAGGAACTGGAAGAGAACCTGTTCAGGACAACCTTCATTTCATGGTTAGACAGGAATGATTGGATTAAATCAAATAATCATCCTGAAACCTTACAGCATGTCAAACCCTGTCAAATACCTTCGATATATCTAGAGCAACAGCTCAAGCTTTGCTGTTATCAAGAGCTTGGTATACATATTGTTTTGTTTCAGAAAATGAGAATTTCAGTATTCTCTTTGATTCCTCATCTTCAACCCTGCATTAATCCTCTTGGATTTCCCAAAATGGATAATCCCCTGGCATCTGTTTTCCATGACAACTGAGCTACAACTGTGCCACATTGCATGCTACACATCCTCACTGAGTCGAGAAAATAGGGGGAGGGAGCAAAAGAAACAAGTTATCAACTAGGAATTACAAGTAGCTTTAAAATTTAGGGATAACAAAACACCACATGTGACTATTGCAAAGTTAACGTCAAATAAAATAATTCTTTTAGTTTGTTTAGTGGCATATCAACTCCTTACAGGTCATTTAAGGCTGAATATTAATTTTCTTGGGAGCATTAGTAATTTCTTTTACAAAAAATGTATTACTAGTAATTTTATTTAAATTTTTTTCAAAAATGTATTACTGGTAATTTTTTTTTTTTTAACTATGAAAATGTATTGCTTGTATTTTTACTCTAAAATTTTTTTTTTTTTCATACTTTCATAGTGTTTTGACCCCAGTTTGGGGGTTAACTATTTGCCCATAGATGAGACCCTAACAGATGATACCACCTTGCATCAGGGTGGACCTGGGAACAACAGCAATTAAGTGGTGGTTTCATGCACCTCAAAACCTCCAAGTCAGAAGCCTTCTGCCAGATGTATTTTATTGTGATACCCAGGATGTTCTTTTAGTCTACTGTTATATATAAGGACAAATATTAATGTTAATGTTTCGATCACAATTTATGAATAAAGCAGTTTTGACATTTTTAATAGTCGTTTTTGAAAATGAAACATGAATTGTGAATTTTTTTTTTTTTCTAAGCATAGTTTACCTGCAGCACAAGGCTGAAAGTATAAGGTACCCAGTGAGGATTGAACTGAAACTGAATTACTGCAAGACTTTCTCTCTCAAAAAGAGTGGATTTTAGCCCATGAAATAATTACCAGTATAAAATAGTAAACACTGACATGGTGGGTATGTTGATATATATATATATATATATAGAAAAAGTTGCAAATTAACAGTGACGTTCCATATCACGAAGGACGCTACTTGCTAACAAACTGTAATTTTAATTTATTTGTAACAAACAGTTATTTCTGATGAAAGATTGAGGACAATTTAAAATATCAAATGTGTGTGTATATATATATATATATATATATATATACACTTTCATAAAATAAAACAATTTTTTTAATTTGCAACTTTTACTATATATACATATTAAGAAAGTATACGTGGCTTCTCATTATATATATATATATATATATATATATATATATATGGAATCCTTAAAAAGACCATCATGGTAATAATTTATTTCCTGGGTTATTACCCAATCATTCAAACCAAAAATACTTTGAGTATATATATATATATATATATATATATATATATATATATATATATATATATATCTCTATCTAAGGTTGGTGCAAAAATAATGTCGGTTTTTGACGTATTTTTTAACATCAAAAACGCCATTATTTTTGCACCAACCTTATATATATATATATATATATATATATATATATATATATATATATATAAATAAATGGAATAAATCCTAAAGAACCAAGAATAACCTACCTAGGTTTCACCTAAACTGATCTTCAGGATAAGCTGGCTAAAGAAGAAATGACATGAAAAACCATTAAAAACTAATTAGGATAAAACCTTGTGACAGAAGAAGATAAAGAGATAAAAAAACAAAACAAAAAAACATCTTCTATACCAATAACCAGGATTTCCTCTGCTTACACTTATTTAAAATCTCAGATATATACTCACTTATAAGAAGACGTTATTTTACCTTGAAGGAAACCCTTCTGGCCAACACTTTACCAAAAGGTGGACATTGGCGAATAAAACAAAAAAAATCATAGACACAATTGCAGAAAATAGCGAATTAGGAGGGGAAATTGGAATACAATTAAAATATATTTTAAACAAATTAACGATGAAAACCAAATAAAAAAAAATTTTTAAAATTCCAAAAAGAATATAAAATAGAAAAATTTTACTCGTATTCCTCTGAAAAAACACAAGGAACGAATGAAGTGTTCCTTCTGCTTACATTGGCTCGGTTTATAAAATTTAATGTACGCAGCATTGAAAACTCTAAGATGGTGGACAGAGCAAAAATGAGAGGGGATTTTAGCTCATGAAATGATTGCTAGTATAAACACTGACATGCTAGGAATGCTGATTTTTTATATATATATATATATATATATAGCTGGCCACTTGTATTTGAGGATACCTGTCTACAGTTGCAGACGTTTGCACAGGTGCATTTGTGTTTATTCAACACCCACAGAGCCCACCTTTGGTTTATACTGCACTATGCTGAGCAGACCTTAGTTGCAGTTTCTGTGAAAGAGTGTATTATCTAGCGAGATCAACAATTTGAACACGGCCAGCATGCTCATGCCCTTGACTTGTGACTTTGTACTAGCACAGCTATTGATGACACCCAAGGGTTCCATCTAACCAATTTCACTCACAAGGCTTGAGTCAACCTGTATAAACTTCCTCCAGTCTGATAACACCAGGAAATCTCCTTCCTGACAAACTGATCATGGTGAGATTTGAACCCAGGTCTCATTGTCAGAATGTGAACATTCTAACCACTCAGCCTCATATATATATATATATATATATATATATATATATATATATATATATATATATATATATATATATATATATATATATATATATATATATATATATATATATATAGAGAGAGAGAGAGAGGGGGACCCTGTTTCTTTAATAGACAAATGATTACAAGAAAGCTTTTCTGTTTGAGATGAGGAAACAGTATATTTTCTTGGCAAAACGTGATGCCAAATAGAGGCAATGAAAGATTCTAACAATGAAGAAACATTGCACAACAATGAAATTGTCTATTATCAAAAAAAAAAACCAAATCACTACACTAAGAAAAGCTAATGTCTCCCATTTAAGCTCATTCTGAAATAGTGATTCTCTTTAATCCAATTGTATGTCACAATGCAGGACAGTAATAAGTCTTGATCTATAATGAATGCTTTTAGCGGGATTTGTTGACTAGGATAATTGGTTGGCAAGATATAAGTGTACTGTAGTGGCAGTAGTCAATGACTAATATTATCTGTCTTAAGTGGTTCTTTTGATGAACAGTTTTCATTGTGGAATTGATCGCTCTTCAGGAAGTTGTTCAAGGAGGTCAAGATTGTCTCGACTATCTCAAAGTATGTGCATGTAGGGGGGGGGGTGCATGTTCATATCTGTGAAATTGTCTCCCTTTATTTGCAATTTGTTTTTAATAGTTTCAATTATCTAATATTAATTCATAAGTTAAGTTCAAGAGTAATGATGCTGGCAATTTGGTTATGCCAAAAAGAACACAAAATATTTTTTTCTTTTAAGTGAAAAGCTGAAATTTGTCAACTTAATAAGGAAGGAAAAACAAACAAAACTATATGTTAATTTCTATTATAAAAAGGAATCTTTTATCTACCAAGTAACTTTTATTACAGAATATTGTTATATTTTCTTATTAGTTATTACTGTTAATCACTTATTTTGACTAATAAAATTTATGGTTAGAACAAATCTTCTATCCGTTACATAGGTTTTATTCCAGTATATTGTTATAAGTGTTCTATTTTATTATTAGTTGTTAATCTATTACTGTGTCTGATTCATGAATTCAATTTTATCTCTATCTATAAAAGGCAGGATGTGTGTGTGTAACGAATACACGGCCGCAATTTTTGATGGATTTGCACCAAAATTTACATTTTGCACCAAGTTAGCGGGAAGGCCCAGACCGACTTTGCATTTCCCAACTCCCATCAATAGTGGAAATAATCAATTTTTTCATTCTTCTACGACAGTTTTCATGTAGTTTGTGGCCATTTTGTACTGGCCAGAGTGAGAGCCTATAGCTGGCTACCACAAATAGGCAGGAAGATTCTATTGGCCAGCATGAGAGCCAACAGCTGACTGACATGAATGTTAACTAGCATGCTAGAATGCAAAAAAAATCAATAGCTGCATTTGTCACAAGTGGGGAAAAATTTAAATCTGCATGGCATTTTACTCCAATTGGCTCATTCGCTTGCTTAAACTCAACGTTGATTCTGATTCCACAAAACTGGGTTGGGTATGAAAAAGTATTTGTTGTTAACATTCATTTTTCATTCAGTTTTTCCAGTTACGATTCCTTTTTTAAAGCTGCTCGTTTTGTGTTCATTTTGTTTAGTTCTTTTTTCATAATGTATTTAATGTTTAGTATTGAGCTTTGAAAAAATTTGCAGTGTGAGATAGGCAAGAAGTAAGGCATGTAGCAACATCAGCACAGCAAAGGGCACTCCTTTAAAGGCAAGGAAGGGCAAAAATATTTTAAGTCAAGTGACAGCGATTGTTGTACGAGTTGTACGATTTTTTAATCAAGTACGGGCAACGCCGGGCCATGCTGCTAGTTATATATAATATAAAAGGCTCAAACACTAATATTCCATGGTTCAAATTTATTACATTTGAATCGTAATCATGATCCAAATCATCAGATCTACAAATTATAACCATAGTGATTAGTGTTTGAGCCTTTTTATATTATATTCTTGCTCTGTCTCATACATAGAGCTCTACCTGGGTTTTATCCTCTTGGATATATATATATATATATATATATATATGTGTGTGTGTGTAGATAGCTGGCCACTCATATTCAAGGATATTTGTCTACTAGGGCAGCTAGCCAATCCCTATTGTAGACACCTGCTCTGTGGTTTATACTGTAACTATGCTGAGCAGACCTTAGTCACAGGTTCTACGAAGGAGTGTGTTATCTAGTGTGATCAACAATTTGAACAAGGCCAGCATGCTCAAGCCCTCGGCCATGATGACTAGCGCACAGCTATCAATACCCCCCCACCAAGGATTCCGTCTACCCAATTTCACCCACAAGGCTTGGGTCAACCTGTGGTGTGGTTTTCAAACACTTTCCAAAGGTGCCACATGCTGTGATTGACCTCGATCCAGTCCGATAACATCAAGAAGTCTCCTTCCTGACAAATGATGAGATTTAAACCCAGGTCTCATTGTCAGAATGCGAACATTCTAACCGCTCGGCCACATGCCCATATATATATATATATATATATATATATATATATATATATATATATACATACATAATATCCAGGTAAAATGAGAACAAATAGAGTATAATTTCACTGTCTGTAACATTTAATTTAAAAGTGGGCTTAATCCAGAGTAGAACTAAATATTATTTATTTTAGTAGTTTACCATCACCTCGGGAGACACATTTGTAGTGTTGAAATATAATTGTAACTGTGTAGTGATTTTTATCATGTTTTTGTTTTAATATCCTAAAATAAATTTTATATATATATATATATATATATATATATTTCTACAGAAGTAATTGATTTATTACATTTTTTATTAACCCAACATATTTTTATATTACTTTAAATTGGTGATTCTTAACCTTGTTCCTTGTTCAAAACCCTTTCAAACCACCAACCAATACTTGCACCTTCTTTCAGAAATGATGAAAAACAATATTGATCTTGTGTGTAAGTTATGAAAATTGTTTCTTTATTCACACAATTATCAACAAATTAATGCATTACAAAAACCCAGATTACTTTCACATTAGCAAAAAAATAAAATGACGATAACCTGTGCTTGTACTATTCATAGTGTGTTGTGAATGATTCTGGTTGAGCAACAAGCTCAGTGACTTTGTTGATGTTGTTTTCTGTTTATGATGACATCAAATCTTGGTACTGAGTTCTACTCACATGTCATGTTGAGGATCTAGTTGATTTCTGCTCTTGGTTTTGATATGAAGCAGACAGGAAAATCTGGTTTTGCACTGGTATATAGTCGTGAAAGACACTGGCAGAGAGTGCTTTTTTGTTTTGCTTGCCAGTACAGTATACTTTTCCAACTGAGAAGCACAGAATTGCTCTAGTCAATCATTCTTAGATCACTGAGATCTTCCTTGATGTTACTGTTATCATTAACATCTTCCAAATTCTGCCTGAAAGTGTGCCAGATCCAGTTGTTACATGAGAAGTATCCATTGAATGAAATACACAGTAACTGAAGATGTTAAAAAAAATTTTGAAACAAAGTCTAGACACAAGTTTGTGTGTGTGTGTATATATATATATATATATATATATATATATATATATATATATATATATATATTTTGTTGTAACTGAGTTGTCAAAAACGTTAGAAAACCGGAATTGGTTTAACAAGTTTATTACATTTTGGTAGAGGGGAAACATAATGTAGAATAGAAACTAGGGAAGAGAATGTTTAGCCATGAATGACTAAATGCCTTCAGTAAAAGCTACAGCCCCTCTTCCTGATGTAGAAGTATTTATATGTCTTTCGTTTAACAGCCAAGTCCAAACTTGTAGGGAAATCTCCCTCACAACACATTTACATCAAGAGAAATTTTCAAGAATTTTTTCACAGGTAATATAAAGTTTAGATATAAACTTGATTAATTATTAATAATTAGTTCATTTCTAACTCTGCATGAGATATGTGAAGCCAACCGACCACTAAATGATATTTGGTTACTTGAAGGCAGCAATCCAAAAAGAATTTGGACAACAGCAATCATTAGTACACAACTCAAAGTACATTATGCTAATAGTTCTTTTTCAATACAATTTTAAAATTAAAAATTACCATTTTTTTTTATTTTTTTTTATTTTTTTTTTTTAATGGTTTCTGTTTGATAATCCGGATTAAAATACCACAATATAACAACCTAACTAAATGGAAATGAATACTAAATCTCACCTATAACTTGAGTTTACATCAAACTGTCTTTTAGTAGTTTATAAACTAACCAAGCAACAATTAACACTTTTTTAATATAATTCAAATTCCTTTCTGAATATATTTTAGATGTTAACTATATCTATGTAAAAATAATTGCCTCCCCACCACATAATTACATGCAAGTACAAATGCAATTCAACAATATTTAAATATCACATTTGAGCAAACACATTTCCACAGTATTTGAGCAGTAATTCTGCTCATTACCAAAACTGACTTTGCACAACAGTGTTTCCAACTTTACTACAGTTTACCATCAATTTCCACTCGTTTTTTTTTTTTCCCTTAAGTATACATTTACGCTATTATGATGGTAGCAATTGGTAAAATTTCTACAATGTAAACTTTTGTCACACTGCCAAATACTACATGAGAGGTTCCTTCAAACCAGCCTTGATGATTTGGTATCTGCGTACCACCAGTTAAGAACCACTGGTTTAAATGTTTGTTTTGGTGGATCCCCATATCTGAGTAGATGCTCTTATCTATTTTTTAAACAATATATTTATTTTTGTCTACCAGCTTGAATATTCTTGAATCTACTCAAATATGGGTATCCACTAAAAATGATGTTTAATGTGATAAAATATTTACAATATGGGACATTGAGTTAACAGTTTTCAGTCAGCACCTGACGATTGCATTGTGCATGAAGCTCAATTGTGCAAACAGTGAGAAAGAAAGAAAAAAAATGTATATCTATTATATATATATATATATATATATATATATACATATACACACACACACTAGAGATTACAATGGTTTCTGGAAATCAGTCAATTCTAAGATTACCCAATCTCTGGCATATATATATATATATATAGTGTAACCCGGATATAAGAGAGTTGTCGGGACTGGAGAAGAAGTCTCTTATATCTGGGTTTGGTCTATTTTATATACGTTAACACAGGCTCTAATTTGGGACCAGAGAAAATCTCTCTTATATCCGGGTTACACTATATATATATATATACATGTACATTTTTACTGAAAGTTAAAGCTACAGATATGTTTATACATTGATCGTAACTCTTTTTATGCCCTTCTGAGCTTGAAAAGAGTCCAATTGTCAGCTCATACATCTGGTAGAGGTGTTAACCACCACTCAGGTACTTCAAGGTGCCTCAGTTACTTAGTTGCTATATTAAAAACAAATAAAAAAATAAAAAATGAAACATTTTGCCAAAATAATTGGTGTGGAAGAGGTTAACCAGAAAGGTTGATCAGGTAAAAGAGCCAGAAATTTAAGGAAACCTTATGCAGTCATGGGTTAATATTATTAAATATACATAACAAAACCCTTCAGGAAGAGAATCTCTCTCATGCCTGAAGTGAGCTTGTAAATTAGTTTTGAAAAAGGTACACAACCTTTAATTTTTAGGTGATTCATTGAAATAAAGAGGGTGGGTTGCCTTACTTGGAGTGAAATTATTAAATAAATAAACAAAAAAAACAAAAAGATCTGTTTGCAATTTGTTTACAATTGCACAGCATGAATCAGCCTTGATCCTAACTGTGCAGATGTTATCATTCAGTAAATAAACACTGAGATTCCAATAAGTATTTTAAATATAAGACATGAAGTGGCTTTTTATGTAAAATGCAGTATAGTGTTTCCTCCAATCTTTTGAAAAGCCATGCTGTTTAGCTTATTAAAAATGATCAATGAATGCATTATAACTGTGCACTTTGTGGGATTTTTTTTTTTTAATTAGATTTTTATGATGTTCATCACTGATGGATCAATTGGTAGTGTACTGGTTATTGGTGCGGAAAGTGGAACCTGTGGGCCGAGTTCAAATTCCCATTTTATCTGTTGTATTCATTTTTGCATGTATGCTCTTGGGAATCTTGCTCTTGAATCTGTTTTTTCCTACCTAGCTAGAAGTTAAATAGCAGGATAGATACATTGGTAGAATTCTTTGGTCCTATTTTGCCACAGTTTAGTCACCAATTTTCTGGTTAAAGATTTTTTTTCTTCTTTCATTCATGGGCCTAATTTTATAAGAATTAATTCCCATTTGCCTCCATGGGATCTTGACATAAGTATCTTTAAATTTACACCAATGCATAATTTTATCTTTTAAAATATATCAACACAGCACTTTCAATTATTTTTATTCAGATTATTGTAACTTTCAGGGAATTTTGAACTGAAATTTTTATTAGTTTCACTGTGTTTGCCTTTTTTTTTTTTTTTTTTTTTAGTATTAATCAGTTACTACTCTGAGTAAAGGGAAACTACTCCACCATCTTTAATATGAAGTCATAGCAATACACAGAAATAAATAAGAATTTAAAAAAAAATAAGTCTGGAGAGTTAGGACTGAGTATATTTTGAAAGGGCAGGACATAAAAAAAAAAAAACATCAGTTAAATGAAATATATATAATTAGTTGGCCTGATTCCAAAATGGTATGTTTGCTACAGCCTCTAGGCATAAAGTGAAAAAAGTGTAATTACATCTGCATTTATTATATAGAATAATAATTATATATATATATATATATATATATATATATATATATACACACACACACCTGATGTAACAGTAAAATTGTCCAATTGTTAAATTAAGCTCTTAACCATTGTATCTTAGAAATGATTAGATATATTTTACAGAAATTTTTCATGGTTTTTATAACACTACTGGACTCTACTTTGAGCAATAAGAATGTATAATTATTCTCCGAGCTTAACAGAAGAATTGGGATGAAATCGACCATAAACGTAAATGACATGGTAGTCAATTAATCATGGCTAAGGATCTGAAGCTAATGGAGTATTGAGATAAAATATATATATATATATATATATATATATATATATATATATATTATTCCAGGACCATTTTCCAAAAGATGGTGTCAAAAAAACAGAATGTTAACTGATTTTTGTTATTAGTTACTTTATTTAATTAAATTCATTTTGCTTTGAGAAAGTCCACATTGGACAAAATGCGTTAGCAATAACTACAGTTTTCCTATTGTCATTTATATTTATAAATATTGTCTTTTCTACAGGTTAACTCTGAGAAATTTTCATATATATATATATATATATATTAGGTTGCTGCAAAAATAATATATACACAAACCAGGTGTAACAATATAATTATCAATCCCACAACAGGTATAATATCTAAACAAAAAAAAACACTAAACTCTTTTCCAGGTTTTCAGATAAGACGTTTAACCATATTGACACCATCTTTCATAAGAATCACTGAAAAAAACCTTCGTGTTTTTCAGCTAAAAAGAGAACAGATTAAAATCGTTTTGTGTCAGACCCACTACGTCTTCCCATATGAGCAATGGTGAGAGAGAAAAAAGATCATTCAGGCTTTCAGTAATGGTACCAACATTCATACTCTGGATTCCATCTTCAAAGTTCATTCAAGAATTCAGTGAATATGTTTAAAAAAGAGGGAACATCAGGGAGGAAAACTTGAACAGGAGGTCACAACAGGAAAAGGGATCAGTTAGAAAAGATCCAACTCAATCCATATGACATTTGGTACATAGAAGTGTTTGACTGATGACAGTCCAAGGAGCTGTGAAAAAAGACTTGAAAGTGAAATTGTATATGAAATGCATGAGGAACCTTGTTAATCCAGGGCAGAGATCATCTTGAATAAGTTGGAAAATGGTCCTGGAATAATGTAAGTAATATTGTATAATGTTAGTAATAATTATTAAAATGTGTAGTTAATAATAAAATTCATAATATTGTAACCTTATCATTTATTACCATGAACTGATTTTAAAAGAACCCAATGTATTTATGGATGATCTAGTGTAATGCTCTGTAAAACACTATTATTATTATTGTAATATATTCATTGTTATATGGTACACTATTAGTATAGTAATAAAAAGATCTAGAAAATGGCCTTGTTAACATTTATCTGTACTAGGTTTAACATAAGATTATAGTTTTGTGGCAGCCAGTGTGGATCAAATTCTGTGCACTAATACATATTTAAGGAGATGAGCTTGCAAACCACTGTATTATGAATGGTACCTTGATAACCTGTCGTTAATGTTAAAGAGACAAGATATGTATTACTCATTTCCACCTTAACCAAAATCAGAATTTTTTTCTTTTCATAACTTGGGAGTTGTGTATCTGATTTCTGTTATAAAATGCTTAACCTTTTAGATTATTCAAATTCATATACAACATGATTTGTAAAAAAAAAAAAAAATATTTTTAAAAACATCATTTAATGAAATAGCTTTCTGGTTGCTAAATAGATCTGTCATTTTTTTTTTTTTTTTTCCTTCCTCTACTATAAAAACTAATTTCTTCCATTTTACCAATTCATCTCGTTGTTTCAACCAGTGCTTGCAGAAATGGTATCTCTACTACTGGTCTGAAATTAAAACAAACAGGATGTATTTATTTTCAGAATTCTTAACATGGGGACCTTTTTCAAGTTTTGAATATCAGCATTCTTCTAGCTAGAAATGTTCACTGTTGGAGACATCTTATTGAATTTTTGCTTTCTCTTTTCCTTCTAGCTGCTTTCTTTTCCAAGAACTGATGGTTTCCTCTTCAATTGGTTTGCTTGGATAGATTTGATATTTGAGCACTTACTGGATTGGCTCCTTGGAGAGGATAGCTCTCTACTCTGGGACAGTGTCTTCCGTTCCCACCACCCAATATGGTTGGCATAGAGTTTTGCTTTGGAAAATGAGAACATTGTAGGAAAGTAGTGAACAAGTGTTGGTTGTCTGCAAACAAATACAAATATCCATTAAGGTTCTGATTCGGAAAGAGACAGGGACTTCACAACAAAAAGGTCATAGATTATTTACTGTTGACAAGCTTTGAAAGGTTAAACAGTTCTCAAATGAACAGATTCATTTTCTTTTTATTGTCAGATTCTGTGGTTGTTGTGCTGTTGGTGTCATTGTTGGCATTAACTTTGTTGCTGGCATCAATGTTTGCATTAACTTTGTCATTGTTGTGCTGTTGGTGATAATGTTGTTTTTATCCTTTTCATTGTTGTGCTGTTGGTGTCATTGCTGGCATTATCCTTTTCATTGTTGTGTTGTTGGTGTCTTTGTTATCCTTGTTTTGATGCTGGTGTTGTTTTTGCTGTCATTGTTGCTGGTGTGATTATTTTTTATTTTGTGTGGGATGTATACACACACACACACATAGAGATAGAGCTAACATATTTGGTTGGATAGATGTGAGTTTGTGACCCTGGGTTTCACGCTTTAGCGATCATCAGATAAACTGATTAATTTTTTTTTAAAATTTGGGTTTATGTAGATTGCGTGTATTGGTGTTATTGTGGAAGTGGTGGGTGAAACTTTGTCGTTTTGTCATCGTACTAATGCAAACATCGATGTATGCAGACACATATACATACATGGTCGTCAGTTTATATATGTATGAGTCCCTATATATATATATATATATATATAATGATTAAGAAATTTTTATGTTTATACATTCTTTTTATAGATACAAATATTTAAGTAAATGCTCTGTTTATAATAAACAGTATTAAACAACATTTACCGGCCTGAATATCCGAGAAATTTTCACAGAAAATATTCGTCCTCCGACAGGATTCGAACCTGTATCCTATACGGAACCGCCATTTAGTTTGATGTGCCTTTACCGATTTGGCCACGAAGGAGAGTACGGTTAGCAAGGTTGAATTTACTGTATTTAAACTTCAACGTCACACATTATGAAATGGACAAAGTCCGACAATTATTTTAAGAAATTTTTATGTTTATACATTCTTTTTATAGAATGTATAAATATAATTTCATAATGTGTGACCTCATTTGTTTACATTTGATATGCCATGAGCAGATATGAATGTACGTGAGAGAATCATGGAAAATTGAAGTTAATAATCTGGGATAAAAAAATAATTTTCAAGTTTTCCCCCCACCTCTCCATCAGTCACTATGACATGCTAGTGATGAGACCATTCCATGTTATATTCCTTTTAACTTGAAACTGAATTTATGTTGCTGCTATGGATTTGTAAATTTGCTCATGCATTTTGAATCAGGTGATAAAGAGTAATTAAAATCTGTTGCATATGAACTTGAACACCTGCCTGGAAAATCTTGTCACCTGACTTATCAGGTGACCTGGTGTCATTCTTCCAGCATTCAAGTCTAATAGAAATCAGTGTTTTCTGTACAGAGGTTTGACTGGTAGGTTAAGCAGCACTGGTGTTGGATTGGAATGTAATTTGATGCAATGTGCCCCTTTTGTTGGTGGGGTAACCATCCTCATCACAAACTGGAGGTTCTATTCTTGCATCACCTGTGTTCACCTATAATCTTCATATATTACTGATGCCTGACATTCATTTATTCCATGTATACTCTTACCAGAATTGCTTAATAAAACCCACAACTGTTGCCCTATCTTTTTGGCAGCAACAATTATATTGATGTGATGCTTTTTCTAAAAGGAGATGAAGGGTGAAATCATCCAATTGTACGGCTGATATTAATTTGTGGTAATTTATACATACATATATATATATAGTTCTATCAAAATGACCTGACAATGCGAACCACTGTCTTTTGTATTTGAACCTTGTCACAAACCCATTGCGAATCAACCATTAATTGCTTTTTGAAAGCAACCTTGTTATTCCACAGGAATTGAAAGCCTCCACTACTTGATACATGGTTCCAGTTTAATTGTAATGGCATCATTTGCATGAGACTCATAAAGACGCCTTTGTTGGTTGTGCTGGGTATACTGATAAACTACATCCAGCAGCAAGACCTGATCAAGAGGTTTTGAGAAGCATCGAACCACCTATTAATTGTTTTTGTTCCCAATTCAACCCTGTTAGGGTCCCAACTATGGGTAAATAGTGAATCCCAAAAGTGGGGTCTAAAACAAAGTATAGGTTTGAAAAAAATAAAAAATAAAAAATTTACAGCAATATATTTTTGTGAAAATAAAAATTTACTCAAGCTACCAAGAAAATTAAATTTTAGCTTTAAATGACCCATATGGAGTTGATATGCCATGAAATAAATGCCTCAGTCAGGCTTTTTCTGCCTATTTTATGATACTCACTATACACACATGTTCATCTTGGCCTCCTCTATAATACTGCTTTCATTCATCCCACTCCAAAATGTTGCAAATAATAAGTAAAAGTATCTATTCAAAAAAAAAAAAAAAATTACTTTGACTGGGGTTAACAACATTATAAAAAGGTTTTAAAAAATATTTCTCATTTCCTAAATTTCTTATTTATTTCTAATTCCTCTTTTCATTTTATTGTCTTGTGAGTTCAAAGTAACCAGGAACATTATTTACCATAGAACCAGAACAATGCCAAAGCCATAGTAAATATAATCTTCAATGAAACCAGAAAGGATAAAAAAAAAAGATGGTGGAAATATTGTAAAGAATCAAAAGACAATTTGAATAATATGAAGTCAAACAATAATCACAAATGACATTAGACTTTTTGTTATGAATCCTTCTCACTTGGATGTCTTTGGGAATTGTTTCCATGACTACATTTGTTTATTTTATGATGATCTTTGATATTTGTTGACTTACACACAACACTTCCCTGCTTTTATGCCAGGTCACTCGATGAGTTCTACTAGTACCATTTAACCAATTACTACGTGGCACATGGCCAGCTGTCATTGGGGACTAAACTGGTTCTTCAGCATGATTAAGAACAAAACCTGTCAAAGGGTGAATATAGTGGTCAGTGGTTGTCTAGCATAATGGGGTAGATTAAGCTCTAAAGCTCTACATGCAGTTGGTTTAGGTGATGGAAAAGATGTATGGTGGCCAAAATTAAACTGATAATTTCTCCAGAAACAAAACATCAATGAAAACTGTAACCCCAAAAGGTGCAAGCCAATGCATATGTCAGGGTTTCAAGGAGTGGAGAATTCAAGAGAGTGATGTTAACTACAATGGGTTTTGACTTGCAGCAGGATAAATTTAGCAACCTTATGGCCACATTTTGCCAGCCACTGCCACTGAGTGGACAGGGAAATCCTTTCATCCTTAATCCTATGACATCCTTCTGGAAGTGTCTTCTCCTGAAAATTGACTTTCCCAGACACCATAGCTCAAGACTCAGGGTTGGACATTGGGGATCTGGGGACAGCAATACAGGATTGAACAGTGTGGAAAGGGATTGTCAATGGAGTTCCAACTAGCCACAGGGCGGTTGAAGGATGATTTTTTTTTTTTTTTTTTTTTTTTTTTTTTTTTTTTTTACTTAGTTTGAATTGGATATAGGTCATATTTGGTTGATCGAGGTAAAAGTCACAAGCCATTTTTTTTTCTTTTCTTAATAAAAAGGGTGTACTTTTCTTTTGAAACCAAATTAAACATTCACTTGCCACTAATTTACAATCACCTAAGGAGATACATTGGTATGTGTTGAAACATGACAGCAATTGTGTAGCAATTTTTACATGTTGTTTTAATATCCTAAAATAAATATATAAAGAACAATCTGAAAAAGCTACACAGCTCTCAAATCTTCAATTTTGTGGTTAAGAGTTGGCCCATTCCTCAGTGATGGTTGTCTTGGGAGTATTGATGTTGGGATAGGAACATACTGTCTAGCAGGTTCCGGTCCAGGCTGATGAAGTGCCAGAAATCTGCTGAACTTCTTCACCTTCTTGGCAGTGTGGTTTGGGAGTATCATCTTCGGATCACACCTTATTGCCAATTAGGTAGTTAGCCTTGAGTCCCTCCACCAGAAATTAGTAAACGGCATACTGTGCTGCTTGGATCCAATACGAAAATTTCAGAGTGATTGGGTGTCAATCAGATGTCAGTGCAGAGAATTTTGGAAAGAGTTAGATGATATATCCAGTCAACATCATGGTGTTTTGAGTAACCAGTAGTGATGACAAAGTTATCCCTCCATTCATCTACCCACAGGGCCTCATACTCAACACGGAGGCCTACATCAAATGCCTTAAGGAGGTAGTGCTGCTCTGGATTAAGAGGATGGCAACACGCACCATGCCAGAAAAGCAAGAGAACCCAGTCATTAAATTTTTGTGACCACATCACCTCTTACATCTGGTCACCTAACTCCCTAGACTGCATCCCCTTGTGGGGTGCAGTTCAGTGAGAGACCAACAAAATTCCTTGCAACACCAAAATGAACTGAAGGCAAGGATTATGGCAGCATTCACCAACTTAAACAAGGTGACCATCCAGAAGAGATGCAGTATATCCCAAAGTCATCTGGATATAGTTGTTGAATCTAATAACAGATTTATTGAATAAGTTTACTATTTAGTATTCGGAATATTTTTGTGTAATTTTGGTAAATATTTCTTTTAAAGTGAGATGTCATTTTCACTTTTGCATAATTTAGACAATTTATCCATCGCACCTTGTATAGTCTTTATGCATGTACTTTATGAATATTGTATCTAACAGGTATTTTCTCCATAATAGGTTATATTCATTTTCATTTTTATTATTATTAAGATAGCATTTTTTAGATAAGGTTTTTTTTTTTTTGTTTTTTTTTTTTTAAAGCCTTTCACCCCAAGCAAGACAGGAGTGCCACTAGCATGCAAGGGGGGTTACAGAGAGTGAGAGCAAGTGTAAAGAGGCATGAAAGAGGAAAGGATAAAGAAAAGGATGGGGCATCAGATGTCAATTGATATTACATTTGAATATTTGAAGATTATAGCTATCAAGGAAGCAAATAAGAGGAAGGGAGTTCCACAGATGTGAAGTGTGAGATAAGATGTCGGCGTAGAGAAGACTGCTACATTTAACCATTTCAACAGTGAAAGGTGGGGGGAGAAACAAAATGCCAACCTAATAGCATGCTTAAATTCATGCAGTTTGGGAACCAGTGACAGTAGCTCACCAGAGCAGTTGCCATGAAAATACTTGTAGGAAAGACATCTATGAGAAAGTGACTGTAGATGAGATTCCAGGATGGCTTATTTTTTATTTTAATGTGAGTATTAAGGAAGTTTTGGGGAAAATGCAAACAAAGACAAATCTTATTTAGAATCAGAAAGAGAGTTTTTCTAAAATAAATGAGGAAAGAGTGATTGGAGAGTTTGATATTCACAAGTCATATTGAAGGCAAAGAGGGTCAGAAGGAAACTGAATAACCTACAGAACAAGCTGGTGTAAATGGATGTGATGTATGGGGAGGAATTAGAAATAGACAAAACTTGCTAAGAGCTACAAAGGACAGGAAGTTGAGGAGAGGCATTATCACCCATACCCTGAATAGATATAGGACATAGAAAAGATGTTACCCCAATGGAAATCTGTTGCATTCATAAATAGTTATTTAGATTTTCCATAAGTCACATCTATATAATTTTTATGGCATTCCAACTTTGATTATAAAATATATCATGCAACCAAAACATACCAATATAACTATTTTCAGTACTTACCAAAAATTCATCAATGCACACAAAATATTTTTAAATAAAAAAATAAATAAATAAAAATAGATAAATAAAACACATTTGTACATGCCCACACACATGCACATGCACACAACCCATCTGGTAGTCAGAGAATTCTCACTAGAAATACTCATATACAAATGGCATTGGGCAAACCTGTCACATCAACCCAACCAAAGGTAAACAAAGTGGAAATTAAAAAATTGAAACAACCCCCCGCCAAACATTTGCCATAAACAGAGACTGAAAGACGTAAATGATGCCCTCTTTCATAACTCCAAGCTTATTGTATGCAAGCTTGAACAGCTTCAACTTGGCCAATCTGTTCTTCCTGTCTTGTTGCAGTTTCTGAAATGGAAGCATTTTTCTTATTCCATATTATTTCCCAGACTGATTCATTTATCCGTTTAGTTTTAAAGATATTTTGCTGTTTCAAGAGGAATCCTTTTCATGATTCTATTTTTCAAGCCATTTTCTTCATGTAGCATTTTGGTAGATTTATTTTGGAGTCCTCCTTAGATTATGAAGTTTATGGAATAAGCAGTCTTTGACTAGACATCGTTCTTGTACAACAACTAAAGTTAAGCAACATCGAATCTGGTCAGTACCTAGATGGGTGACCAGTTTGGAATACCAAGTATTGGCAGTGGCTGGTGTTTGTTGAGGATTTGTTGCCGACATTTCTTTCTTTTTTTGTTTCCATATGGATTATCTACGTCCACAAAAGAGGATACATAATTTAATATGTATCTATTAAATTTATTGATCATTTCTTTCAAGCATGAAACACTGCTGCCACTTGGTATTGACCTCAGTATCCACTCTTATATTTACATACACTCTATCTCTGGTATTGAACACTTTTGCCCATAAATATAACATGCCTTAAAGCTATATATATATATATATATATATATATATAGTGTGTGTGTGTTTGCTTGACTTATCCTGTGAATATTATGAATTTAGAGGTACAAAAATTAAAAACAGATGGATAGCAACTCAGAATGAGAAAGCTCAGTTTGAATTCCAGTCAGCTTCATTATCTTCACTTATGTCCAAATACCCTTGGGGAAGGGTACAAATCTATTTCCTCCTCCAAGCTATGGGTTAAATAGTAGGACTTCTATCTGGAAAAATTATTCTCAAAAACTTAATGAAATATTTATTCAAAAAAAAAAAAGAAGAATTCTTAGAATCCCAAATATTTTTCAGCTTTAAATAACCCACAAAGGGTTGATAAACCATAAAAAGCAACTCATTCATTCTACTCTTTGGCTTTGCTCAGTTGTTTGTCATATCTGGTAACCTTTAAGTAATAATAAACAATCCTTCTGTTGATCTTTGTTCACATTCCAGTACTTGTCACATAGTGTCTTTCAATCAATCTATGGATCAAACAAATGATTTTGCTCAGTGTTGTAAATTTAGCTATCAAATGTGACAAGCACCTGAGGAAGGCCAGAGAGTAGAGTGGCCAAAATATTAGGATAAAATCAAGGGGAGTGCATACTATGAACAAGACCTTTCATGGGCAGAAAGGGTGCCAGAAAATATGGAAATCAATTTCTCTGGATAAACACAACAAAGGTGAGGATACAAGTCTGAAATAAAATTGTCATAACATCTATTTGGGAATTTCTGATGGAAGGAAGGCAAGAAGGCTTGTTTGGCTAAAAATAACAAAGATAAGGGAAATTGTTCAAAAGAATATATATTAACAAGTGTTCAGAAAGTCAGATAACATTTTTTTTTATCTTTTTTTGTCCCAGTTATAAATCATAGCTATTGCTCTAAAATTACTGAGATATCACCAAGAACATGATTTGAATATAACTTGATAGTTATTAAGTTTTGAATAACTTGTCTTGGATGTAATTTATGTTCATATCAGCAATATTCTTTCTGACTGGTATTAAATCAGTTTCTGGTACACAAACATATTTTGCCAAAAATGGTACATTTTCACAGGAAATGTTATTAGATTTTCAACTAGTCAGGAAAAGTGTCAAGAATTTCTTTTGTCCAGCAGCCTTATTTCTGACCATTTGCTATTTTTCTTGCTGTGTCAGCACAATCGGTAAAGGTTCCATGGTTAACATTTTGAATTGTATGGGGAGTACATCGTTCAATTTCCTATTACACGGGTTTGGGTACGTTGAAATTTTGTCAAAGCAAGAGACAATTTTTCCTAGCACTAGATGATCCCTGTAATCCTATGATAATTTTTCTGACCAACTTGGCACTTGTGATGGGAACTTGTGTCAGCTTTGTTTTATTTTCTTTTATGTGATGGATTCCTTCAAGACATGGACAATCTTAGCTCCCCATATCAATCTCATCTCTTGAATCTCTAAGCAAATTTGTTCCCTTGCTCTCTCTTTTTCTCCACGTCTCTCTTGTACTGTCCATTTAAGCAAGATCATTAGGTACGTTACTCAATGTTTCCCTCTGCTTCTCTTGCTGTCACTATACCTTGTGTGTATCACTCTCCAAGCCCTCTGTGAATGTTTAGGTAGTATAATGAATAGCGGCTTGAAATGAAGAATTGGAGAGTCAAATTTGAATTCCAGTTGATTTTGTTACATTCACTTACACACCTTTAACCTTAACCCTTTCATGTGACCTTTAACCTTAACCCTTTCATGTGACCTTTAACCTTAACCCTTTCATGTGGGAAAGCCGGGACAAATTTCCCACACTTTTCTACATTAGGTGTCCCAGAAATTTTAACTGCCTTTTTCTATTTTAAAGATATGAATCCAACTCTTGTCCTCATCTATGGGTTAAATAGTAGGACAAAATCATTATCTCAAGAATTAATGCAATATTCACTCCCCCCACCAAAAAAAAAATTTGTCTTACGATATGTTATGGGAACTTACCTATAACGATACACTATAAATACTGTGCCTCTCAAGAGGTATAATGAATGGTGTAACGAGTCAAGACAATATTAGTTCACTCTAAACCGGGCGGACAGTCATTACTAACACCTTCAACTTCTTGTACTATATTTCTGTTGTAATATATCTTTGTTATTCTACTCTTGTGTTCGTGTTGTTCTTCCTTGGTTCTAACCTTGGACCATAACTGTGGGGCAAGGATATTGGACCATAACACAATACAAAATATTTCATTTTTAAATAAGCCACAAAGGGTTGATAAGCCATAAAATAACAATGAATCCATCCCCTTTTTATTAAATTTGAGAATCACTACTAAAATGTTTTACAAGTTCACATTCTAGCCTCTTTCTGATCCATGTCCCAACTTTTTTTTCCCCTGCTTTCAAATCCAGCTCCCAAAACCTTGATCCTTATTAGAGATAAGAATATATTTTCTGATGAATGGAGAGAGCTGGAAAATATCAAAAGGAATCTGACCATCCTTGCCCTGACCATGGTGCCATAAAGTCTGGAGGTAACTATTTTCTGATGAATGAGAGGGTCAGGAAAGCGTATAGTAATTTTGGAGGGAAAAGTTCCCAATATTTCTGAGCCTTTTAATTTCCATATATATGGAGAATATGCGCCTCTTTGGCAGTGAGTACTTGACACTGTGATAACATCAGGTCAGTGAGAGAACACTAGTCATCTTTGGAACCTGTTTCAAGAAAGAGATCTACCTGCTGGGCTGTAAAGACAGAATATCAGACCATTACTAAAAACTAATTGAGATCTGCTTCCTTGCATCTAGAAATTCCTGTCATTGGTCTACAAACTCACTCAACTACAAAATTCAGATCTTCCGATAGTTTCCTTCTCAACAAGATTGAAGAAATCTATGTGAGTGTTAATCCTTAAGAACAATTTACTCGCTTAAAGAACTTTAAGGCACTCAGAAACATTTTGAGCAAGCCCTTTAATGAACATTTTTTCTTCCTTTAAGTTAAAGGAATTTTCTTCTCCCTTTCTTTCTCTCATATTTCTGTATATCCTTTTACCGTTTTTTCGTGCATGTAAATAAACATTTTCTTCTTTTACTGTTACACCCTGAGACGGAATTTGAGTCTTTATTCTTCTGCCTAAAAGAGAGAATTGTCCACTCTAATTTGCCAAGCTATTGTTGCTTTTATCAATTCTGTCACCTTTAACCTTAATCCTTTCATGTGGCATCCTGGGTATGATGATAAACAGCAGGAGGTTTTGAGGAGCATTAAATAACCCATTGAGGTTGATATGCTGTAAAACACAACAAATCAAACCAAACCTTTCATGTGGGAAAGCTGGGACAAATTTTCCACATTTTTCTTCATTAGGTGTCCCAGAAATTTTAACTGCCTTTTTCTAATTTTAGGGCTAAGTATCCTTTTTATTTCCATTTCCTTTAAACTTTCTCATTGCTCACATGCTCCATTTGTAGTATTTTTAGCATCTTTTCCCTAGAACCACATCTCTGTTGCTGCATATCTCCTTTTCATTTATGAGGAAATTGTCCAGTATTCACTGCCATATAGGGGGATTGATATTATGTAGCAGTTCAACAGTTTTTCTTTGTTTCTTACAAATTTTTCCTGTTTCTTAATACTTTGTTTAGCTTTCAGAAGGCATATTTCACTGTTGTAATGATCCTTCAGATTTCTGTTTCACAGAAATTTGTTACCAAACTTTTAAGTGAAAAACTCTTGTGGTATTACAGCTGTAATTTAATACATTTTAAATTATTGAATGAGGAAAAAATGGCTAAATTTAAATGACCTCTGCTGCTTGGCATTCATAGTTTTAAATGTTAATCCACTTTTTGTGTCAGACACATTCTCAAGGATAAGGGTTGAGAGTTTAAATCTGTTTAAACTCTGACCTCACAGTTTTGATAAAAAGTGGGTGCAGGGTAAAAAAATGTGAGGAAAAACTAGTAAAGGATGAGCAATGTCGGTTCATCATGTAAGAAAATCGGACTTGCGATTACTGTATTCAATACTATTTGGTATTAAGAAGCCAGAAAAAATATAATGGGAAAGAAAAAGTAGTCAAAAAAATTAATACTCCATTTCTACCAAAATATTTGCATATTTTTCTTTTGGTTATTAACAAAATTTATCAAAGTCTGTTTATATGCTCTGGCAAATTTTTTTTTTTTTTTTTTTTTTTTTTTTTTTTTGTGTGTGCGTGTAAAATTGAAAGTTGTATTTTTGAAAATAACAAAGTAACTTAAAGGGAACTGTTGAAAGGCAAGTAAAAATTGCAATTTTCAAAATTGTAACTACCGAGTTGATGAAAACTTTGGATCATGAATTGTGAGTTCAATCCCTGGATTGAATAGATATAGACTCAGTGGAAACAGAGAGAGCTGTAACTAAACAGTATTTAAAAAAAAAAAAAAAAAATATCCTTAGACAAAGACAGTGAAACAAATAAACGGTTCAGTTCAAAATTCCTTGAGACTTACAATAGTCTGAATAGAAATAATTGAAACTGCTGTTTTGATATATTTTAACAGATAAAATCAAGCATTGGTGTAAATTTAAAGATACTTACACCAGGATCCGAGGGAGCCAAATGGGGATAATTCTTATAAAGTTAAGTCCATGAATAAAAGAAAAAAAAAATCTTTAACCAGAAAATTGGTGGCTAAACTGTGGCGAAATAGGACTGAGGATTTTTAACCTACCCATGGCTAAGAGGTCACAATGTCTTGCTTGCCTGGTTAGGGTTGGCATTGGCAATTTAGGTAAAGCATATGTGTGGTTCTCAGTCACTTATGTGCCATGCATGATACACACTTCGTAGATTGTGTATCTTTCAATACGTGACTGACAAGGTAGATTTTTTTTTTTCCTGCAGTAGATTGCCATTTTTTTCTGCAGTAGACCAGTTGTCATCCAAGGTTATAGAACCCAGTCTGTTCTGCTATTTACCCATAGCTGGGGAGAGATGATTCATACCTTTCCCATGGGTGTTAGTATGTAAGTGAATGTAATGGATTCGACTGGAATTCAAACTCTGTTCTCCAATTCTTTCTAGTAGACCAGTTGCCATCCAAGGCTATAGAACCCAGTATTTCCTGCTATTTACCCATAGCAGGGGGGGGGAGGATTCATACCTTTCCCAAAGGTGTTAGTATGTAAGTGAATGTAATGGATTCGACTGGATTTCAAACTCTGTTCTTCAGTTCCTTCTAATAGACCAGTTGCCATCGAAGGCTATAGAACCCAGTCTGTCCTGCTATTTACTCATAGCAGGGGGGAAAAGAGGATTCATACCTTTCCCAAGGGTGTTAGTATGTAAGTGAATGTAATGGATTCGACTGGAATTCAAACTGTTTTCCAATTCCTTCTAGTAGACAAGTTGCCATCCAAGGCTATAGAACCCAGTATTTCCTGCTATTTACCCATAGCTGTGGGGTGGGTGCAGAAGAGGATTCATACCTTTCTCAAGGGTATTAGCATGTAAGTGAATGTAATGGATTCAACTGGAATTCAAACTCTGTTTTCCAATTCCTTCTAGTGCTTTTAAAACTATAGCTAATTTTCATGCATGGTCAAAAACAAGAATAAAAGGGGAGCTACACAGCTGGTTGGGAAAGAATCTAGATACTGACCTTTGCTCAACTGGGGTCTGGTATGATGCTTAACGACATAAACAACATTAAATGTAATGTTTGTTATTTTTTACATGCCAAAAAATGCTCAAATACAAATTAAATGTTTTTCATAACAAATGGTTCCGAACAGTGATTTAATAAACTCACTGAAAATGAAATATGTCATATTTGCCAGAATTAAAGAGGCAATTATTTTTCCTGAAATAAGCAGAAAATCTGCTTAACATACAGGACATCAGTTTAACGTCTAGCATAGATAACCTTTTTCTGGCATGTGCATAGGCCTATGAAAACCCTAACCTTCATACAGCAAATTTTCAAGACTTATTTTAGGGTAAGAACTGTATCCTTGATACCGGCAAATATGGTACTGGTTTTTATTTTGTACTATTGTTCTTATCCTGGTTGATGGAAATGTTATTCGAGACACACCGTTTTGACCAAATATTGATCATCAGGTATCCACTGTTTTGGTTTTATATGGGATATCTGTTGATTATTGTTATTTTTGTCCTTGTGATGCCAGTTACTGTTTGTTCATGCTGAATTAGTACTGATCCAAAACAACACGCCTGATGATCACCAGAGGGTACTTGGTTGAAACATGCCTATAATAACATCTATATTAACGTAGATGATAATAAGTTTGAAATCATACAAGTATATTGACAATTACTCATTTCAGAAATAAAATAGTAAATAATGAAAATGATCCAAACCTGTCATCATAACCAAATGTTAGAAACCATCTGACATTGAATTTCAAAGGCTCCACAAACATACCACTAATGTCCTTCAGAATGGTGGCATTTTAATTATACAGGGTGCAGCAGAAATACCATCAACATAATGGTAAGATAGCTCAATGAAGACACAATTGCCACTAATGTCTTAACATTATGTGGGAGGTATTTCTGCTGCACACAGTGTGTTTCATTGTCATCTTGTTATGAGTTCAATCCCTGAAATAATGATAATACTCTGAGAAAGTTGTCTATGAATTTGAAAAGATTCATGTTTCTGTATCTCCCATTGTGAGAAAGAGGGACAGCAGACACAAGTTCCTAGGCTCCCATTTATAACCAAGAAAAACAATTGTGGTTTCAATCTCTGCCATCTACACCCTGGTACAAATTAATTGAAACAAAACAAATTATTTACTTTTTTTTTTCATATTTTTCCAATGAAAAATGACTCCATGCACATGTTAGTACTTCGTATGTCCATTCCACAAAGTCGTTCCTTGCAGATTGACCACAGATTCTTGAGTGGATTTAAATCAAGAGTTTCCAGGCAAGTCTATAGTCTTCATGCAGCGTTACAATTTTTGTACGCTTCCTTGGAGTAACATCCATTGCAGACAATGGCCATAGGACAACTAATTGACAGTCAAAACAATAGTGACTGGGCGTGATAAAAATCTGATGCAATCATGGATGATGTAATATTTATCAAGGCCAAACAAATTTCACCATACACCTCGAAAATAGATTCATATTGCTGCATACCACTGTGAATGACCTAATCTGAGAAAAAAATAGAAATCAATTTCACCGTGTCACTCCAGTGGGTCTAAAACTGACTGGTGAAAGAAAGGAAACTAAAGCGGTCGTTTCAATTAATTTGCACAAAGTTGTAATTCTATATAGAGGCATCTGAAATAAATGTTTAACTTACCCTACCCTCCAGAGGTATATGGCTCCTACTGAGGACCCAAGTCACCTCCCAGTCAAAAGTGGTCCTGCAACGAGCTAGATACCTTAATTCCCCCAACTCTATCCCTTTCAGCTAAGACCAACCATGTTGCGTGCATTGAGGTGAGCCGCTATCATTCCCTTTGTATTCCTTTAGTAAGGAGTAACTTCCACTTAAATAGCTTCTTCCAAAGAACCATTTTGTGGAACTAACTCCCAAGAAGATGCTTTCCTGATCACCACAATCTTAACCTCTTTATGCCTATGGTTAACCATTATCTTTCCCATATATCTGTATAAACTGTGCCCCTTACTCTTACTGTTCATACAGCAACCACCTTGAGTAAGACTCTACCTTAAGTGGCTCTTGGGTCTTGTATAAGGTAAACATTAGTAAAGGAAAAAAAAAACAACAATAGTTAATGCTGATAGTTTTTGAGGCGATCTTGTATTCTTAGATCTTATTTGTTTGGTGAGATGTACTTGTGAAGACTCTTAATACAACAACACTATAATACATATTCATTTCTCATTTCCCTTCATTGGGAGAAACTTTGCACTTGAAATTCAATATCAGGCTTGTCAACTTGTATTTGCAGAACTGAGCACTTGAAGCCAAAACCACAGACGTCTTCCTCCTCTGTAATGTTGTGTTGACTTTTTATAGCTTCACTTGGAATATCATTACACTAACAAGCTCCAACCTCTTGAAATTTGATTTCAAATTAAGTAATGTTGCTTCAAGTTTTCTCGAAGGAAACCTGAGGTATTCTCTAATAGAGAAATTAGGAATAAAATCAAGACTTTCCATCTGAATTTTTGGGATGAGGAGTTAGCATTATTTATATTCTGATTATTGTCCTCATTTTTGTCTTTTATTTGTTCTAGGTTCTGTATTTGGTGTACCTTGACCCTTTGAAATTCCTCTTTGTATGATTTATCCTTGGACCTACATTGTTTCTAATTTTCATCAATGACCTTCCTGATGTCATCAGTTCTCATTCTAGTGTCCATGCTGATAACGCAAGTACTTCCTATCTTAAGTTTGATTGGTTAGATAAGGTCAAATTGGTAGCTGATCTTAAAAAAAGAAAAAAAAAAGAAGACTTACAATCTGTTGTTAAATGAGGCAAGGAGTGGCTTGTAATTTTTAATGTCTCCAAAATGAAACTGCCTTCCATCAGTATGGCTGATGCTAACCCCAGGAGAGTGACTCATTGCACCTTCTCAGACTAACATTTTCCATCGATATGAAGTGGAATGAGTATATTTAATTAATTGCTAAGTCTTCAGCTAAGAAAGCTGCTGAGAATCCTCTCCTCATATGAGGACTTGCTTATCTTTCCATTTATGTTTTCCTGGAACAACCTAATGTTTTGGCTGATAAACCTGATGACACTAGTTTTAGGTTCCTACATCTGTATAGAAATGTCAAGTGCTTTGACATCTGTACCAATTTTTGACTGTCCTGGTTATGACAGTAAACTACATCCACAGCCTGGGTAAGATGATAAACTGTCCGACAGCAAGGCGTCTGATCAAAAGTTTTTTTGAGTGGGGGAAAATTATTACCAGCAATATATTTTTGGAAAAAAAAATATTACCAGCAGTAAAAATTTTGTTGGCATTAAATAACCCATTGAGGTTGATATCCCATAAAACAAACCAAATCAAACCAAACCAATTTTTAATGGAACTTTTCTGGACTTCTCCATTCAGATGAGGAAAATAGTCTGAATGTAAAAGATATAAATATAGAAAACTGCTTATTCCTGAAAACAAATTTGAAGACAGAGCCTTTTATTTTGTTCAGAAACTGCTCCTAAAACTTCAAAGATAAATGGCAAATATAACACCATCACTATTACTCTTATGAATGACTATTGAACAGTTACTACACATTGCTCTCTTTATGATAAAACATGCATTTGGTATTAATTTTAACTAGTATGTCCTTTTATACTGTTTTATGACTATAGAATGATCATCTGAGAGTTGCAACAAAGATGAAGAAAATACTTGTCAAAAAATAATACTTCATTTTCTAAATTCAGATAATTGTGCTTGTTGCCAGTAGATGGTAAAAAGGGCCTTGATCATGTGCCAGTTTAGGCTAAGCTGAGTATCTGAAAAATATCTATTTTACAGTAATAGTTGCCAAATAGTCCCTCAACTTGATTTGGGATTTCTATTTTTACTGGATTTCTTTTGGATGGCCTTGTGCCAGACTAGATCAAGCTTAACAAATATCTAATCATAAATGATATATTTAGTACCTTCACCATTACTGTGCAATCTTTGCTATTTTCTCTCTTAATGTTAATGTATATTATTATGGGGTCCTTTTTTTTTTTTTTTTTTTTTTTTTTTAGTTACATTATATATAATTATATAGAACTCTACAAAAATAGGATTTAATTAATGATGGATTTCTTCCTTGGATTTTTTTTTTATTTCTTTTAATAGATAAAGATTCAATGGAAAAAATAGAAGACATAAAAATGTCCATATCATGAAGAGTTACTTGTTCTAAAACAGAAAATAAGTCTATCTTTGGCATAATTAACTGTTTTTGCTTGAAATCTTGAGATATTCTCTCTATGAATTTCGGAGGCTATCCTCATCTCTTTTTATCTTTTCTTTTCCATTACAGTTTTGCCTGTTAATTATGTGGCCTTTTATTTGGTATTAGGTCTGCAAGAACTGCAAACATTAAAAAAAAAAAAAAAATGCAAATTAAGTTAAGACTCTGTAGTGAATGCATGAACGTACTCGAAAATGAATCCATGTCATGTGTGCCGTTCTCTAAGGAAGAAGGAAAACGTATAAAAGCCAACCAGAAAAAGAATACAACATCAAGAAATGCTTACCTGAGTAAACAATGTTGCATGTGTTGGCCTGTACAAAAGAAAAATGATGTCTGTGGCCTGAATAAACTTTTGTTGTCAATGTGAGTCTTGAAGGATATGTAAATTTTGAATGATATTAGCGTTGTGCTATGCAAACTAGGTTCCATAAAATGGGTAACTTGATTGCAGTTGGGAAGTTTATTTACGAGCTGTTAAGTTGTGTGGTGGTGAAGTTCTTGAGATGTGCAACTGCTGGATTGAATTTTATCTCCCACATAAAATTCTGCTATAAACCCTTTTTGAAATTCAACTTTTTAATTAATGTTCAGTAATGTATTGTTAATTATCAAGAGAAAAAAAGATTAGATTTTTTTTTTGTTTTTTTTTTTTTTTTTTACATTTCAGCTATTCTACAAAATAAAACAATGATGTCATATCTATAGATCCTTCAGACATATATTTACTCGTGAGATAATTCCTTGTTTTTGCAGGAGGCAATATTTTGATTCCAATAAGCAAACATATCATGACAATGGAATATCTCATTAGCAATAGAACATTGCTTTTTATTTTATTTTTCTTTAACATGAGCTTTCTTTGTGTATTTTTATTATTAATTATATAAAAAGAATTCTTTCTTACACAAGAGAAAAAAGTTAATTTTATACATAAAAGTCCTTGATTTACACAGAAAATAAAGGGTGTTTCATTAAGATGGATCAAAGTCAGCACTAAATAAATCAGTTTTCTTAGTGAAAATTTATTTATATCTCTCTTGGATCATGTTAAGTCATGGCAATTATGTGTGAAAAAAAATATTGCCCAAATGTCTGCCAAAGCTTCAGTAGCACATCTCCACTTGATGGTGAAAAATTTTTGATGACGTCCCTGCATAGTTGCTCCTCAATCTTATGAATATGCTTTATCTCCACCTTCAGCTGTTGAATTTTTGGCTTGTTGACATAGACCTTACTTTTGAGATGATCCCAAAGGAAGAAATCTAAAGGCATCAAGTTACATGATTATGGTGGCCAATTGACTTTGCTGTTTTGAGAGATGATGCAACCTGGGAACTTCTCATTCAAATTCCGTTTGAACGTCCATTTTTGTAATAGGCCTGATAACTTTAACATGTTTAATTCTTACTCTTTCTATGGCTGAAATTGCCAAAGACGTAAGTTGTTAAAAAGAAAAAAAGTATCATTAAACACTTAAACTTAATTCACGTTTAAAATTGGTCCAAGGTATTGGAAAACCCTTTAAATCAATGTAATTGTATAATTTTGTTGTAGTCAGACTGCCATTCTATTCACAAAAGTTAGTATTATGAGATTAAGAAAAAGCAGAAAAAACCTGCCATTCATCTGATCTTTTGACAGTCATAGAAAACCATTGGAAGTAATTACAATTGAATATTATAGTCGGCTCCTGCCTGCATCAGAACCATGATCTTTATTCCCTTTCTCTCCTCTGGTGGTGATGGCAGAGATAGCTGTGAATGTCCAGCCTACTGCTGAAAAGTCGTTAACAGGAGTCACAGAGGGGTGTGGGTGGTGAATGCAGCTGCGTGAGTTGATCCCTCCTGACAACATCTCGCAGATCCTCTTCATGTTGACATTTGGACTTGAAAATCTCAGAGAATTTGATGAGGCCACATGCATGAATTTGATTTTGGTAGACAAATCTGCATGATGGAGAAGCTCACATACTTGGTCAGAAGCAACTCCCTCACAGCTTGGTTTTGTCCAAGTGTATATTGAAAAGTTCCTGGTTATTCTAAAATAAACCATTTAGTCAGGTTTTGGGAAATGGGCTGGGTCAAGTAGAAAAACACACACGCACAATATTCTTCTAAAATAAACTAAACTTAGTGCCATGAATGATACACACTTAGGCAATCATGTATTTTTCAGTACATGACTGATGAGGCAGATTTTTTTATGCAGTAGGTTGCCATTCCTTTTTGTGGTAGACCAGTTGCCATCCAAGACTACAGAAATCTGTCATGCTATTTACCCATAGCTGGTGAGAGAAAAAGAGGATTCATACATTTCCCAAGAATATTAGCATGTAAGTCAATGTAATGAATTTGACTGGATTTTGAACTCAGCTCTCCGATTCCTCAATCCTAGCCGCGATCCATTACTCCACTGTTCAGAAATTCTTAAATCTGAACTTGTTAAACATTAGGGACAATACAATAGTCTTGTCATTTTTTTTTTTTTTTAACTTATTAATTGCTGTCGTCTTTTTCCCCCCACCTCAAAGATTTCACCCCAAGCAAGGCTGTGATGAAGCCACTAAGATGCAAGGGGTTGACTGAATGTGAAGGAATATGAGAACAAAAACAGTATTAAGAAGAGTGAATAATAAAAGCCAGGAATTAAGAAGACAGAATATGACCATTGAGATTGCATTTAAATTTTTGAAGCTAAAAGTTGACTGGGAAGCAAGAAGCCAGAAAAGAGTTCCACAAGTGAGATGTGTGATAGAAGAAAACTATTAACATAGAACTTATGGTTACATCAAGCCATTTCAACTGTTAAATGACGAGACCTTGCCACCAATCTTGTACTACGCTTAAATTCATTGTATTTATCAACTCTAAATCTATTCCTCTTCTTAATTTTACCTGTACATTATATGTCTTCCATTCATGGTAGTCCTCGTGCCATTATGAAGCATACAAGTAATGCAGTTCTAATATTTGCTTCTTCGACCCCCCCCCCCACAGCGGATACTCTTCCTAAAGACTGACTTCATAGAATGGCATTTTAATAAAGGGTGTTTCATTAAGACAGATTAAAGTCAGTAGTAAATAAATCATTGGTGAAAATTTATTTATTTTTCTATTGGATCATGGCTATGGCAATTATATGTGAAAAATAATATCACCCTAATGTCCACCAAAGCTTCGGTGGCACACCTCCACTAGATGGTCAAAATTTTTGATGACGTCTCTGCATAGTTGTTCCTCAATCTCACCAATATGCCTTATCTCATTAAATTGTTGTTGGTTTGTTGGCATACTTTTGAGATGATCCAAAAGGAAGAAATCTAAAGGCGTCAAGTCGCACGATCGTAGTGGCCAATTGACTTCACTTTTTTGAGAGATGATGCAACCTGGGAACTTCTCATTCAAATTCTGTTTGAATGTCCATTTTTGTAATAGACTTCAATAACTTTAACATATTGCTTGATTCTTACTCTTTCCATGGTTGAAATTGCCAAAGATTTAAGTTGTTAAATGTAAAAGAGAAAAATCATTAGATGTTTAAAATTAATTCACATTTAAAATCGGTCCAAGTTATTGAAACATCCTTTATTTCATTTCTTGAGCAGTTAATCAATGTATTCAATCTCTTAAATAGCCTTAGCCTAAAAGTTAAAGTTCTTTTCTAACAAATGATGTCTTTTATTCAATTCATCATATCATGATTGAATGTACAAAGTGTTTCAACATATACACTTTGTTAATAACTGTTGTGGTTATTATTTGAAAGTCATGACCAAGTTTAGAAAGAAAAGAACTAGATATTTGTTTAAATGACACTTTATTTTAACTGTTCAAAATGTCCTTTTACAGCAGGACACAGTTACAATAAAGTGTCATTTATAATTAGATTTGTCAACTAATATATATGGAATGTCTGGAAAATATCCAGGCACTTTTAATATCTTTAGAACACAGTCTGTTACTTTGATATAATTTGGCAGTTAATTAGAAGGGACCTTACAGCATGTGTGCAAATATGTTGTCATCTTTGAAACCCTATTAAAGGAACTTGTGTACTGTGTAAACTATTGCTTTTTACATTGAATATGCTTCAAATGTTGCTTGGAAGCTGGGCATTAATCTATGGAAATGATTTGAATGATGAAGGCATTTTGGGGAGATGTCAGTGAGCAAAGGCCAGTTAAAATTTTGGTATGTCACTGGGTATCTTTTGAAAGACATTTATGTTTTGGTAGTGCTTCAATAAGCAAAACGCATGAAAATGTTGAATGTGTGCAGGCAACCAGCAATTGACAGCAAAAGAATTAGACAAAAATCTGGGGATTCTAAGAACTGTCAGCAAAGTGTCCTACTGTTTTTAATATCTTCGCTGTTAACTCATCATGTCCAATCTTACATGACCCAGGTCTCTGAACTCCCTCCAGTTCAGATTTGGCATCCTGTAACTTTTGACTTTTCATGAAGTTAATATCACTGTTGGAAAGGAATTTGATGAGGCAGCTGATGGTGATCCAGAAAGTGCATTTTATGGACAATTTGAAAATGTTTGCATATTTAATGGCATATCAATTCCTTATGGGTCATTTAATAATAAAATTTCATTTTCTTGGAAGCTTCGGTAATTTAAAAAAAAAAAATATATATTGATGGTAATTTTTCTCTTCCTTTTCTAATAATATATTGCTGGTAATTATTTTACTATGAAAATGTTTAGCTGTTTTTTTGTTTTTTTTCTCAGCGTTTCACCCCAAGCAAGTGGCAAAACCACTAGCACGCAAGGGGTTACAGAGAGTTGGAGCTAGAGGAAAGGATGAAGAGAAGGATATGGGATAGACCAAAGCATCTGGAGACATAGATTGACATTACATTTGAATAATTAGAGATTATAGCTATCAGGGAAACAAGAAAAGGGGAGGGAGTTCCGCAGGTGAGAAGTGCGAGACATGAAGCTGTTGGAGTAGAAGAGATGACTACATTTAACAGTTTTGACAGTGAAAGGGTGAGAGCGAGATGCCAGCCTAGTTGAACGCTTAAATTCATGAGGTCTGGGAACCAGTGAAAGCAACTCATCAGAGCAGTTACCACAAAATTATTTGTAAAAAAGGCAGGTGAAGACACATCTGTGAGAGAGATTGCAGACGAGATGCCAGATCAGGGCCAATTACATTGCATATCCATTACAAAAATGTATATTTATACTTTCATAATGTTTTGACCCCAGTTTGGGGGTTCATTATTTGCTGGAACCCTAACAGGTGCTACCACCCCAGCTCAGGGTGGACCAGGGAACAACACCAATTAAGAGGTTCCATGCTCCACCAAACCTCCCAGTCAGTGGCCTTGCTACCAAATATAGTTCATTATACCCAGGACAATTGAAACGGTGTAATGCAGGCTGTGATAAATTGGTGATGTGTCAAGGCAAATACTTTGAAGCAAATTAAGGTGACTTTGTTGTTAATGATAAATCCTTGGATCATTTCTGGGCAGACCTTGTATCTCTTTTACCTTTTGACTTTGTTCAAATTCCTGTGTTTAATGGCATATCAATTCTTTATGGGTTGTTCGATAGCAGAATTTTATTTTCTTGGGAGCTTTGCTATTTTTTTTTCTTAAATATATTGCTGGTAATTTTTCTTTTTTCTTTTTTTTTATTACTATGAAAATGTTTTGCTGGTATTTTTCACTATAAAAAAATCTATTTTAGTTATATTTAGACCCCAATTTGGAGGTTCATTATTTACCCATAGCTAGGACCCTAACAGGTGCTACCACCCTGCTTTATCTTTTGTGGTATCTCAATAAGAAATCAAATAATAGTAAATTTGTGTATGTTTACCAGCCTCTCATCATTCATCTTATTGGAAATATTTTAAAACCTGTCACCAGTATTAAAAGTAGGTAGAAGATTCATCTTGTTAAAAGAAAAAAAAAAAAGAAGCTTCTCTTCATCATCTCACCAAAGAATATTTGATGTGCATGATTATTGAAACATCTGTTTACACTATTTACATTGTTCGGACTATTGTCTTCACGTTTGTCATATTCACAGTGTTTCACCCATTGTATTCTCTGGCCTTCTTCACGTGATATACATTAGAATTTCAAACCAAACTCTTTTTCATTCACCGGGGTAGATCATTCTAGTTCTACATGTCATACCTTTTCTGAATATATCCGTTTTCAGTTATTTTCCTTTAGTAACTCAACTCTCCAAGTTTTTGTTTACCTCTGCCGTTTCAGACACGAAAGTGAACATTGCTTTACAGATAAGCAACTCTCTGAAACCTTTCTCCTATCTATCTTTCCCATGCTAGCTCAGCCAATCAAAATTGACTTCCCTACTGTGACTCGCATCTGAGTGTGAATGTCAACATCTGGAGCTCAGACAAGAGATACACTTCCCCCTAAAACTAATAGTCTGCTAAGCTATTATTTAATACAAGCAATGCAGAAATTGAAAGTGTGAATACTAGTAACATCAGTAACTTTAGAATGCTTTACCTGTGATGAGCATTAAAATCACCAAACACAAAAATGTTCACAGATTAATTTGTAGAGAGAGCCATTTCTATATTGTCAGGAATTTTGTCTAATATATTACAGTCCTGAGAAAAAGAGTGATTAAGAAAAAAAAAGAGATGACTAACAAAAAAAAAGGAGAGAGATGGCTAACAAAAAAAAAAGGAGAGAGATGGCTAACAAAAAAAAAGGAGAGAGATGGCTAACAAAAAAAAAAAAAAGGAGAGAGATGGCTAACAAAAAAAAAAAAGGAGAGAGATGGCTAACAAAAAAAAAAAAAAGGAGAGAGATGGCTAACAAAAAAAAAAAAAGGAGAGAGATGGCTAACAAAAAAAAAAAAGGAGAGAGATGGCTAACAAAAAAAAAAAAGGAGAGAGATGGCTAACAAAAAAAAAAAAAAAGGAGAGAGATGGCTAACAAAAAAAAAAAAAGGAGAGAGATGGCTAACAAAAAAAAAAAAAAAGGAGAGAGATGGCTAACAAAAAAAAAAAAAAAGGAGAGAGATGGCTAACAAAAAAAAAAAAAAAGGAGAGAGATGGCTAACAAAAAAAAAAAAAAAGGAGAGAGATGGCTAACAAAAAAAAAAAAAAAGGAGAGAGATGGCTAACAAAAAAAAAAAAAAAGGAGAGAGATGGCTAACAAAAAAAAAAAAAGGAGAGAGATGGCTAACAAAAAAAAAAAAAAAGGAGAGAGATGGCTAACAAAAAAAAAAAAAAAGGAGAGAGATGGCTAACAAAAAAAAAAAAAAGGAGAGAGATGGCTAACAAAAAAAAAAAAAAAGGAGAGAGATGGCTAACAAAAAAAAAAAAGAGAGAGATGGCTAACAAAAAAAAAAAAAGGAGAGAGATGGCTAACAAAAAAAAAAAAGAGGAGAGAGATGGCTAACAAAAAAAAAAAAAAGGAGAGAGATGGCTAACAAAAAAAAAAAAGGAGAGAGATGGCTAACAAAAAAAAAAAAAGGAGAGAGTTGGCTAACAGAAAAAAAAAAGGAGAGAGATGGCTAACAGAAAAAAAAAAAAAAAAAAGAGATGGCTAACGAAATGTAATAACAAAGACTAAAGCATCACCTGGGGACTTGAGTGATAATTCTGTGTTCATCTTGTTTGATTTACTAAGTAAATGTAAATTCCAACTCTGATGGAAACTCCAACTCAACACTTTGATGATCCACATATTGAGAGTCCTTCAATCTGACTGAGAAAAAGCTGAATGTTATATAGCCCTCCTAGTCCCAGACCCATGCTGACTATTGACTAATATCTGCCCAGTATCGTTTAGATACAAATTTTATCAGTGCCCCCTCTTCTAAGTAGAATGCTCTCTCTCAACAGCCAATTGTGGAAGAGGACGTAACTGCTTGTCTTTTCTGCATTACACGCAAACAACTCTGAGTCTCTTGTCAGGTTGAGCCAATTCTCTGTTACAAATTCTCTTGCAATTAAAAGATTTTCTCATATATAAACACCAAGGCCATGCATATGTCCCCTAGAATAGCCAGGAACCAAGAATTCATTGGTAGTGATAGAAAAATTTAAACTAGTTTTCCAAAATGCAAAGATATCTGGAGAACATTTTAAGAGAAAAGATTCTACACTAGAGAAATTGGAACATATTCCGCAAATATTGAAGTGGTTGTTGTGGTGGGTAGGTTATTTTTTTTTTATTTTTTTGTTTTTTTGTTCACTGGTTTACTCCTATTTCTTTTCACTGTATCTGTCATAAGATTTTGTTTTAAGAAGTGCAATGCCTTTGAGGATGAATGTCTCTGTCATGCTTAGATCAAGCATAATCTGTAAAGAGGCACTCACTCTGATTTGCCAGCTAATATAAAGTCTTAGAAATTTGGTGTGTGTGAGTGCATGCTGTTGTTGAGGTCAGGTTTTGTAAATCATCTAAAAGGTCAACATAACAACCAGAAGTGAGCCAGCTATGCCAACCTGACACAACTTCCTTCCAACAATAAATGTGTTGTTTGGAACACAGTTTGCAGATCATCATTGGGACTGAGAAAGCACATGGTGGTACACAGGGGAATTGTAGGACATGTGGATCTATTCAACACAATCAACGATACAGTTTATCTTTTATATATGCATGATATCTATAAAATCGATTGCTAGTTTAAAGAATCATTTTAAAGGATGCTGAAATGAGACCAGAGTCATTGCATAGGATGTATGATGGAGCAATGGCTAGTGGCTCCGATTAAGGAATCGGAGAGCCGAGTTCGAATTCCAGTTGGGTCCATTACATTCACTTATGTGCTAATACCCCTGGGAAAGTTATGAATCCTCTTTTTTTTTTTTTTTTTTAACCCCCCCCCACCACATAAATAGCAAGACAGACTGAGTTCTATAGCCTTAGATCGCAACTGGTCTAGGAGAAGGACAACTCTGAATTCAAAATCTGTGGGGATTTATTTGGGGACCTTGTGGCACGTTGTGTACAGGTCTCTGTATTTGGTGCTTCAAAAAGTGTCGTTGGTTCTGCACAAAGCCTTCACCACTATAATCAAATCATATGTACAGGTGTCTGGCTTTCAGTTCCTAGCAACTGAATTGCTTGACCCTCATATGTTGGAAAAACAACAGGAGAGTCCAGTGTGTGTATATAATATAATATATATATATATATATATATATATATATATATAAAGGGAGAGATGTTTTTTTTTCTTATATTCTTTCACAGTCAATAATATCTGCGTCTTAATGGCTTTATTGCCTTACTTAGTATGAAAAAAATAGCAGCCTTATAAAGTATCTCCACTGTGTATGATGTATATACAGATTAGTGTAAAGACCTGAGATACAAGATTGGCTCCTTTTATGGAGAGGTCTTACCCCACCCCACTGCAGGAGGGGTATGGTCAGAATCTCTTCTGTTTCGACTTTTTCTAAAACATCCAAACAACTACTTACATGAAACTATTCAGAAAGAGATACAGACAGATTTATCAACCCTTTACCAAGTCGAATCTTTCTCGAGTCCAACAAAGAAATTTGCCTAACAAAATTATTCCCTTTCAGAATTTCAAGAGTCTTAAAGAGTAACCCCCTAAATCTGTGTTTGTTTATCTCTTTTCTTTCTTTCAAATATTTAAAAAAAAAAAAAAAAAAAAAAAAAACTGCTAGGAAATACTTTTAAAGATATTGTCTCCCACCCTTCCAACTTTTATTTGCCCACCTGAACGAAATACAAGTTGGTTAAAATTTCTTTCTCACTTTAACTTTTGATGTCAGGAAAATCTATATCTCACCTTAACTGCCATGGAACTGAAGTTAAATTCTAATGGACTTTTCTTTAATCAATGATAGCAGAACATGGTTGATATGTATAACTCTTCTGTTTACATATTTTGTTTGATCATCAGATTATTTTCAGTTGATAAATCAATAATGAAAGAAAAGCCACACTAAGAAATAATAATGTAAACTCTGTCCCATATCTGTAGGTGTTTTATACAGGGATTTGCTTGCTCGTCCAGGTAGGTGATACTAGTGACAAATTCTATGTTGTCTCCCTCACCACTCATCTCCACATTCCAACATGGTGGCTGGCAATATAAAAATGGCAACTTCAGAACTGCACCAGAGACATGTCCATCTATTGCCAAGAGTGGACCAAAACTCTAACGGCATTGTAAGCATGACTGTTAATATAGACCAGCATCTGAATATACTCTCTTTCAAGTTGTGTTGCCACTTGATCTTCGAAATTGCCTTTACTACCCATTCTTACTTAGCTAAAGTGGATGTCACTTTGTTCCATTTGAAGATTGGTCTTCTTCTATCTGCTGGTCCATCAAAGAGAAACTCTTGAGACTGAGAAAAAAAAAAAAAAAACATTTTTTCCCCTTTCATAGTATCACATTTGGATCTACTTGTCAGATATTTAATGGTTTCAAAATTTTTATATTATATAAAAACTTACTGAATTTGGAAGATTGTATTGTTCTCTGTTTAAAGGAAGTAAACAAAAATTTGAGAAACTTGAAATTTTAGAAAAAAAAAAATAAAATGGTAAAATTTCCTACTCTAAATTACACTTGAAAACACTTTAGATTTTAACACTTGATACAAATAGTCTTGTTACAGAATGTGGAGGCTGATAAATGATGGGAATCTATTGGTCAGAAGATCTTATAGATGTGGAATTTGGACAGTGCTAGATTACCTATCTCTAAATTTTGGTTGGGTTTTATGGCATATCAACCACTGTGGGTTATTTAATGCCAAATCAAGTTTTTTTTTTTATATATATATATATATATATATATATATGCCAAATATATGAATTTTAAATGCCTATTTTGTATGGAACATTTTTAGCAAGCTAGAGCTTATTTGCTTGCACACTGCAAAATAATCCTAGGTATTTTTGTTTAAGTCGAGAATTTCCATTTGATAAGGACAATTTATTTGCAAAATGGTAAAAAGTAGGATATGTTGTTTATACATCAGTCTACATCTTTGGTAAGAGACCAATTCTTTTTAGGCCCTGTTGGCTGGGGCTTTAGAATACGCCGACTGCACTTCTGTAGAGGGGTGAGACCCCCCCCAATGAGGCGTCCTGGGTATGACGTTAAATTGCATCCAACAGCAAGGCCTCTGATCTGGAGGTTTTGAGGAGCGTGGAACCACCTCTTAATTGCTGGTGTTCCCAGGTCCACCTTGACCCGGGGTGGTAGCACCTGTTAGGGTCCCAGCTATGGGCAAATAGTGAACTCCTAGTTTTCCAAGTTTTACTCACGTCCTGGGTATGACGGTAAACTACATCCGCGTCCTGGGTACGGCAATAAACTGCATCCAACAGCAAGGTCTCAGATAATGTTTTCAGAAAAATAATGTTGCCAGCTCTAAGTTTTTGAAACAATAATGTTGCCAGCTCTAAGTTTTTGGAAACAATAATGTTGCCAGCTCTAAGTTTTTGGAAACAATAATGTTGCCAGCTCTAAGTTTTTGGAAACAATAATGTTGCCAGCTCTAAGTTTTTGGAAACAATAATGTTGCCAGCTCTAAGTTTTTGGAAACAATAATGTTGCCAGCTCTAAGTTTTTGGAAACAATAATGTTGCCAGCTCTAAGTTTTTGGAAACAATAATGTTGCCAGCTCTAAGTTTTTGGAAACAATAATGTTGCCAGCTCTAAGTTTTTGGAAACAATAATGTTGCCAGCTCTAAGTTTTTGGAAACAATAATGTTGCCAGCTCTAAGTTTTTGGAAACAATAATGTTGCCAGCTCTAAGTTTTTGGAAACAATAATGTTGCCAGCTCTAAGTTTTTGGAAACAATAATGTTGCCAGCTCTAAGTTTTTGGAAACAATAATGTTGCCAGCTCTAAGTTTTTGGAAACAATAATGTTGCCAGCTCTAAGTTTTTGGAAACAATAATGTTGCCAGCTCTAAGTTTTTGGAAACAATAATGTTGCCAGCTCTAAGTTTTTGGAAACAATAATGTTGCCAGCTCTAAGTTTTTGGAAACAATAATGTTGCCAGCTCTAAGTTTTTGGAAACAATAATGTTGCCAGCTCTAAGTTTTTGGAAACAATAATGTTGCCAGCTCTAAGTTTTTGGAAACAATAATGTTGCCAGCTCTAAGTTTTTGGAAACAATAATGTTGCCAGCTCTAAGTTTTTGGAAACAATAATGTTGCCAGCTCTAAGTTTTTGGAAACAATAATGTTGCCAGCTCTAAGTTTTTGGAAACAATAATGTTGCCAGCTCTAAGTTTTTGGAAACAATAATGTTGCCAGCTCTAAGTTTTTGGAAACAATAATGTTGCCAGCTCTAAGTTTTTGGAAACAATAATGTTGCCAGCTCTAAGTTTTTGGAAACAATAATGTTGCCAGCTCTAAGTTTTTGGAAACAATAATGTTGCCAGCTCTAAGTTTTTGGAAACAATAATGTTGCCAGCTCTAAGTTTTTGGAAACAATAATGTTGCCAGCTCTAAGTTTTTGGAAACAATAATGTTGCCAGCTCTAAGTTTTTGGAAACAATAATGTTGCCAGCTCTAAGTTTTTGGAAACAATAATGTTGCCAGCTCTAAGTTTTTGGAAACAATAATGTTGCCAGCTCTAAGTTTTTGGAAACAATAATGTTGCCAGCTCTAAGTTTTTGGAAACAATAATGTTGCCAGCTCTAAGTTTTTGGAAACAATAATGTTGCCAGCTCTAAGTTTTTGGAAACAATAATGTTGCCAGCTCTAAGTTTTTGGAAACAATAATGTTGCCAGCTCTAAGTTTTTGGAAACAATAATGTTGCCAGCTCTAAGTTTTTGGAAACAATAATGTTGCCAGCTCTAAGTTTTTGGAAACAATAATGTTGCCAGCTCTAAGTTTTTGGAAACAATAATGTTGCCAGCTCTAAGTTTTTGGAAACAATAATGTTGCCAGCTCTAAGTTTTTGGAAACAATAATGTTGCCAGCTCTAAGTTTTTGGAAACAATAATGTTGCCAGCTCTAAGTTTTTGGAAACAATAATGTTGCCAGCTCTAAGTTTTTGGAAACAATAATGTTGCCAGCTCTAAGTTTTTGGAAACAATAATGTTGCCAGCTCTAAGTTTTTGGAAACAATAATGTTGCCAGCTCTAAGTTTTTGGAAACAATAATGTTGCCAGCTCTAAGTTTTTGGAAACAATAATGTTGCCAGCTCTAAGTTTTTGGAAACAATAATGTTGCCAGCTCTAAGTTTTTGGAAACAATAATGTTGCCAGCTCTAAGTTTTTGGAAACAATAATGTTGCCAGCTCTAAGTTTTTGGAAACAATAATGTTGCCAGCTCTAAGTTTTTGGAAACAATAATGTTGCCAGCTCTAAGTTTTTGGAAACAATAATGTTGCCAGCTCTAAGTTTTTGGAAACAATAATGTTGCCAGCTCTAAGTTTTTGGAAACAATAATGTTGCCAGCTCTAAGTTTTTGGAAACAATAATGTTGCCAGCTCTAAGTTTTTTGTAAAAAAGTAATGTTGCCAGCTCTACGTTTTTTTGTAATGTTGCCAGCTATACATTTTTTATTCCATACAAAATAGGCATTTAAAATTCATATAAACTGGATTTGGCATTAAATAACCCACAGTGGTTGATATGCCATAAAACCCAAACAAACAAACAAAACCAATTCTTTTTAGAAAATCCAATATATTTTTTGGTTCAGTTTTTGCAAATAATTTCATGTTCTTTGTGTTATAGAATTTTCTACGGATATGTACGAGATTTGTACATTCTATTAGTATATGTTTTACAGTGTATTGTTTTCCACCGGAACATTTAGGAGCAGGTTCTTGTTTTAGTATGAAAGAGTGAGTCTTGTGTGTCCAATGCGGTAGTCGGGCAATGGTGGTTTGTTCTTTTCTTGTTTTAAGATTCAGTTGCCTTTCCTTTAGAATTGGTGCTATTTGGTAGAGCTTATTATTGGTATTTCTGTCCCATAGTTTTTGCCATTTTAGTGTTATTGTTGTCTTGATTTTATGTTTTAGGTCAGTGCATGGGATTTTGATGTTTTGATCGGGTGTCATGTTAAGAGCAGCTTTGGCTAAGGAATCAGCTTTCTCATTTACCTGGATTCCAACATGGCTTGGGATCCAGCAAATTATCACCTTTTTGCTATGTGTCAAGGTGTTCAGTTTGTTCAACAGTTTAACAATAAGAGGGTTATTCTGTTGTGTATTTTTTATGGATTGTAGGACAGAGATTGAGTCGGAATGAATAATGAATTTTTTTATGTTGCTGGCATCAACAATCTGAAGAGCCAAATTTATTGCACAGATTTCTGCGGTGAATATGGAAGCTTCATTTGGGAGACATTTTTCCACTGTTTTCTTACCAAGAACTACTCCACATCCAGTTCTATTGCTGTTTTTGGAACCTTCAGTATAAATGTGCAAGTAATTTGGGTACTTTTCATGAATATTGTAGAGTTTTTCTTGAGAGGTTAATGGGTGTGTTTTATTTTTAGAGAGTTTGTTGAGATCAAGGTTGACCACAGGTTCTTTAAGTTGCCGGGGAGGTGAGCTTAGTTTAACGGTTTCGTGGATGTTTGTAATCGAGATGTTGTTGTCTTCCACTGTTTCACTTGGAGACCAAAAGGTTTTATGGCCTTTTCTTTTTGATCAAATATGGCTTAGTATTTGGAATTAAAAATGCAATTATAGGCTGGATTGGTGGGTTGAGATTTGATTTTAGTGTAGTATTGCAGACCTAATTTTGTCAATCTAAGTTTTAGTGGTGGTTCGTACGCTTCAAAATAAAGGCTCTCCACAGGGGATGTTCTAAATGCCCCCAAGACGAGTCTCAATCCTTCATGATGGATTGTATTGAGTTTTTAGATAAGATTTTCTGGCTGCTCTATATATGTAGCAGCCATAATCCAGTTTTGATTGGATTAATGTTCGATAGAATTTAATGAGAGTTTGTTGATCTGCACCCCAGTCTTTGTGGGCTACTACTCGAAGTAGTTTCAGGGTTTTACTGCATTTTTCTTTTAGATATTGTATGTGGGGGATGAAGTTCAGTTTTTTGTCGAATACAACTCCCAGAAATTTATATTGTTCGACTACCGGAATTTCTGTTTTGTCTAATTTTAGTGTTGGGTTATTATGCATTTTCCTTAGTTGACAAAAATGCATGCATTGGGTTTTTGATTTTGAAATCTTGAAGCCGTTTATGATAGCCCATCTATTTATTTTGTTGATGCCTTGTTGCAGCTGACGTTCTGCAGTACGTATGTATTTGGATGTGGAGAAGTCATCGATATACAAATAGTTATCAACTCCAGGATTAAGATAGTTGGTAATGCTATTAATTTTGATGTTGAAGAGGGTTACTGACAGTATACTCCCCTGAGGAACACCCTCTTCTTGGTTTTGAATGTCCGACAGGGTTGAACCAATTCGGACTGGGAACTTCCTGTCTGAAAGAAATGATTTGATGAAGTTTGGTAGTCTGCCCTTCAATCCCATGTCACGCAGGTCTTTCATAATGCCATACCTCCAAGTGGTCTCATAAGCCTTTTCCAAGTCGAAAAAAATGACTACAAGGTGTTGCTTTTGGATGTATGCCTCCCTTATAGAGGTCTCCAACCTGACCACATGATCCATCATAGATCTTTGATTTCTGAAGCCACATTGGGAGTTGGTAAACAGGTTGTTGGATTCTACATACCAAATTAGCCTTCTATTAATCATACATTCCATAGTTTTGCACAGACAGCTGGTTAGTGCTATTGGACAATAATTTGTAGGATAGAGATTGTTTTTCCCTGGTTTAGGAATGGGTATGATGGTAGCTAGTTTCCATGATTCTGGGATAGTGCTATTTTTCCAAATTAAATTGAATATATATAGTAGGTATTCTAATGATTTTGGTGGTGGTTGCCTGAGAAATTCATAATGAATTTAGTCTGGTCCGACTGCAGTGTTGTGAGAAGCTTGTATGGCTTCTTTTAATTCTTGTAATGTGAAGAATCCATTCTAATTTTCTGTATTGTCTGAATTAAAATTGAGCTTCTGTTTTTCGATTTTATTTTTATAGTTTAGAAATTCTGTATTAGTATTGTCAGAGGAGGAATTTAGTGAGAAAGTCTCAGCCAGTGTATTTGCGATGTCTTTAATGTTTGTTACCTCATCATTATTTTTAATGAGGTGTTTAATGGTGGTAGAATTGTTTTTGCCCGCAATTTTGCGGATCATTTTCCACACTGTAGCAGTTTTAGTGGAGGAGTTTATTTTGCTTACGTAATTTTGCCAACTATTCTTTTTGGCCAACTTAATTGTTTTCCGGGCCTTTGCTCAGAGCAATTTAAAGGAGTTGAGATTAATGGTGGAAGGTTCTTTGTTGAATTTACAGAGAGCAGCATTACGCAGTCGGATTGCTTTTTTACATTCGTCATTATACCAAGGAGTGTTGCGCCTGTTTGATGGAGAAGTTTTTGGAATGGTTTCCTTTGCTATTGTGATTAATGTTTCTGAAAAGTGTTTAATTGGGTCTGAACATCTTGAATCTTGAACCAGTCTTGTATTGCATAATGTATTGAATTGTTGCCAGTCAGCTTTATTTATTTTCCAGCTGGGAGGTCTGTTATTATCAGTGGAAGGTTTTGTAATATTTATTATGATTGGGAAATGGTCACTGCCACAAGAATCATCATGAACCTTCCACATATAATCCATGTAGCTGGAAGGATCAGATAGTGATGTCAATAGCTGAATAGGAGCCGGTAGATGGATTGAGATGGGTTGGAGATTTGTTGTTTAAGATGCAGAGATTGTTGTTATTGATTATGTTTTCCAAGTTTTTACCCTTTTGATTAGTTTTAAGACACCCCCATATGGTATTATGACTGTTAAGGTCACCTAATAATAAGTGGGGTTTAGGGATTTGGTCAATTAGCTTATTGAGTTTTATTTCATTAATTGGATCATGAGGTGGAATGTAGATGGTGACTGTTTTGTGCAATGTTGTTTTGGCATACCACTTTGGGATTATATTTCTTGAGGAGTATGAGAAGTTCTTCATGATTAGCTCTAATTCCTCTGCAATTCCACTGTAATATTGAATTATTTTGCAGGTCCTTCATGTCAAGTTGGAATTATTGCTTTTTTTTTTTTTTTTTTTTTTTCAACATGTTTTTACTGTTAGGCTCTTCTATATCCATCTTTTCTATCATGCTAAACCTATTTTTGGTCTCAATCTTCGATGTTGATGGGTCTGAAGATTGGCTTAGTGGATTCAATAACTTTAAACGTTCCCGTGAAGATGAAGTCGGGGTATGATCTCTCTTTGATTGTGGGGAACGTTCTACTTTATCATTGTTAGGTTCAGGGTTTGATATGTTATTTTCCCCAAGTTATCAGTTTTTAAAGTTGGAGGACGGATTGGTGATCGTTGCAGGTTCTGTTGGCGCTAGGACGGAATCCTGGTGGTTGAGCAGCCATGGATCCGGCAACAGAGTGGTCAATAGCTTGCAACACACCAATTTGGCCCTTACTTGGTCTGACGGGCGGTCGGATTGGGCCCGATCAATCAGCTGGTCCCGTCATGCCCTAGCACATATATATTTATTTTTCTCCTGACTGTACTATTGAATCTACTTCCCAACCCTTTATCATATATGTGCTAGAAGGCGAGGGCTGAGGGTCAATTGTGTCAAGAGCAAAAGACTTTTTGACCGCTGTTGAATTTTTCGGCACTAAACCAGAGTTTGGCAGAGGCTCAGAACTTCGCTCCCAATATGAGTATACTGGTCGTGTATCCCCGTCTCAGCCAAGGCGAATGGGTTACCCCCTTGGTTCATTCCCTTCTCAAGTTGGACTTCGTGGTGGGTGGTGGAGCACAGGGCCAAATGAATATAAAAACCCAGACATGGCATCTTTTAAAAAAACAAAACAGAACCTATCCGAATCAGACTGAGTGTGAAGCAGCAGACTTCCCCAGATTTATTATCATTGAATCCCTGGAGGAGGTCTGTCTTGCTAAATTCTCCCCATTTTTGATTGAGAAAATTATTTCGGCACGGGCGACCCCGAAAAATGTCAAAAAAGCTTGTTGAGGTGGATAGCCAAAGACAAGCTGAAAACATCTTAAAAATGAAAAATTTTTATAATACCAAGTGCAAAAGCTACCCACATGAAAGTCTCAATGTTTCCAAAGGCGTCATTAGAAGTCGAGAGCTGGCTTTAGCCGCAGAAGACGAAATGACAGCTGCCCTGGGAAAACAGGGAGTAACTAATATAAGAAGGGTTAGTATAAGAAAGAATGGTGAACAAAATCGAGACAAACACTTACATCTTGACATTTAATCAACCACAAATACCTAAAGTGGTCAAAATAGGCTATTGTCTGGAGAGAGTTGAGCAGTACGTCCCAGCTCCCTTGAGGTGTTTCAAATGTCAGAAATTTGGACACCACAGGGACGCTTGTAGAAGATGACAGACATGTGCCAAATGCGGGGGAAAAAGAGCCAAACCATAAAGAAGATGAATGTTTGAAACCTCTTAGATGTCCAAATTGCCAACAAGACCATCCGGCATACGCAAGATCTTGTGACATTTACAGAAAAGAAAGAGAAATCCTGGAGGTTAAACATAAGAAAAATGTGTCCTTTCTGGAAGCCAGGAAAATTGTAGGGTCCTGTATGGGTGAGACCAGCTATGCCTCTGTTACACGGAGGGCTGAAACTAATAATGAAGATAGTAAATATAGAACCCTGATAAATAAACTAATAAATTTGGATCCAAGTGAGTGGACAAAATTCCAGGAAGATCTTAAAAAGGAACACACCAATAGTATTCAAACATCTCGATTGGAAGTTCCAGCTAAGATTAATACATCTGATGATAAAATTAGAGATGATAAAAAAATAACCAAAAAGACATCCCAGACACAAACCACTCCTCCCAAAAAACAAAATTTAAGAATAACTTGAGCTCAGAGATTTTGTGAGATGAATTTATGGCTTATACAAATTTTCAAGCCTCTACAAAATGAGGATGAGTGAGAGAAGATCAGATGGGCAGCAAAGGCTGACAAGTTGAGTGATGTGTGCTTTGTGTATGGAGTTTCATGGTCGTCTTATTGATTGTGATTAGAAAATAAGACACGGTGAAACTGGTACTCCAAACAGCTGTATCATTTTTGCTATGGGTAGAATTATAGACATTAATATTAACAATAATTTATGAAATTTTGATAATAAACACAACATATTTTCATCTTGCTTCTTGTATTGAGTCAATACAAGAAATGAGCTGAAAAATACTTATTTGTCAATGAGCTCTTACTGATTTGCTTTTCAATAATATGAAAAAAAAAAACTTGGAGCTAAAGAAGGAAAATCTAACTTGTTGGAAATTAAAGTGGAATGAATTTAGAAAAATTTTATACAAAATGGCAACTTAAATGAGATTTAAATCCTTTTTCAGAAGCTCCAATTTCTGTTGTAGAGGAATCCTCCTCCTCAAAGCTGTTTTGACTTGAATGATAATATTTGTCATTTCCTTATATGGAAACATTCAGTGGTAAACTTGAACGAAAGATGGTTTTTCCCATGACCACACTTTTTTTAATGACCTTCAATCTTTGTGACAGTTTTTATTGTTTTCAAAAGTGATAATTAGAATTGTAATAAAACCTAAACATATGATGAAAGTGAATTTAGAGATTTTCTTTGTTCTTGAGAATTGATAACAAAAATAATAAACATTATTTATTTATTAGATTTTTATTTACTGTTAGTCATCTGAATGGTTGGCAAAACATTGGTTAATTACCAATTGATTCAAACTTTATAAAATGGTAAATAAGGATTTCCTTATGGTTGGTTCACATATTTTAATAATTCAGTAAATGTTTATAAATTTATAAATAACATTTTCACAAATTTCTTTATAAATTGGTAGATGATAAATATTGCATTGCATTAGTTTTTAGAATGTTGTAAATTATTCTTGTAAATAAACAATCTGATGAATAGGGTTTTAATATTTTTGTTGTAAATTCTCAAGAAGAAAAAAAAATTTCCTGGATATGACTATAAATTACGTCTTCGTCCTGGGTATGATGATAAAGAAAATCTGTGTAAAATGATAAACTACATTTGACAGCAAGGCCTCTGATCAGGAGGTAACGAGGAGCATAGAACCACCTCTTAATTGCTGGTGTTCCCAGGCCACCCTGACCCGGGGTGGTAGCACCTGTCAGGGTCCCAGCTATGGGCAAATAGTTAACCCCCAAAAGGGGGCCAAAACACTATGAAAGTGTTAAAATAGGTTCTAATATAAGCAATACTTTTTTGGAAAAATTATTACCAGCAGTAATAGATATATAGATAAAAAAATATTACCAGCAATAAAAAACTTGTTGGTATTAAATAAGCCATTGAGGTTGATATGCCATAAACCAAAAAAAAAAAAAAAATGTATTAATTCACTTTTGTCATATCTTTAGGTTTTATGACAATTCTAAATATCACTTTTTAAAACAAACATTGCCAAAGTATAAAGGTAGTCCAAAAAAAAAAAAGTGGTATCATGGAAAAACTATACTTTTGATGCTACAACTTATTGAGGGCACGTTCATCCATATTTTCCCATTTAGCATTCATTGCTACTCAAGATATACTTTTCTTCAATCTCTGGCCATCAGACTGAGATCAAAGTGTAGTATCAGTTCTACTCATCTGTAATAGTTATATTAACAGTTTCCTTATATGGAAAAATTTGGCATTCATTAACTAATCAGCCAGTGCTATTTTCAGTTGTAATTAATAAAATCTTTCCATTCAAACTTTTTTTTTTTTTTTTAAGAAAATAGTTTTCTCAAATCAACTATCTTGTATTACTCTTTCAAGTATTGATGGGGGTTTCCTTTCTAAACCTGTATTAGTGCAGAATGTTAGCATCTTGATTATATTTTCTCTTTGACTTACATATGATATCCATTTTAGCTGTTGCTTTTGAAAGTACTCAAGTGATGCTGTTTCTGTTATTTGGTATAGTTCTTTATTTGTGCGATTCTCTAATGCCAGTCCATTGCTTCATTTGCTTGAAGCCATTTTTAATCATTGATCTGAGAAAGCAGTTGTATACAACTGACAGTTTAGATATTTCTGAGTGATTTTGGTGCCAAGCATGACTTCTGTATGAAAGTCTAAATGTGACCAGGCTATTTAAGAACATGACTTGAATCTTTAAGATGCACTGCAAATCAATGTTGCTGAGTGATTAGCCATGGCCAAATGCAAAATAAAGAACAGAACTATGCAACAAAGAAAATTAACAAAATTTGGAATTAAAAGCAAGAGGGGGGGAAAAAATGAAATAATATCAAGCAAGTAAACAAGCAAACAATATATCCAAAGCAAATTAACAGGTGAGAAGGCAAAAATTTCATAAACTAAGAAATGGTGTTGAGATACAAAATCAAGTTTGGACAAGTGAATGCAGTAGTTTGTCTTTTAGACAAGACAGATTTGTACTGAGTCATGTCAAACTGCAAGACGTCCTATTTTATTGGCGAAGAAAAATATCCCAAGCATGCATTTGTGGACTTCTGCCTATAAAAGAGGATAGGGAGAAATGTTTTGAAGCCATTCCCACTACAGATTGAAATCAACAAATGTGATTTCTCATTTTCAGTATGGCCGCTTGTTTCCTAACATGTGCATCTGCTCAGAAATATTTGTGTTTCTTTAACACCCATAGACCTCTGGTTTATACTACAACTATGATGAGTACACCTCAATCACACTTGAAGTCTCACTGGGGTGACATACAGTTTTGAAGAGCTCTTTAGATAAATGCAACTGACCATCTCATGATGAAAATGTAGGCAAATTTAATAATCAATCCCCAGTTTTTCATCTAAACTCTAATCTACAATGAGTAATAAAGGAAACAAAAAGAAAATCTTGGAGAAACTATGCAAATAAGATGAATTCCTTTTGAAAATTCAGAAAAGTTAGATGTGATGGAGAATTGGATCAACCTGACGATAGACCCAGAGTTGCTTGATTGTGATGCTGTAAACACCAGGAGTTATGTCCTCTTCCACAATTAGCTGTTGAGAGAGGACATTCTACTTACAGTCAGTTATGTGCCATGTGTGATACATGCTTAGGTGATCATGTATCTTCTGATACATGACTGACAAGGCAGATTTATTTTTTTCACACAGTAGGTTGTCATTTCTTTCTGCAGTAGACCAGTTGCTATCCATGGCTATACAATTTGATCTGTACTGCTATTTACCCATAGCTTGGGAGAGAAGAGGATTCATACTTTTCCCAAGGGTGTTAGTACGTAAGTGAATGTAATGGATTCAACTGGAATTCGAACTCAGCTCTCCAATTCCTCAATCCTAGCTATTACTCCACTGTTTAGGTGACACTAACAAAATTTGCATATGAACAATACTGTGCAGATATTAGCCAATAGTCTGCATAAGTCTGGGACTGAAAGAACTATATAATACCAGCTTTTTCTCAGTTGGCAAGAAGCAATCTCGCTGTGCAGACTGGAGTTTTGTGTCAGAGTTGGAGTTTACATTTACTTAGAAAACCAGACAAGACAAATGTATTAGAGATAGGATTTTAAATCTGTGGTAGGAATGATTCAAATTTCTTTTATCAAAGTGTCTTTCAAAAATAAATATTAAACTAACAAATAAAAATACTGTTGCAAATTCACTTATTGAACCTTTCTTAAAAAAATTCTTCTGGTGAGTATAAGAACTAACAGTTCCAAAATACTAAACCGAATTGAATTTTAAAACATCCAATATTGTAGATTATAATTAACCCTATATTTTTATCTGAATTAATTGACTTCATTAAAAGATCTGATAATAAAGCTGTTAGCCCACATTAAATTCATTATGAATTTTTAAATCGGTTATACCAAGAATTTTTAAATTATCTCTTAAATATTATGGAAAACATTTTGTTTATAGTTACTTTGTTCAAACTTTTTTCAATTTTTTTATATGGTAATCTAAAAAAAAAAAAAAAAAAAAAAAGAAAGAATAATAGATAAATGGCAAATTTCCAAATATGTGGAGCTACTGTAGCAGCCATTCTAAACCCTGGGGAAAATTCGGATCGAAAAAAATCCATTGTTTCTGCAAAACTTTAGAATACATGAGTAATTATTTAGTTTACTCTTATTCACCCATTACAATGCTCGAATGCAACTAAAGGCAAAGGGATACTGAATGAAGTGGTTGAAAGGAGATAATGGTTAGCTAGGGACTTGACGAGGTTAAGATTGTACTATGACAGATAGGTTATCACTTATGGGAGTTAGTAGTTATTTTCTGACAACATTCATTCCTACCATATGTATTATAACGTCTTGGGTATGGCGATGAACTACATCCAACAGCAAGGCCTCTGATAATGTTTTTGAAAAAATAATGTTGCCAGCTGTGCGTTTTTGAAAAAATAATATTGCCAGCTATATGTTTAATAGTACTATATATATATATTTCAATAAAGGTGCAATTAATTTATAAATTCATGAATCATTCATACAAAAAACAAATACAGCGGTTAATGATTTAAATGGCGAGAATCCATCGTCGCAAACAATTCAATAAGATACATAAACCCCGAACCTTATTGTCTCCTGCAATATTGACCCAACACAATTGGAGAACCTCACAAGGGATTGGATCAGCTGGTGATCTCTCTGTTGCCAGAGTGTTGCACTTTGACGAGGAGAAATGAGGAGTGCTCAAGAGGTGGCAACACCAGCATCATCTGCAGCCTGCCAATTTCACACAGGGCATGTTTACCTGCCACCTGTGCCCGAGAACTTGCAGATTGGATTGCTATCTCATTTGGCAGCCCAGAGAAGATAGAGATGAAAGGACATCATTGTCATCAGCAATGACGGACAGCCTAAGATATCTATCTATCTATCTATATATATATATATATATATATATATATATATATATATATATATATATATATATATATATATATATAGAGAGAGAGAGAGAGAGAAATAATTAGGAGGATTTGAAATGTTGGCACATGTAATCTATATTTAAAAGACTACATACCAAAAACAATATGAATTTTTGTACATATCTGTTTGGTTTGTCACAAATCTGAATTGCATGTATGCGTCCTGTTTGCAAAACTTCAAGTGAAAGAGAAAGATTAACTTTCCTGTCTAACGATGTCTTGTCAGGTTGAGTGACTGTTTTCTATCCTCGTGAATATTTATAATTAATTTTTATTGGTATTTTTGTTTTGTCAAGTGGAGATAAATTTTAGTCTCTCACTAAAATACTATAAAAATACAATAAAACTTAATTATGATAGATATATATGGTAGTCACCACTTGACTATGTGGTGAAGGAAGGTATATTTGTTTTCAATGTAGCAAGGAATGGTTTAGATATGTAAGGTTGACAGCTCATCATGCAAATGTCAATGGATATGTTAAAATGATCATGACATTTTAGAATGGATAAAATTGAATTATTGATTCTGATTTTGGTTGATTTTTCCATTTGTTTATATGCACATTTACAGATCTGCTTTGAAAAGCCTGCTCTCTTCTCATTGGCTTGCAGGCTTGTATCATTGTGAAAAGCTTTCTGATTGGTTGGGTGAATTATGGCTTTATTTGCCTGTTGATATTTTATAATCCATCTGAAATTTCACCACAGTAGCAATTTTGGAGCTATCCTCTTGGGAGTCTGTCCCATAAAGTATCAGTTCCTAGGAAGAAGATGTCTGAATGGAACTTCTTCCTTACAAAAGGAATATGAAAAGATTGGGAATAATTTAATCCTGTATACATGGCATAGTGTGTTTAAGCTGTCAAGATTTGAACTGGTGAAGCTAAAGAATATAGCTCATCAGAACAGTTACTATAGAAATGACATTAGAATACAATGTTTTGACTTTGGGAAAGAGGTTAGCAGGTGGAAAATAATTAATCACCGGCAAGGCCACGTAGATGTTTTAAACATGTTAAGGCTGGCAAATGATTATTGAGCATCTCCATCCCTTAATATGGCAGCAATAGTACATTTTTAGTTTGATATAATTCTTGTATAGGTGTCATGGTAGGAGAAGTTTGATACTTTCTGGAGGGATACAAGGAACCACAACCATTTTTTTTTTCTGCCACTTTCGTGACGTAACATATGAGTTCCATTTGAGGTCTGTGATGGACTTGAATTCCAGTAGATGTTCAAAGCAAGGATACTCATTGAGAGTACAATCATCCATCATGAAGGGAGAAAATGTGTTTTACATATCAACAGAAAATGAAAAAGTCATGATTATCACAAAATGAGAAGTCAGTGTCAATAGCAAAACTAGGGCTCCATTCACAGAATTTCTTGCTTTGTGTCTGGAATTTAAAAGGTTTTGTCTATTATGAACTTGTGGGACAGGGAAGGACCTTCGTTGCAAACGCTTATTGCCAGAAACTTGATCAGGTAAATGAAGCATTACACCAATTAGGTTGTGCTTTGGTAAACAGAAAAGATGTTATTTTTCAGTATGACTATGTAACAGCACACTTTGCAAAACAAATGCAAGGAAAAAAAAAAGATTGCTAGGTTGAGATGTTCTTCTGCATTCTCTAAGCTCACCAGATTTAGAAAACAAAAGTTGAAAACCAAGATTTCTTTAAATGTGGAATCTAAAATTTGCCTTCCCATTTGGCTCGACTTGTTAAAAAAGGGTGGCGATATTTTTGATAATATTGATATAGATTTATTTTAGAATTATTTTTATGTCCTTTCTGGTAAAACATAATTACTTTGCCTCATGTATAGATCTTTTAAATCTTTAGCATTCAACTGACCAAACTCACTCCATAAATATCAACTCTCAATGTTCAACCAGCCATGACCCACACCCTGTATACTCTGCCATAATATATGACAACATCACAAATAAATCAAGAAGTCATGCAAACAAAGAGACTTTGACAAGAAATGGTGAGACTTTGAGAGCTGATATTTACAATGTTCTAAACTGGATTATGTTATATTTCTGGATCAGCCACATCTGAAAACTACTGACACTATCCAATATGATAGTGTAACAGAGAATCAGGTCAGCTTGATAAAAGACTCCAAGTTGGTTGTATCTGGTGCTATAAGCACCAGGATTTGTGTCCCCTTCCACAATGGGCTGTTGAGAGAAGACCGACTTAGAGTAGGTTGCACTGACTATTTACATATGAATGATACTAGGCAGGTATTAGCCAATAGTCAGCGTGGGTCTGGGATTAGGAGAGCTATATAGCACCAGTGTTTTTCTCAGTTGAGAGTAGTGCTCTCAATGTGTGGATGTGCAAAAACCAGACAAGATGAACGCAGTTTATAACACATTTTATGGGTTTGTATGAATTTCTGGGATGGGGAGTAATCATTATTTACATGCAGACTCTAGTCCTCATCTTTGTTGTTAGTATCACAAAATTTTGACTGTTGTACCCTCTGGCCTTCATCACATGCTTGTCAATCTGAGCAACACGCAGGGGATTTTGAACTGAACCTTTTATTAATTATTTGTTCTAGGAGCTTTTAAGATATCTCCTAAGATATCTGCTGATGGTCAGGAAACATCTTTAAGACTTAGATGCCTAAAAGCCTTGCAATATGACATGAAAATTAAATTCTGCCCATCTACTTTTAATCCTAAATAAAAAAAAAAAAAATAAAAAATTCAGTTCATAAAAGCAAAAGTACAAGGAATCTGTCACCTCTATCACAAATATGCATGTCAGATTTATCTGATAATCTTGGATGATCAAACGACCTAAGGTAATATAAAACTTATTTGAACATTCCAACTGATGTGATGTTATGTCCGTTTTTTCTACAAATATTTTCATGGCTACTGCTCCGACAAGCTTTTTTCCCTGGAGCCTGGACTGTGTTTAATTGTGCTACTAAATTAGTATCTAGGTTCTACCTTTTTACTGTTTAATTGGTTAAATGTAACCCCTACTTCTACTCCAAAAGTTTTTCTTACACTTCCTGCCTGTGGAACTCCCTTCTGTTTACTTGCTTCCCTAATAACTACAAGCTTCAAAAATTTAAATGCAATGTCAATTGTAATCTTCAATCTTCTTGAACCCTGTTTAGTTTTTATCCTTTTCTCAGTCCCCCCCATACCCAGTCTTTCTTTTTTCTCTCACCACTACTCTCTGTAACCCCCTGCATACTAGTGGCATTCCTGCCTTCCTTGGGGTGAAATGATTAAAAAAAAAACAAAAAAAAAAAAAAACACTATTTTTCAAGAGAAACTATTCTGAGTATTTCTATGTTTTTACAGATTTTTAAAGATAGCGCCAAAGACAGTAACAGAATTAGATGAAACCTCTGTTTTTTTTTTCTTTCTTTCTTTCTTAAAGTAATGCTTAGAGTTAGCTCTCGATGTTAGTCTTTATACTGTCACTTAAGGATTCACCATCTTTTTTTGGTAACTTCTCACTTCTGTTATCCGTTACAAATAGAAAAACCCTTTTTAATGGTCAAATTTCTTAATAAAATTAACCTTTGATCTGTTTCATAAAGAAAAAGAAAATATTTTTCTGAATTCCAAGCCACATTGGAATTATAGGTAACGCTCTTAACTATTGAACTTGGATATTAATGAATTTAAAATTCAGAAAAAAAGATTTGAAACCCAAAATGATCAAATTTAATTAAATGGTAACAATATTGGAATGCTAATGTATATAGTGTGTTGTTCAGTAAAAGTCATTTTGACAGAATAGTGACAAGGCTTTACAAAATTTTGTGAAAACAAAATCATTATATCCCAATTACGTATTGATCCCACTAAACTTATATATTCTATTATTTTAGTAATTTTTCATATATCTTAGTCCTAGGTATGACAATAAACTACATCTGCGTCCCGGGTATGACGATAAACTACGTCCAACAACAAGGCCTCTGATAATGTTTTTGGAAAAATAATGTTGCTAGCCATACGTTTTTGAAAAAAAATATTACCAGATATACGTTTTTGAAAAAAAAAATAATATTGCCAGATATACGTTTTTGAGAAAAAAATAATATTGCCAGATATACGTTTTTGAGAAAAAAATAATATTGCCAGATATACGTTTTTGAGAAAAAAATAATATTGCCAGATATACGTTTTTGAGAAAAAAATAATATTGCCAGATATACGTTTTTGAGAAAAAAATAATATTGCCAGATATACGTTTTTGAGAAAAAAATAATATTGCCAGATATACGTTTTTGAGAAAAAAATAATATTGCCAGATATACGTTTTTGAGAAAAAAATAATATTGCCAGATATACGTTTTTGAGAAAAAAATAATATTGCCAGATATACGTTTTTGAGAAAATATTACCAGATATACATTTTTGAGGAAAAATCATTAACAGAAATAGATTTTTGACAAAACAAAAATATTACCAGAAAAAAAAAGTTGTCGGCATTAAATGACCCATTGAGGTTGATATGATGTAAACCAAACCATATATCTTTAAGTATTTATATATTCTATTATTAACTTAAAAACATAAAAAAATTAATAAAATAACAGAATACACTATACAGTGAACCCCTGCCTATTTGCATTTCAACATTTGCGGCTTCACACATTCGTGGATTTTTCTTTAGAACATATGTACTTATTTGTGGAAACCCTGAATATTTGCATGTTTTTCTGAAGAACATATGTGCAAATTATTCACTGAGAACTTTCTCAATTCACATATTTTTTCAATAAAACATATTTAAAATATTCTTGTATTATTTTCCTGTTATTTAAGTGACTTAAAATATATAACACTCCAGTTTTATGGTTAAAATTGGTAGAATTGTACATCTTCATTATAAAAAAAAACAAATGCAAAAACATATGTGGTGCTTGGGCTTTTTCGTTATTAGGAGCTGCAGCTGGGGTCTTAAAAGTGGCTTATGCTAAGTCTGGGAACATCACAGTTTTGTTTTTAGAAAATGTTTTAAACTTATATTTTATGCATTTTATACAGTATTTTCAATGGTTGTATTGATCCATGCATAATTAAAAACAGCTATTGTACCTGTCTTTACTTCTGAGATGAGGTACTATGTACACTATTTACATTAAGGACACATGGCACAGTGGATAAAGGTGTTGGTTAGATCCAGTGACAGGACCCAAACAGCGAGAGTTCAATACCCGTTTAAGGCAGTGAAGAACTTGGAGAGGGGAATTAACAGGAAATAACTGATAACTGACATCCATTAAAGGCATGGCACGTGGAACTAGAACAGTCTACCCCAGTGAGTGAAATAAAGGGTTCAGTTCGACATTCCAATCACCTGAAGAAGGGCAGAGCGTAAAACGGCCGAAAACATTGTAATAAATATGGTTATTGTACATATGAAAGAAAATTTATGCTAAGAGTATGGTCACCAATTCTATTTTTCAAAAATGTCTTAAAAAGGGTCTGAAATGTTTCTAAAGTGTTTAGGATGAAAGTTTAAGGCATATGGGGTTTTAACAATCAAAATAGGTACTTATAAGCATTTTAGGGGTGTTACAAGTATTCCTGGATTCTAATCTGGATTTGTGGCCGGTTTGGGTCCCTAACGCATGTGAATACAAGGACTCACTGTATATAAAAACTGAGAAATATATTAAAAAAATTAATAAAATAATAGAATTGCATAAAAAAAATTTTTTATACATTCTATTTTATTAACTTTTTATATTTTTATAATGGATTCAGTGTATATAACATCATGCCTTTAATTCTGATTCCAGATCATAGTTTGTGTTTTGAATAAGTTTATCCTGAATCCTATTTCTTGGAGCACTTATTAAAAGATGTTGATTTTTCTTTCTTTTTTTTTCTGTTGTGATTTAAGATCATTCTTATCCAAACTATGAGCACCTAAACATTCAGCATCCTCTTTTTCATCATCAGTACATTTGGCCTTGAGAGATAAAGCAAGAATGCTGTTTTCTATTAGTAGATTTGGACTGGATTTGGTATGGAATGCTTAAATGCTCAGTGGTTATCTATGCACATTTGTGTTTGTATATGTAGACAGCATAATCTATGAAAAGATTAAATAGATTGGGGCTCTTATTTCCCCCTTGTCGTACACTTGATGGTGACTTGAAACATTTCTATATTGGTGTCCTTACCAGATATATGTGATTTTTGTCGACTGATGGAATTCTTCTATCAGATCTCAACATTTGATCGAGTCAGAGCTTGGAAGGTGATTCCTAATGTATGAGAAAAAAGTTGTCTCTGTTGATGTGGCCGTGTACTGCTGTGAGGTCAACATTGTATGTATAGAATATTTTGTTGGTGAGGTATGCAATTTCCTTGAGTTGTTCAATGACATATATGCCATCATTACATCTCTTACTAGAACAAAAACCAAACTGGGTGATGGGGAGTTGGCTTTCATGAAACTAGAGCCTTGTTAATACAATATCCATTGACATTTTCACCATAATGGGTCAAACTGTTGGTCTTAAGGACTACTTTTTTCATTCCGTAGTGCATTGATGATATACTCAAATTTTTTGGTATGCACTTGTAAAGTCTTGCTTCATGAAATTGAGGAACATGTTTTTATGTGGCTACCCTCTGTCTTATCTACAAATATTTTCATGGCAACTGCTCTGACGAGCTACTTTCACTGGTATCGCAGGAATTTAAGCATGCTACTAGGTTGGTTTCTCGGTTCCACCCTTTCACTGTTGAACAGTTAAATGTAGCCGTCTCTTCTACTCCAACAGCTTCTTCTCTCGCCCTTCCTGAGAGTGGAACTCCTTTCCTCTTACTTGCTTCCCTGATAGCTATAATCTTCAAATATTCAAATGTAATGACAATCGTCATCTTCTGATGCCTTGATCCTGATCCCCAGACTTCTTTTTATCCTTTCTTCAACACCCCTCTTTACTCTTGCTCTCACTCTAACTCCTTGCATGCTATTGGCATGCCTGTCTTGTTTGGGGTGAAGTGCTAAAATAAAAAAAAATTAGGGGCAAAGTATGTTGTTTTCAAGTTCAGCATCAGTATCGGGCAATACTTTATTATTTATTTATTTTTTTTCCAGCTTTCTTATTTCTCATCCATAGATTTGTTGCTGTTTTCTGTTTGGATACAGACTTTGTGATGTTTGAATATATACTAGTCTATATTCCATTTCCATAGGCACTTTTAACTTCAGGAGTGAAATGTGACTGCCTTTTTGAGACCAAGACATGTGTGGGTTTCAATCGTATAAAGACTAAAGTTTCTATTTTGACATTTCTCTTTGTTTTTGTTGGTTTATGAATAAGCAAAAATTATTTTAACAATGACATCATCAGAAAAATTGAGTGATTTTTTTTTTTTTTTCATAAATTCCCAATTTTACATATCAAACAGCTTTGCCTTTTTGTTTCAGACATGCTTACTAAGCTGAAAAAATGTGGTGTTTCAACCTGGTGCTGGTTGGAAATGTGAATAATGTTACTGCCAGAACTATTATGTTAAATACCTTGCTTTAATCATTTCATCCTAAGCAAGGCAATAAAGCCACTAAGACAGAAGGGGTTTACTGATTATCAGAGACTATGAGAAAAATTACTATTAAGGAGAGAGGACAATAAAAGAACGAGATAGAACATTACAGTTAACATTGCATTTAAATTTTTGAAGATCAAAGTCGACTGGGAAGCACAAGCCAGAAGAGAGTCCCACACTAGGATTGGACAGACACTGACAGTAGTTGACTTTATTAGAAATTGAGTCTGGTCTGGGCCAGTTGGTGAGTAGTTTTTATAACAGACTGGGATATTCCATTCTGCTATTTAGGTTAGTCTATTCTCTATTCTATACTCTCCTGATTGGCTGCTGACTGGTGTGGATACTGTGCTCAATAAATATCCATCACTACACCGTGAATGCTGGGTTCTGTATTGAGTTACAGCCCACTTTCTTTTGGTCTGCCAACTGAACGCTAGTTAGGAACTTCCCTGTGAGGGTGAGTATTACATTTATGATTCTTCACACGTATTCCCTTTTTTGTGAGCTTACTTGATTCATTAACGACATGCACCCACTATAAATTCTGTGTTATTTTAACATTCCTCTTGAATAAGACAAGTTTTCATTTCTATTAATCATTTCACTTGAAGCAAGGCAATAAAACTACTAAGACGCAAGGAGTTACTGAGTGTGAGAGAATATTAAGGAGAGATGACAAAAGAACAAGTAAGAAGACAGAATATGATGATTGACATCAGTGACATTTTTGAAGATCAGACTTTACTAGGAAGCAAGAAACTCGAATAGAGTTCCATAAATGAGAAATATTAGGTTGGTGCAAAAATAATGACGTAATAATGTCGTTTTTTGACGTTAAAAAATACGTCAAAAAACGACATTATTACGTCATTATTTTTGCTAGATAGAAGGAACTGTTGGCATAGAACTTACAGTTGCATTTAGCAATTTCAACTTAAATTTAATTATATTAAATTTAATTTAAAACCAGAAAATATTTATAGATTGTAAAAATTTTTTGGCAAGAAGGAAACACAATTATTATTATTTTTATTTTTTTTTTTTTAATCATTTCACCCCAATCAATACAATGAAGCCACTAAGATGTAAGTATTTCTGTGTGTGAGAAAATACAAGAAAAAGAAAACATTATTAAGGAGAGAGAACAACAATAGAGCATGAAGTAAAATATATGAATAATGATTGAAATTGCATTGAAATTTTTGAAGATCAAAGTTGACTGGGAAGCAAGAAGTATGAGTGAAGAAAATGTTAGCATAGAACTTAGGATTACATCTAACTTTCAGCTGTAAAATGATGAGACGTTGCCACCAATCTAGTACTGTGCCTAAATTCATAAAGTCTAGGTACCATAGAGGTAAGTTCCTTAGAACAATTACCATGAAAGCATTTATAGAAAAGGCACAATGAAGCTATGTTATGGCGGCTAGAAAGGGACTGAAGCAAGATGTCAGGACTAATTACATTGCAGATCCTTCTTTGGATTTTATCAACAATTTTTAAATACCTAGCAGGAGCAATTGTGGCAGTAATATTCTGTGCCTGGACAAATGGTAAACTTATATATATGTAAGATAGATTCTGTCGAGAAAAATTGTTTGGGACGACATAGTGAACTAAATAATTGCTAATAATCTTTATTCTAGAAATCCTTTGGAATTTCGGATGGAAAGAGTGTTCTATGACCCAACAAATTTTATTACTGGCAAGGTTAATTAACTTAAATACATTGTTGAATTAAATAACGGAGTAATTTTGAAGAAACATTTGGATTTAGCTTTTACACGGTATAATAACTAGTCGTCCCTTTGAAAATTTTATGGTTTTGTTATTGGAATTTTCTGATAAATAATAATTCTTAATTTCGTGATTGAATAAGCACATTGCAAGTTCTACAACTATAAAATACTTGTAGTAATTCCCCTGGTTGCATTGTTAAATATTTGAGCTTAACGATCATAAATATGAATGCTGGTCATTATTTAAAGAAATAAAGTAAAAGAATTTATGAATGAAAAAATTTAAAATTGCTAAATTTTCCATTTTCACAGGACCAGACATTAAACATTTAAGAGCGTTATTGCTGCTTTCCTTCTTTTCATCATTGAAACCAAACATTGTCTCTCTTTCCTCAGATGAAAATGAAATAGTCCATTATTTATGAGGCATTCGCAACGTTGTGTGCTTAGTAATGAATGAAGGAACAAGCACACTTATAAGATAATAAATTCAAATATTTTATCTCTGCTGCCAAATGCTTCACAGACTGTCAGTTTATCAGATTAGGGAGTGTCACCGAGAGCTGAAATGTATTTTATCATAAAATAGGGTACTTTGCAGACTTCTTTGATTGGAGTGACATTTAAATAAACTATATAAATTAATGGTCAAGTTGATAAATAATAATTATGAAGGTCAACCTCAATACAAGCTGAAGTTGTATACAAATATATCTGGTTAATTGGAGTCTTACAAAAGGTCAAACACTTACAGCATTGTGGCATATATATATATATATATATATATATATATATATATATAATTTGAAAAAATATAGTTTTAAGGTGTGCTATAATTATGGGATAAAGTGCTCAATATCAGAGATGGAGCATGTGTAAATATAAAAGTGAACATTAGGCGGCAGGCTGTTTCATGCTAGACGCAATCGTCAGGCCATGTGTGTTGTCTTTTTTTCTCAGCTTTAATTATCTTCCCAAACCAAAAACAAAACTATTAAATAAGCGATATAAACAAATTTTTACTACGTTAATAAAACGCTGATTAAAATAAAAATAAATATATAAGATAAGAAATAAAAAAATAAAAAAATATGAATAAAAACAAGCAAAATGAATTAACCCAAATAAATAAATAAATGAATGACTTCTGGCAAAATAACCGCTAAAATAGACTACCTACAATGCACCACTGACCTGTATATATAAATTGCCGAGAGAAAAAAAACAACACGCGTAGCCTGACAATTGTGTCTAGCATGAAACATCCTGTCACCTGTAAGTGTTGACTTCAATTTGTGTGTGTGTTCACTATATTATCTATAAACTTGTTAACTCATAATAGACTTGAAAGGTATTTAGCCATTATCAATGTGAAAAATATCACAAACACTTCAGAAATAGTTAAAGATTTAATCAATGTAAAATATTTTAAATTTCATAGGTGGAGCCTGCCAAATAGAATGTAAATAAAGCACCCCCCCACTTAATATACATGTCTGATTAAATAAATTACAGACATTATGTCTGCTTATTTTTAATAAAATTTGTTCATACACATAAATAACCATCCATGTATTGCAATTAAATGATGTGCAATACATGAAAGGTTATTTGTGTGTGAACAGATTTTATTAAAAATAAGTAGACATAATGTCAGTAATTTATTTAATTAGACATGTCTAAAAGGGGGAATTTTGCTGCCTAAATATATATATATATATATATATATATATATATTATTTACATTATTCAGACTATTGTCCTCATCTTTGTTGCCATATTTATTACAACGTTTCGGCTGTTGTATGCTCCAGCCTTCATCAGGTGGTTGGAATGTTGACCGGAACCCTTTATTTTGCTCACTGGGGTAGACTGTTCTAGTTCCATGTACCATGTTTAATGGATGTCAGTTATCAGTTAACTCCTGTTAATTCCCTTCTGAAAGTTCTCCATTGCCTTAGCCGGGTATTGAACTCACCCAAAGAGTATGAGTTCAATACCCGGTTAAGGACAAGGACACATTGCACAGTGGACTAATGCCTTTATCCACTGTGCCATGTGTCCTTGTCAATAGTCCAAATAATGTACATAATACCTCATCTCATAAATATAGACACATAGGACACACACACACACACACATATATATATATATATATATATATATATATATATATATATATATATATATATATATTTAAAAGAAACCTGAAGCAGGACTATAGAACACACTTGATGTGTTTGTATGCTACCAGAACCTCCATGATCACAATTTCAATGTGGAAAATGCTGTTAAATAAAGGAGAAACAAAAACAAGTATAATTTACTCAAATGAAAATACATTGGAAATATCATGATCAATGGTAAATATATGATTTCATTATTTCAGATTGTTGCCTTTTCTCTTATTAAAGTTAATGCCAAAAACAATCTGGGGCGCATGAATCTCAGTTTTTATTTATTTATTCTTTTCTGAGTTGAAGTTAGTTAAAATTTAATTTCCAATATGATACACAGTGAACGTAAAAATCAATCAGCTACTTCAAAAGAAAATGAATTACATTTTGCCTTGCTCGTGTAAAATTTAATCATGTGAAACAAAATTTTCTTTCTGCTGTTGACAATCCATCAGCAAAACATGTCAAAGCAGAATTGTTCGAAATATCCCTTATATATGATTTCATGCACCCTCATAATGCCACTAGGTTGAAATAGAATGAGAAGACTTCAGTGAGAAGAAAGGGCAAAATAACAAGATTCAGGAAAATAAAAGGTGGCAATTGACTAAATGTTTGAAGATTGCAGGTGACAGGGAAGCAAGAAATCATAAAGGAGTTCCACAGGTGATAAGTGCGAGAAAAACTATTACACTAGAATGTATGGTCACCAGTAAAATAGTGAGGCCTAGTTGCTAATCTAGTAGCACGCTTAAATTCATGCAGTCAAGGCATCAAGGAACAAAGCTCATCAGAACAATTGCCATGAAAATATTTGTAGAAAAGACAGAGGGAAGCCATGTCATGTCAGCAAGAAAGTGATTGAAGTTGAAATGCCAGGTCAGGATAGATTATATTACATATAGGGTCAAGAGATATAATGTACACTGTTTAGTGTAAAAATAAAAATGGGGTGTTTATTTCAAATATGAGTGTCCACTATAACATTTGAAGTAATGAAAATATATATATATATATATATATATATATATATATATATAATATATATAGCCGATTGATATTTAGCATATTGGTCCTAACTGAAGCAAAATCTAACAAAATTAATAATAGTTCCTAATTAAAAATTGTTTTCTATCATCTGAAACCCATGGAAGCAAGAATCTGTCTTCACTGAAGTCTCATCAAAGAAGAATAATTTGAAACTACATTGGTTCTGACATCTCAGCCTCAGTCACTTTGCCATTGAGATAACGTAGCTTCCTGCAGCTTTAATATAAATATTTTCATGGTAATTGTTCTGCTGAGGTTTCCTTTTTCGTATCTCAACTTCATGAATTTAAGTGCAGTACTAGATTGGCAGTCAGGTCTCCTCATGTTACTGTTGAAATTGTTAGATGCAACCAGAAGTTCTTTGTTTCTTCTCACATTTCTCTCCTGTGGAACTCTTCTTTTCCTCTCAACTAGGATCTTCAAAACATTATATGCAGTGTCGATCATGTTCTCTTTGAATCCTGTTCTTTTTATTACCTTCAGTAACATTTTCTCAGTTTCTTTCACTCTCAGTAGTTCCTTACATCTTAGTGGCTTTATCACCTTGCTGGGAGTAAAATGATTACAAACTGAAATTACTAAGGAATAATTTTACTTGAGATATATATATATATATATATATATATATATATATATATATATATATTTGTCAATATGAAATAAAAGGTTTATCGGGAAATATATCTGGAGTCTTCTGATCATATTCTTCAACTATTCATAAACTTTGCCATATCATATGGCATAATTCATTGATTGAGCTCCACATGTTATCAAATAACAAGGCCTGTTTTGTGGCAGACAACTTTCTCTTCTTTAATGCAATATTTTGAAACTTGACTGAAATATGGCATGTAAGATTTCTTGAAATGGGACAGAACAATTCAGGAACACTAAATCTGAGTCCCCACCCCCAATTTTTCTGATTGCTCCCTACCTAGAAGTGTTGATTTTTTTTTTTTTTTTTTTTTTTTTTTTTCTTTTAAACTAGTTTTGTATTTTTATTTTAAACTAGCTTAAAAGCCATTCTCCCTGCAGACTTTTAAGCTATTAGGTTGGTGCAAAAATAATGACGTAATAATGTCGTTTTTTGACGTTAAAAATACGCCAAAAAACAACATTATTATGTCATTATTTTTGCACCAACCTAATAGTTCCTGTGGAGGGCTAATTGGGCCTCTAGACCAAAACTAAAGGGAGTTCTGGTCCAGATTAGAAAACAGCAATGATAATTTTGAAGAAATAACTTTCAATTCCTCAATTCATCCCATGGAACTTCAAAACCTCACTTTAACTCTTATTTACTATAAGACCAATTTGGGTCAAAATTCTAATTCAGACCAAAAACTGAGTTCTTCAAATCCCAAAGTCTCTGCAATTTCAAAACCTTATGTCATGAAACCGCACATTTTAACTCTGATTTCTTGGACTTTTGAATACATAAAATTGATTTTCTTAATCCACAAAGTTTTGGAGATATTTTAAACTGAATTTAAAACAATAAAATTTATATTCACAATGTTTTGTGTTACTTTAAACTCTATATAAATTAAAAACTTTTAAAATCACTAATTTTTTTTTTTTTTTTTTTGTCTAGTTATTGTAAAATTTGAATTTTTAACTGTTTCCTTATCTAGACACAAATTTCAATGCTGGATGTTCAAGCACCATATGAATGGCAGATTTTCAACCCTGGGATCATCCTGATTTAAAAAAGGTAAAATATGTCTATATAGAGCAAGTGTGGTTCACAGAGGGTTGTCATACACATAGGCAGACACACAGAATTTGCTGTTTGCTTATTTAGAAGATAGAAGTTGACATTAACCACCATGCACATCATGTGAGCATGTAAATGAATTAAATTTATAAGAAAATATGATTATAGTATTTGAAGAGAGAAGTTGAATCACTATTAATAACAGCCCAGAACAAGTGCAGGAAAACAAAGATAAGAGAGAATAGAATAGTAAATATCATCTCTGCAGAGATGGAGATGGTACCATAAATCATATAAGTGAATATAGTAAATTATCTTGGTAGGAATACAGAAGTAAACATGATTGGACGGGAAAGGTGACAGTTGAGAATTGTGCAAACAGCTTGGATTTGACCCTGTGAAACAGAATTTATATTAAGAGACTAAGACATCATTTTTCTTGAATTGCTGCCTTTAATTTGTCTATTTGTTAGCCGTACTTTACAGAATCAACTTGGCAGAATCCCATATTACAGGATATTACAGGATTCCTTTCCAATCTCACCAGATGCACGGCATGACTTTTTTAGGATGAAGACCTCCTTTTGAGGTTGCTAAAGTTGGCTCATATTGATCTTTTTCATTGAACATTGTTGTAAACAATCTAGTTCTCATCACCTGTCACAATTTACTTAAAAAAAGGTGCATTTTCATTGTTTTTATACAGTAAATCACAGATGAAATGTGATCCAAAAGATTCTTTTTACTCAGATCATGTAGTACCTAAACATCACAGTGGTTTTAGTACCCAAGCTTCACTAAATGCTCATGGACAGTAGGTTTTGATAAATTTAATGTTTCTGCCAATTTCCACATTGATTGAGAATAATCCATATTAAACAATGTCTTCATTTAGTCATCATCTGTAGTGAGGGATCTGCTTGAGCATTCTTCATCAATAAGGCTAAAATCACCAACTCTAAACTTAGCAAACCACTTCTGTACAGTTATGTCAGCGATATATATATGTGTGTGTGTGTGTGTTTTCACACACACAGTGTAAGTATCCATGAAAATGACTGCATTATTTACATGTGGATCAACACATATATACCATAGTTCAAAGTATCACACTTTGGCTTTCAGTAAATATGTGTGCGTGTATAAATAATAAAGGGTATGCAAAAGTAGGTATACAGTAACAGAACATGTACACAATGTATTGATTATATGAACAATATATGTATACACACTTTTGCAGCCCCCTATATGTATACAATGACAACAGCAGAAACTAAACTGAAACACACTCCCTTTGTAATATTTTCGAAAATAGTTTATCAAAATTTTTATTTTTTGAGATCAAGCAAAAATTTTCTCATAATTTTAGTGGACATTAAAAGAAGGGTGAAAAAAAATTATTCTTGCAACTATAGTAGTGGCAGACATTTTGAAAATGATGCCATTTGGGAAGTTGAAGGAAACTACATGAAATTAGTATTGATCTTTTCTGTATTTTTTTCTTTCTTTCTTTTTATTCATTTAATAGAAAACCATTTATTTTTTCTTCTGTGCTGATGTCTTTTAAACACTTTCATTTTGTCTCCAATTTTGTCACATACTCAAGCTTAAGAATCATTTCTGGTCAGAAATCATTATTTTTCTGTTGAAAACCTGTTTCAGGTAAATAATTGCAAACATAACTGCTTCTTTTATTGCATGGACAAAATATTTGTTTGATGTATTAATAAGACTTCTTTTTTTTTTTTTTTCACATTTGCAGAATATTCACCATTTTCCATCTTCTACATTCTTGCAGAAAATTTATTTCTATTTTCTCTAGACCAAAATTGATCTTTCTCTGCAAAGAAACAATCTTGGTGCCTATTTGTTATAGAATGGTTTCACAGTGGAGGCTTGTATTTCTATAAGTTGGTCCTAAAATAGGTTCAACGTACAAAATGTTAGGAACTTCATATAATAGGTATGACGCAGAGAAATTCTAGTTGTGGTCACTGATACTTTAGTAACCGACTAATGGTGGCCCGGCATCAACTGACTGACCGAACCACTGAGCGACTCTACCGTTACTCTTACTACTCCTACTTATTATAGGTGGGAGAGTCTATTAACTATAGAATAGGTGTGTTCTACTATACTATTTATTGCAGTCTTCCAGGGAACTTAAATTTTTTTTTTTTTTTTTTTTTTTTTTGGCATTGTAAAATCCTGAATTAATATTAATCATGTGCCATATAAGTTGAATATTGCTGATGAGAAAACTTTCTCAGTGAAGCTGTCAAAAAAAAAAAAAAGGTTTGCCATTCATGAAAGAAATAAATGGTTGATCCTTATTTCAATAAGATATCACCCTCTTTTTTTATTTACAAATTCCATTATTATCCTCAGCTGGTCTCAGTACTTGTTCAAATCAGTTGTTTGCTTTTCTTAAAGACTCCTAGATGGAGCACACTTTTTCATACACATTCCTTCACCTTCTTTATATGAAAACTTGGCTTTGATATGGTGAGTCCATTTTACTTGTATTCTATGATGGTATAAGATATTCATCTTTTATCACATGTCACAATTTCTCAAAAATCATTTTTATGTTCCAGTAGATTTTTCTTTTAGAAAGTAATTTATGTGGGGGCTACACATCAAAGTGACTAACATAACCAAGCTGATGCAAACAATTTTCTACAATTGATTTGGATATAGTGAGCATGTTAACTAATTCCTCTTGATTATTTTTAAGTAAGGATTTCTTGTGCATGTTATCAAATCTCAACTTATTTATCCAATTGTGGAAGAGCATTCACTCATAAATTTCAATCACAAAACATTTCAAATTATTTTAATCTGATCAGTCACAGCACCTTTTTGATAAAGTAAAAGAAAAAATCTTTTTTTGGTGTCTGAATTTCAATCTTTTTTTTTTTTCTTTACTTTTTAAAACTTTTTTTTATTGCAATATCATTTCCAAGAAGACATGATAATTCACAGATGATAAAAAAAAAAAAAAGTAATGTGTTACACGTTATGATCACCTGTGTCCTGAAGGGGCATGATATTTGATATGGTTTTAGAACAGTTACGCACTGGACATTTGTGTTTCTCTGATAATTTTTTGAAGCTTTTAAATGCAATTAGCATAAATTTAAAAAAAAAAGCTGAGGTAGTAATCATAAATTTTTAAAAAAAGAAAAATTAAAAAAAAAAATTAAGTTTATTTTTATTTAAAACCCAATGACAGATTAGCTGTGTTTACCGTACGAATTCTTGCTTTGCAAGAGCGTTCTACACATCACCATTATGTTTTTGTTTCATCAGCATTTTTTTCTTATGGTAGTGGTAATTTTCATTGTTCACAAATATTTTACCCCCGACATTTGAATTTTCAGAATTTAGCCATAGATCCCAAATAAAAATATAATGTATAAAATCCAAAATCTCTTAGATTGTCGTACGCACTACTGGAGTGAATTGAAACTACTAGCTTAATTTTGTCCTGCATTAAAAAAGAAATTTTTCTCTTTTTATTTATTTATTTATTTATTTTTTATTGATGGTTACTACTTTTCTGTTTGTTTAGAGTAATTAAAGCTATTGGTGTGCAAATTTCTATATTAAGAAATTATGTGCCATGTGTGATACACGCGTAGGTGATCATGTATCTTTCAATATGTGAGACGAGACAGATTTTTTTCCCGCAGTAGGTTGCCATTTCTTTCTGAGCTAGACCAGTTGCTGTCTAAGGCTATAGAAGCTGGTCTGTTCTGCTATTTACCCATTGCTGGGGGGAGAAGAAGATGATTCGTACCTTTCCCAAGGCTATTAGCATGTAAGTGAATGTAATGGATTCAACTGGAATTCAAGCTCGGATCCCTGATTCCACAATCTGAGCCGCATTCTGTCAGTTTCGTGCCATGCATGATACACACTTAGGTGATCATGTATCTCTCAATACATAACTGACCAGGCAGATTATTTTCCTGAAGTAGGTTGCCATTTATTTCTGTGGTAGACCAGTTGCTACTTAAGGTTATAAAACCCGGTCTGTCCTGCTATTTACCCATAGCTAGGGGGAGTAGAAGAGCATTCATACCTTTCCCAAGGGTATTAGCATGTAAATGAATGTAATGGATTCGATTCGAATTCAGCATTCCATTTCCTCAATCCAAGCCACTAACCATTACTCCACCATACCTCCATACTTCGATATTAAACAACTCTTTAAAAAAAATGTTTTGTTTTTTTCTTTCAAAATTTATGTTAACTATGTTTTTGCTTGTTTAGTATAATTAAAAGTTGGTTTGCAATGAGCAACATTTAAGAAAAGAAAGAATAGTAACTTCAAAAAAAAAAATGATCAGAGGTACGCAATTATCCAAGGATGCAAAATTCCAGTATGCAAACTGTCTATCCACCATTTAAAAAATATATATGAGGTCTTACCAAAAAAAGTATTGGGATTAGTGCTATAAAAAGAAAACTACAACACATATCAATTTTGTATTTAATCTCTTTCAAAGTAGTGCTGCTTCTCAAGCCACACACTGTATCCAGCATCATTTACATTGATGGAAATATTCCTGGAACTTCTTTTTTTTGAATAGTGAGCTGCTGTCTCATCACATTCTTTTGGATTTCCTCAACATCTTTAAATCTTGGTCCTTTCAAGTGATATTTTATTTTTGGAAAAAGTTGCAAGGGATGAAATTTTAAGTTTGTTAAAGACCTGGGGAATGTTGTACTTGACCAAAAACTGCCGCACAGGCTGCACTGAATGGGCAGGTGCGTTGTCATGGTGGATGAAATTCTGCCCTTTTCTGAACAGGCTCCTGCTAATTTTGGAGAATACTCATGTTGAACAGTACTCTTATAGTCAAAGAAAACTGTCAACTCTGTCTTCACATTGCATCAACTCATTTGTGCTATCTGGAGTCTTTCACTTTTTGAAGTCATTCATAACAGGTTACAAATGATATGGTCTATGACAATGACACCGTAACCAAGACTGTCTTTGCTGCTCCATTTTCTCTGCCATGGTTACTGATGGAACTTCTGTGTTATGGTGAGATGACATCACACTTTCCTTCCAAGCACTGCTATAAACAACAGAAGTGAATGAAAATATAACTTAATGTGTATGCACAACAGAATTCAAGGTCAATCTGTACCAAGCAACTTCACTCTGCATACTTTAGCTCCATCACCATAGCAACAGTCCAGATACTTTTTGATCAAACCTTTACTTACATATATATATATATATATATGTTTTCTGTTTATACATTATTTTTATAGATACAAATATTTAAGAAGATGCTCTAAACAGTATTAATGACATTTACCGGCCTGAATGGCCGAAAAATTTCATAGCAAATATGTATCCTTTGACAGGAATGGAACCTGTATCCTAGACAGAACCATCATGCAGCCTGACGTTCTATACTATTTAGCTACAGAGGAAGTGTCTGTTGGAGGACACATATTTTCTATGAAATTTCTTGGGCATTCAGGCCGGTAAATGTAGTTAATACTATTTATTATAAACAGAGCATTTACTTAAATATTTGTATGTATAAAAATGTGTATAAACAGAAAATATATTAAAATAATTGTTGGACTTTCTTTTATATATATATATATATATCTATATATATATATATATATATATATATACATACACATACTCACATATATAAGGGTCTTTAGCTGAACTAATTAAAAGGTGGATAAATCTCTTACCTGTTCAGATTCTTACCTCACAACAGACTTATGTGCCAATGACAATACCATTTTCAATATATCTGGTGATGCTTATGTGCGATAGGTAAATTGTCACCATTTTTTTAATTTCTCACATGCATGTTGCTTTTTTATTTTGTCAACTATACAGTATAGTGGATTCAGTTGGGCACTATCTGTAAGAAAAAGTGCACTATGATGCAATTCTCTCCACCAAAAATTTGGAAACTGCATAGAAATGAAGCTCTAATACAAACATTTCAAAGTGTTTGGGTGTCAATCTGAGGACAGTCAAAATGTTCAGAAAGAGTTGGAGGAGTCTAATGATGTTTAACAAGGTGTTTGAAGTGATCATTAGTGATGACAACATTACACCTCCATTCATCTTACCACAGGGCCTCAGAATCAACACGGAGACCCGCATCAAGTGCCTTGAGGATGTAGTGCTGCCCTATATCAAGGGGTGGCTGCTGAAAGACCCTATGTCTCAAAACAGGACTCTGCACCATGCCACACAAGCAGGAGAACCCAGTCGTGGCAGTCAAATAATTTCTGTAACCACATCACCCCTTACATCTGGCCACCTAACTCCCCAGATTGCAACCCCTTGATTATTATGTGTGGGGGTACAGTTGAGTGAGAGACCACCAAAACTTCTTGTAATACCTAAAATAAACTGCTTATAGCAGCATTCACCAACATAAACTAGGAGACTGCACAGAAGAGTTGCAGAAGATTCTGAAGATATGAGGAGGTAGTGGTTGAAACCAATGGTGATTTTTTTTAAATAATTTTTTGAATAAATTTACCCTTTAGTATTTCAAGATATTTTTGTGTAATTTTGGCAAATATATCTGTTAAAATGAGATGTGAGTGTTATTTTCATTTTTGAATCATTTAGATGACAATTTATCCATCGTACCCTGTATGTGGACTAAGTAGCCATTGTCAAATGCAAAATAAGTAACAGAACTGTCCAACATGTAGAATTGACAAAGTTTGCAATAACAAGAAAAGAACAGGGCAAAAAAATAATATAAAGCAAACAGATCGGGACTGTCAGATAAAACCGTGAACCAGCCTATTTGCTAGGAAAAATCTGAGCATCCATTTCTGTGCTTATAATTATAAAATGGAGAGGGGTAAGTATTTTGCAGTCATTCCTCTGTAGATTGGAATCAACAATGTAAATCTTTCACTAATTTTAAAAACTGAGAATAAAATTTTGTTGAGTGGGGTGGGTGCTGCTGTATTTTGTAATTTTGATAAATGGAGGATATTTATGTTACATGATTGAAAAAAAAATATTTTCTGAATGACAAATTCCAGCTGTGAAGATGAAGAATGGACCATATTAACAAGAAATCAATCCAGTGTTATTGGATATGTTTGGTGAATGATCTCTAGATTATGCTTGCAAAAATATGTTAAATTTTAAATTAGTTTGCTAATAAGGAACCATTTGATATTCATTGACAAAGAGAACAATGCTACTCAAGTTAAACTTTTCTTCACTCCCTGATGATCAGGCAAGAATCAAGGTGTATCTGTTCTCATCTCTAATGGGAATATTAGCTGTTTTCTTATAAGGAAGCATTTATCATTCATTGACTGAGCTCGTTAGTCTTTTCTTCATTCCTGGTCATCAGCCTGGGATCAAAGTGTAGTATCTGTTCTTGCCATCTTGCATGGTAATGGTAATTGTTTCCTTATAAGGAAATATTCAGCATTCATTGACCGAGCAGTCCATGCTACTTTCAGTTGATGTTTATAAAAACTTTCTCTTAAAAGAATCTTTCAGGAAAATAGGTTTTTCAATTCCACTAAATGTTATTACTTTTACCAGTATTGATTGGAAGCTTCCTTCTGAACTATTTGTTTAAAGTAGGGTGGAATGTCAATATTTTGATTATACCATTATTTTTTCTTTGTGATATCCATTTTAGGTTTTGCTGTTAAATATTCTCAAGTGATACGATTTTTATTCTTTGGTATAGATCTTTGTCATTCTGTAGTAACAGTTCATGAGGTTTGAAGATGGATTATCCCATCTATGACCTACAGAATTCATATGCTCAAAGACACCTTTAATCATCAGTCTGAGAAAGTGGTTGTATATAGCTGAGAGTTTGGATATTTCTAAATGTGTTTTATCACCATTCACAATGTACATGTGACAGTGTTGATCTGATGAGGCTATTTCAGTTAATGTTTTGACTTACAGAAATCCATGAATATAGCATCCTACCATGTCTTATACAAAAGCTAGAATTTTGTCAGTATATGAGTGCATTGTATTTATTTTTTTTTTTTTAATTGGATTTACCCCAAGGAAGTTAGTAAAAACACAAGGGGTTACTGAATGTGAAAGAATTAAAAACACAAAGCATTATGAAGGAGCAAGAACAATAAGAGTAATCAGGTAGACAGTAGATAATTATTAACATTGCATTTAAATTTTTGAAGGTCAAAGTTGGCTGGAAAAAATGGGGCTGAAAATGTTCTACAAGCAAGAAGTGCGAGAAAAGAAACTGTTAGTATAGAACTTACGGTTACATCTAGCCAATTCAACTGTAAATTGATGACACCTTGTTGCTAATCTAGTACTGTACTTAAATTGATAAAGTTGAGGTACAATAGCAAAGAGCTCATCCGAACAATTACTATGAAAGTATTTGTAGAAAAGGCAGAGGGAAGCAACTTAATGACAGTGAGAAAGTGACTGAAGCTGAAATGCCATATCGGGACAAGATATTTGAAACAATGGCCAAGCAGAAGTCAGCACATAAATAGAAATCTTAAAAAATACCAAAGCTGCTTTCACCCTAGGTAGGCTACTCCCCCCCCCCGTTAAATAGCTGGATAGTTTCCGGACACACCTTAAAGTTGAGGATCCATATTACGTGATGGTAAAAAAAAGAAAAGGCTTCCATTTCCCATTGATCTTTGCAAAGACAGATCACGTTTACAAAATTGTCATTGTTTATTCATGTCCAGTTGTTGAGCTGCTGTTACGAGTTTGTGAGGGCCTGAATGATCAGTTTCCACTCCTTGCCGTTCGACACACTGAAATGGCTGATTGCAATCACATGAAAATTTTATAGATATTCCAAGGAGACTTTCACCTTTTGGTTCCTGTTACATTTATCTCCATCCTTCCCCCCCACACATATAAATTCATAGAGGATTTCAGATATTGATCTAGTGAGATGGGACGGGAAGCCAAAAGACTTTTATTGTGGCGTAATTGTTTTAATGATACATAATTGGACATTTATTAAGGCTTACATGATGTTGAGCCTTTATAAACTGATTTCTCAGAATTCACCGAGTTTCTTACTTCCTAGTTCCTCTATAAGCGACCTTGTGCCATACTTAGCGTTGAGTCTGCTATCCTATCAATACATGTGTGTACCTTACTCTTTTTGAGTAAGTTCATGTTTACTTATAATCTCTCAGTTGCGTCTCTGTCTTTGGACAGAGAGCACTTGGGTTTCTCTGTCAAAGGACAGAGGGGCAACTGAGAAAATAATACTGAGAGGTGCCCAGCCCTGGGGAACAGCTCCCATTCTCACCAGATAGAGAGATTGGTGCTTGCACTGAGGCCAGCGCAACCAACAGTTGCTGGGACTGAGGGGAATTTTTCTTCCTGTCCTGAGTGAATGCGCTTGGGTCCCCCGCCTAAAAATAGACCTTGTGTCACATCTCGTCCAAGTGTGTGTGTGTGTGTGGGGGGGGGGTTGCACAGAGTAAATACCGTTTGCTATCCTAGCAATGATACCCAATGTTGCAAAGGACAAGTTTCCTTTTGTTACAGAGTGTAGGTGAGACAAAAAGGGCAAAATAATTGTCAGTCACTCAGTTATGTGCTATACGTGAAACAAGCTTAGGCGATCATGTATCTTTCGATACATGAGACAAGGCAGATTTTTTTTCCTGCAGTGGGTTGCCATTTCTTTCTGCAGTAGACTAGTTGCCATCCAAGGCTATAGAACCCAGTCTGTCCTGCTATTTACCCATAGTTGGGGGAAGAAGCGGACGACTCGTACCTTTCCAAGGGTATTACACTTATGTAATTGATTCGACTGGAATTTGAACTCGGCTCTCCAATAGTGAATATAATTCCAGACTTTATTGTTCTTGTCAGAACTTTGACAACCTAAACCGATGTGAAGTTGGAGTTTGAACACTGTTGGCATGGAATCCTGACAGTGATGGATTGTCTAATTTGTGATATACGATCAAAAAGATGTCAGTTTGATTGTAGTAGTATAGTAATCAGGTGCTGTTTCTTCTAGACGCAGGAAGACATTCCCTATATGGGGAGAGGGTAGCTGGTTGCCCTGTTGACATCTATTGACATCTATACTGTCTTCCTCTTCCTCCTTTCAACAAGTAACGCCTACCATGTCTTCACTAAAATAAACTAAGTAAAAAGAAATCTGAGAAACATTGTTGTTGGCTGTTGGAGTATTGGGGTTCCTACTGAGGAGTTGCTAATACACTACTAGAATCTAGAGATGACACACAATCCAGCTTGCTTTTTGCTACACGGTTGTTTCAAGGCTTAGGAGATTTGGAGATCAAAGGACATGAAATGGTATTATTGAAATTATTCTGATTAAAACCGTTCAATAGCCCACCTAACATTCTGTTAATTTGTCTGAATTTCTGGCATGGGGAGTTTACATTCAGACAAACATTTTCATTGTTGTTGTTATCACATTTTCAGAGGACCCAGAGGCTAAAAACTTATATTAACAGCAAAGATGTGGACATAATTCTGATTGTAAAGAACATTATGTCAGTCATTCATATATGAAATTTTAAATTATAGTAATTGTTAAATTTTCAAAATAGAGTATCAAAAGTTTCTTGCTCCCTTCTCTCATATGCTGTGATTGAAATGCTTTTGTGATTGCCACTTTCAGAGCTGAAAATAGCTGTACTTGAATATCTAATTTGTTTATAAAACCATCCACAAAACAATTACAAAGTACAAGATATTTTTTTAATCATTTCACCTCAAGCAAGGTGACAATGCCACTAGGACAGAGGAGGTTACAGGGAGTGAAAATGAAGGAGAATGAGAAGATTGAAAATGGGGAGGATTAAGGAAAGGACAAAAAAAAAGGAAAACAAATGAACAGGGTTCAAGAAGACAAGATGGCAACTGATGTTGCACATGAATTTTTGAAGATTGTAGTTATCAGGGAAGCAAGAAATTGGAAGGGACTTCGACAGGTGAGAAGTGTGAGAAAAGAAGCTGTTAGCTAGTTCAAGAGTAAAACATGTTAGAACTAGTTACCAATGTAGTAGAGCCATAAAGAGAAAAGCTCATTAGCACAGCTGCCATGAAAATATTCATAGAAAAGACAGAGGGAAGCCATGTCACATCAGTGAGAAAATTGACTAGAGGTGAGATGTCTGGTCATGATCTATTGTGTTGCAGACACTTCTCTGGATTTTTTTTTTTTTTTTTTTTTTCAAGAGTCTTGAGATTTACAGCAGGAGCACCAGACTAGATATAGCAACAGTATTTAATACATGGACAAACGGTAGATTTAAAAATGTGTAAGGAGTTGGTCAGTCAACTTGACACCCCCAAAGTGAGTGGAGGTAGGCAGGCAGGCATGGAAACTGTGATTGGTGTTGTTGGTGTTTTGCATATGCGCGTTACCAAGCTCTATGTAAAGGGCTGGAATGAGGAGGAGGAGGAGGGCAGTTCATCTCAGACGTGGAGACTGCCCATCGCTATGACAGTCAGAGAGAGACAAAAAATTGTGATATCAACAAGGCAGCATCAGCCAATGTAGGCAGAAAAGTTTCTCTGTGTTGATTAAATGAAAGCAGTTTTGTTTAGTAGGCATAAGAAAATTATTTTTTTAGATTTGATTTTGAAAAGCTGAATTTGCAAATGATTTATCTGTTAAGCGAGAACGATACAGTTGGCCAACAGATGAAACACATGCTGGTAGATATAAATGATAAAACTATATTTCTTATGCTCAGCTTCAGGGAAATGTCCTATCCAGACAGCATCTCTCACAAATCTAGGCACAATTTCTAGTCATTTTTTTTTTTTTTTTTTTTTTTTAACTATTTAACCGCATTTATTTGTACACACACATCCTTTTCTATATGTGTATAATATTATTATTATATATATATATATATATATATATATATAATTTTCATTGTTTTGGGAAGCACACCCCTACAAACATTTAAAATTTATATATTAAATTTATTCATGAACAAATTTTAAAGAAAATAAGTTTCTCAAGTTCACTGATATTGCACTTTACAGTATTGGTGAGGATTTCTTTCCTAACATTTTATTTGAATAGTGTGGAATATCAACATAAGTTTTTCTCTTTGAGTCACATGTGATATCCATTTTAGCTTTTTACTAGTCCACAAGTGATGTGGTTTCTATTATTTGGTACAGTTCTTTGTTTATGATTCTGTAATGGTGATTCTTGATGTCTGAAGAACAACAATCCTTTCTTTGCTTGAAGCTATTTTTAATCATTGATCTGAGAAAGCATAGAATCAAAAAAAGAAGCTGAAGACGTGGAGGTCATCTTATACACGAGTGGAATATTTTGACAGATTTGTTTATTTGTATCAACCACTGTCAACATGCAATGCCATCCTGGGTAAGACGATAAACTGTCTAACAGCAAGGCCTCTGATCAGGAGGTTTTGAGGAGCGTGGAACCAACTCTTAATTGCTGGGGTTCCCAGGTCCACCCTGACCCAGGGTGGTAGCACCTGTTAGGGTCCCAGCTATGGGTAAAATATTTGACACCCAAACTTGTGTAAAAATAGGTTTTAATACCAGAAATACTTTGTAATAAAAAAAATATTACCAGCAATAATTTTTGAAGGAAAAATTATCAGCAATACTTTACAAAAAAAAAAAAAAAAGAAAGAAAGGTATTAGCAATACCAACAGCTATACATTCTTTGAAAAAAAATATTACCAGCTACAGATTTCTTCAAGGAAAAATATTCCCAGAAATAGATTTTTGAAGAAAAACATTACCTGCAATAAAAAATGGCGGCATTAAATTACCCATTGAGGTTGATGTGCCGTAAAACAAACCAGACCAAATCAATATATACTGAGATAGATAAATAAAAAAATATTACAATTAACCTATTATAAAACAAACCAAACCTAATCAACATGAAATGACCATCTGGTATTATTTTTTGAGGGAAGTCTCTATATGCAATTTCTTTTTACATGTTTTTTTAACGTCAAAAAACGACATTATTGCGTCATTATTTTTGCACCAACCTAATACATAAATATTTAAATCTGGTGTTTATACCGGTTTGTAAAATTAATAAAATGATGCATTGTACAAAACTTTGGATGTGTAATAGTTGATGTGCAAGTAGGGTAATGGTTAACGATGTGATAAGGGAAATTACCAAGCTGAGTTTGAATTCCAGCCAAGTTCGTTATGTTCACTTTTGCATAAATACTCTTGGGAAAGGTATGACTTCATCTATTGTCTCTCCAGCTATGGGTTAATTGAACCATTATTATCTCAAAAACAAATTCTTTCAACCTAAAAATATTTTCTAGTTTTAAATAACCTACAAAGGGTTGATAAGCCATAGAAAACAAATCAATCAATGAAATACTGATTAGCTACAAGGGCATGTCTTTTAGATTTATTTACATTCTCTGGAATATAAATGTATAGAAACTACCGTGGCCATAAAGTGAGGGATCAATTTATATATTGATTGTAATAGAGAATTGACCTACTTTTATATCCACATTATAATTTCTTATTTATCAGATTCTTATTAGGTATGAATCCACCTCTTCTCTCCCCAGCTATGTGTTAGTTAGTAAGACTTAAAACCATTATTATCTCAAAAAAAAAAAAAAAAAAAAAATTTCTTACAATATAAAAATATTTTCTGGCTTTAAATAACCTGCACGTGGTAGATATGTCATAGAAAATGAATGAATGAATCAGTCATCTATGGGTTAAATGCCAAGCCTAATTGGACTCTCTTTCTTTGAGGTGGCAACTAGTCTAGAAGAAAGAAATGTCTGAATTCAAAACCAGTTTGAGGAGGGATAGCTACAGTATATATGGTACCCTTACCATCCTTATGGAGCCAAATATTAATACTATTCTTCCTTCCCTCTGTTCTGCCATCAAGTCACATAAGTTTGTTGGGTAGGTGGCCTGATTCTGCCCTCTGTCACTTTTGCTTTTGATATTTCAGGAATTTCAGCTGTTGCTTTCTGAGTCTAAGTGTTCTTTTTGTTTTCATTTTATTTGGTATTTGAAGTTTTCTAGGCATAAATCCGCTTAATCTCTTCTTTTTTTTTTTTTTTTAATCCAGTGCCAGAACAGACAACAGACAACATCTATTCACTCTTTCTCTTAGACTTTCTGTTTACAGTTCAGAATTATTTTTAGCATATTTTTCTGTGGAATGGTTTGACATTTCTGATTTCTTGAGACAAAAAAAATGTCAAAGGATGTGATGTTCTTATTCAAGCAAATGATAGACTTGTTGTTCATAGTATTTGAACAGATGTTGAAATTCTAGTGACATATTACTTGAACATTTCCCTTTACCCTATTTTCACTTCTGGGATCTGCAAAAGATATGACGCCATCTCAGTGATTGTAGGTTTTTTTTTTTTGTTTTTTTTTTTGTAATGGCTGATAAACATTTTGTAGGTTATTTAAAGCTGGAAAATATTTTTTCAGATTGTAAGAAGTTTTTGTACATAATGATTTTAGTGATATAAGTCTTACTAATTAACCCATAGCTGGAGGGAGGAGAGGTGGATTTTCCCAAGGGTATTTGTGTGTAAGTGAATACAACGAACATGACTGGAATTGGAACTTGACTCTGATTTTCAATTCCAAGCTGTTATCCATTACACCAGCCATAAGTTCAAGCTTACAGCACCTGGTATTCCCAAGCAGTCACCCATCTAGGTACTGACCAGGTTCGACATTAACTTTGATGATATGGCTGTAAGTCATTGATGATATTTGTTTAAAAACAAGTAAACTCCCTGTTTTGTATTTCTTCTCTGCCAAATCCATTAAAAACCTGGAGGCACACTAAAAGCACAGATTACAAGTGAATTTCTTTCTGCAAGCTCTTTTTGATAATGTCTTTGCTTTATGAAATAGGTGATGGTGGGGATACTGTTTCATTTGAGGACAGGTGCCGGATTGGTGGCTGCAACTGATGACAAGCTTCAAGCATTGTCTCTTCTCTTCTGCCCTGAGTTTCTCTGTTGACTCAATGAACTTGGTCACCTTGAAATTATTGTGGTGCTTTTGGCATCTTTCAGTCTACATTTATTGTAGCTAATACTGCAAGACATAAATGTCTCTTTTGGGAGAATCATTGTATCTCCTTCATGGTAACCTGCTGATCAGAGGTCGTAAGAGTGTATAAGTGAGCACATTATATATAAAAAATGTCTTAAAAAATTGTCAGACTTTGTCCGTTTCATAATGTGTGACATAATTTGTTTACATTTGGATACTCATCGAACAGATATGAATGTATGAGAGAAAATCATGGAGAATTGTGGTTTAAAAACAGTAAAATTGACCATGCTAATCAAAACGCTCCTCTGTGACTCAATCAGTAAAAGCACGTCAGGCTATATGACGGTTCCGTATAGGATACAGGTTTGATTCCTGTTGGGGTACACATATTTCCTATGAAAATTTCTCGGACATTCAGGCTGGTAAATGTTGTTAATACTGTTTGTTATAAACAGAGGATTTACTTAAATATTTGTATCTATAAAAAGAACGTATAGACATGAAAAAATATAGGAAAAATTTGAAAATGCAACTTTAGTCTTTAGAACTTTATTTAATATAATTTTACTAGTTTCATAGTTTTATGATTTTAAAAATATATATATATTCTATGTCAACATAACAGAATATCATCGTTGATGGTAAATATCTTTGTTTAAATGTCTGTATAACCACTCTGAAGATGGATCATGTGAGCTGAAAGCTTAGAAGAAGGAACGACAATAAAAAAAATATCCAAATGTTGGACAATTTTTGTCTTTATTTTCACCTGAAATTAAAGCAACCATATGAAGTTTAAAACGGCTCATGATCAAACATAATAGGCATTCATTGTCTGTTATATTTAACAATATATGTTTAAATATATATATATATATGTAATCTTTTTTCTGTGTTATTCTTGCTGTCAACTGCGATCTTCAAAAATTTAAATGCAGCATCAATTGTCATCTTCTATCTCCTTGAAACCTGTTCTTGTATTGTCCTTTCTTGTCAATGTTTTTTCAGTTTCCTTTACACTCATTAACCCCTTGCATCTTAGTGGCTTTATCTTGCCTGCGTTGAAATGATAAAAGAAAAAAAAAAAGAATATTGATTGTACTGAGACGTCTTTGAAATTCTCTCTTTTCAAAGTTTTGAAATCTGTCTGTGTGTCCATGTGAAATAATATTAACTCAGTTTTGTGCAGAGCTACAAGATGTAATCCTTATGATTCACCTTCAATGATTGTTCTCTCCCCATGCTTTACAATTGTCACTTCATCCTGCAGATTATTAATCATTGCATTGACTGAGAAAGAGAAACAAAGAATTGAAATCAATATGATTGCTCAAGAAATAATAATAATAATAATGTTTATACAAGCTGTCTCTGCAATGGGCCTAAAACTGACCGTATGGTGAAAGAAAGGAAACTAAAGCAGTTGTTTCAATTAATTTGAACATGGAGATATATATATATATATATATATATATATAGTAGAATCCATGACAACTGGCTTTCCAGATATGAGGAATTGGTTACAAAGTCCGGATATGAGGAGTTATATTTAGATTAAAATAAAAGTGAAATCAGGTTTAACATTTATTTTCAATGTTTTATAGTAAACAAAATAAGCTAATGGTGAGTAAAATATAACAGAACTGATTTTAAAGAAAAAGAAATAAATTATGTAATGTTAATGAAAATTCATTTAATTAAGTCTGCCACGTATGCTAAACAAATAATATAACGACAATTTTTTAGTCGCTGTTGCATGATGATTCTTTCTCTTCTAATTACATTCACAACTTTTTTTGCATTTCATTTTGCTTTTGTCCTTGAAATTTTTTAAATGAAAGACACTTTTTAACTCTGTGAGCGTTATTGCAATCGTCACAGCTGAATGCTGGTTTTCTTTCCATAAAACTGACAACCTTTTCAATACCTTTTTCAATTTCAGTCCAGGTTTCATCACAGTTATGTTTTTTTTTATTTCCTTTTCCATAGTGACAGTGTGATTGCTGGAGAATAGTTTCTTTGGAAGATTTTATATCATACAATGTTGACTTTCCTATGTTGAACTCAGCTATTAGTTACAATAAACTTTCACCAGCATCTAGTCTGTTTAAAATTTCCACTTTTTGTGATAACTCCAAAGTTGTTCTTTTCCTCTTATTCCCATCGGCTTTTGCACCAATACAAGCCATTAGGGTAAAAGAAGCATAAGCAATTATCCAAAGTAAATTTCCTGAAAAACATAAATTTCAAATCAGTTACATATCGCCCAAATAGTTCAAATATACATCAAAATCATGTCCGGATATGCAGGATTCCAGATATGAGGCAATCTACTGTAGTAATGTTTATACAAGCTTGAATTTTTTTTCTTTTTTCATGATGATTTTTCATGAAAACTGTTTTGACAGTTATTTTTTTTACTATTCTCTCACATAAATTTATAATACTCTTTCTCCTGAGACATATTTAAAAGAAAAAAAGAATTAGAAGCAAAAAGAAAACATTAAGGCAATAAAAGTTTAATAGGTTCACTTTCCCACTGGCATAATGTAAATTCTCCATGTCTTTTCTATAAATACTTTAGTGATTGTTATATTCCATACTAAGTGAATAAACGCATAACACAAGTTGGATAATAGAAGAAAGGTTTATTGTACATAACAAGTACAATATGAAATACAGTACAGTTATACACACAGGTCAATCTAGTAGTGAGTGTCACTAATTGGAAGGTCGGACGTACTTGCGTCATTCGTCGCCTTCAGTCTCTCCTAGACAGTAGACTTTATAGGTACTTACTACTGATAGTGTAATCATTCATGGGGGTGACTAGTTATTCCATTACATCAGTGATAATTATTTGGAAGAGATTTCTAAGTTAGTACCTCAGCTTTATGAATTTAAGTGCAGTATAAGATTGCCAACAAGGTCTCATCATTTTATTATTAAAATTGTTAGATGTAACTGTAAGTTCTATGCTGACAGTTTTTTTTTTTTTTTTTTTTTTTTTCTTGCATTTCTCACTTGGGGAACTTTCATTCAGTTTCTTGCTTGCAGGTCAACTTTGATCTTCCAAAATTTAAATGCCAAGTCAATCATTGTTAATTCCTTTTCTTCTATTGTTTTCTCTTTTTAATGTTTTTCTTTTTCTCATATTCTTTTCACGCTCGGTAACCCCTTGTATCTTAGTGTCTTTATTGCCTTGCTTGGGGGAAAATGATTTAAAAAGAGAAAAAAAGGTTCCCATTTTTGGGATTCTAAATCTGTTCTGTTAAAGCAGATTACATAAATATTGATGCCATCATAATGAAATATCACTATTATTAATTTTTTGATGAGCTACTTTTATTTAATTTTTCCTGTTTTTAATTAAAAAGCTCAGTTTTTTTTTTTTTTGTTTTTTTGGGGGATTTTTTTATTCGATAATGAATTATTATTTATTATTATAACATTTTATAAATATTCAGGCTTGAACTTGATTCAGATTGAAACTGGATTTCTCCTGTTTTGACAGGTTATTTATAATGAAATTTCCAAGGCAATTGACAGATTGAAAAAAAAATCATTGTTATGCCTCCTGAATATGCATACTTGTCTGCCCTCAAGAGACAAATAAGACTCTGAAGATGGTTCTGTTCATCAGCAAATGCTATTATTTGGAATAAGATTACTGTATGGGTTTTGGTGATAACTAAGGACTAACAGGAATTTGTCAAAAACAGTGTCTAATATAAAAAGTACCTAAACTAAAAAAGGACAAACAAAAAGGAAGTAAAATGATGCAAATTTGTACTGTGGCAGCAGAACAAACATTATAAAGAATTTGTTTGAGAAGAGCAAAAAATAATGACAGAATCTTTTAGGGATATTTTAAGTAAAAATCTATCTCAACTTGTCTCCCAATAGGCATTCAAGGATCCTCTTTGATAGAAAACTCGTCCATTGTAATAGGCGAAAGTTCAGGGTCTGCTCTGTCATGGCGGAATGTTTCTAGTTTGGTTTTTGGGAGTATTGAATTTTACAAACCAGTCTTTCCCTCATTGAGCCACCAGAGTTAGGTTAAAGGAGATTCCAGCTACCAGACTCTTGTTTGTCTGGATATTTTGCAGTACATCCATACATTGTCTGTAAGTATAATGTTGGTGTACTTTTCATTCTTGACACTGCCTTGTTTGCTGGTACTGATTTTGCTGAAGAAAAGTTCAAGCAAAAATATTTGTTCCCACAAAAGTTATTTTTTAGCATCTTTTTTTAAATTTTTTTTTTTTATTGTTACCAAGAGAATGTTGTTACAAATATTTGCATATTTTTTTTATTTTTTTTTTTCACTGGTATCATTTCATGCTGAAAAATGTTTGCTGATTTGTTTCTAACATGTTCTTGCCTTCTTAGAACACATTTACTTTTTGTTCACTCTGAACAATTTGCAATACTACTGCTTACTGTAGTCAGTTTCTTCTGGCTTGTAATAAAGTTCCTTAACCTGTTTCCTCCAACCGTCAACCAACAACAGAGCAGTGTAAGTCAAGCAATTGAACAACATGTCTCCTGTTCACTTTCTGTATGTGACTTTTCTCTTTATTTTTATTTATTTATTTATTTTTTTTTTTGATCAGTATTGCCCCCAAACAAGGCAGTAATGCCACTAAAACACAAGTGGTTACAAGATGTGGAAGAATCAGAAACATTAAAAACGTTTCTGTTCAAGAAGAGAGTAATCAGGTTGACAGTAGATAGCGATTAACATTGCATTTAAATTTTTGCTGATTAAAGTTAGCTGGAAAGCATGGAGCCAGAAGGAAGTTCCACAAGCAAGAGTGGCAAGAGAAGAAACTTAACACAGATCTTATGGCTACATCTAGACAACTCGGTTCGATCAATTACCATAAAAGTATTTATAGAAAAGATGTGTGGTAGGAAAGTGACTGGAGCTGAGCTGCCAGATCAAGACCAATAATATTGCAAATTCTTCTTTGAATCTTATCAAGGAGCTCAAGGTAAATAGTAGGGGCAGTATGTGGCAGCAATATTCTAAGCATGTATGAATAATAGACATAGATATGAAAAACAGATTTTGGAGAGAAAAACTGCTTCACCTGACATAATGAATCAACTTTCTTAACAGCTGACCATAGCAATGGATTAAATATATTCTTTTCACTTTATATCAGCAGAGAACATGCGCCCGAGAAGGCACAACATGTCACTTTCCTGGAGGATAGCATCAGCCATACTGATGAAAAGCAGCAAGGGGTCTCTCATATGATCAATGGAGAGAAGTTTTAACAAGCCATCTTTTGCCCCAGTTAATTATAGACTTTAGTTCATTTTGGACATCGGCTATGTTGAACTTGCCAGACTGATAAGCCTTATTATCGAGGCAGGAGTAAATTGTTGTGTTGTCAGTGTAGATACCAAGTTGAGTGAAGGTCATTAATGAAAATTAAAAATAGGGTAAGACCAAGGATGGCGCCTTGGGGGACACCTGTGTTAGTACAAAATGATCTAGATGAGTGGCCATTCAGGATAACTCTCATTTCATGATTTGACAGGAAAGACTGAATCAGTTCAAAAAGTATCTGGAGACACCATAACTTTTCAGCTTGTAGAGGAGACCTGAATACCAGATCCTGTCAAAGGCTTTCGAGATGTCTACTGCAACAGCCTGGGTTTCACTGTTTTTATGTAGAGCATGATAAACTCTTTTTGCAAATATAGTCAGTGCATTTAGTTCTCTCTGACACCTCTTTAAGCACTTTTTGTAGATTGAGTGACAGTTCAAATTTGCATAGGTTAAATAGATTCTTGCGAAAGTCTGACAGATCTATCTTTTTTTAAATGTGACTCATAAAGCCACTAAGATAAGCCATTTTATCTCGTGTTACATAGTGTAAATAGGTAAGAGATGTGAAAGGTTGATTTCTAATCATAGAAATTACTTTTAATTTACATTATTTGAACTGTTATCCTCATCTTCATTGCCATATTTATAACATTTTAGCCCTTGTATGCTTTGGCCCTTTTTTTAAGCGATTGGGATTTCAAACCGAACCCTTTACTTCATGCACTGGGATGATTTCTGCCTGAATTTCTGTGATGTAGAGTTATCATTATTTACACTATTTTTGTTTGGAACTTTCTCCCCATCTTTGATGTTATCACAAGCAAGCACATACTGCCTGACCCAGGGATTGAACTTGCAATCCTTATGGCACCAAGTTCATAAACCAAAGTTTTAATCCATGAGGCCATTGTCCCATCAGACAATTTGCTGTAGTGAATGTGCACTCAGTGTAAATGGGCGAGCAGTAACTGAATTTATTTAAATAAAAATAAGAACTATACGATAACCCTAGACATGAGCAGTCAAATGAGAACAGTCTACCCCAGCAGATTAAGGAAAGTGTTCAGTTCAGAATTCACTGTAGGTTACTCGGAATGATATACAACTTGGGAAGGCCTCAGGGCACAATGGCTGAAATGTGATAACAACAAAGATGAGAACAATAGTCATGTGAGCAATGATAAGGTTTTGGAGAGGATGCAAACAGGGAGGAAGCTTATACTTAACATCAAGAAGGGACAGGGACACATGATGAGAAAGGAGACCTTGGAGAATCTGATACTCACAGGTTGAAAAGAGGGACAAAGGAAAGCAACATATGACATACTTAGCGGGCTTAAGCAAGTGGATTACAGTACATGGCTTGGGGGAAGTAGCAAAAGGACAAAACTTATTGAGAGCTACAAGGGATAGGGGGAAGTAGAAAGCCATCATCGCCTACATCCTGATGGGACATGGCACATGGCACATGAAAAGAAATAAAAAGGTTGCCTCCCTTCTCTACAAATGAACTCTTCCTCCAGGATGAGATGAACAAGTCAAAATCTTGTTCATTTTATTTTTGCAATTGTCTGATAAGATGAAATCACATTGAAGTTGGAACAATCTCCATATCCTCTCTGAAGAGTGTTGCATACCTGCTTCATCTTTTAGAAAGTGTTGCTGTAATGATATATACAATATTAATGGAGAATGTATGTGCCATTTTCTAAAAAAATAAGTCGATCATCCATTGACTTGTCTTTTTATAAGCTGTCACATTTGTACATATGAAATAAACTGCACAGCATCAAGACTATCTTTCCAAAGTTCATCTTTGCTTGTAAATTGCTATCTGTTGATTTAAGCTTTCTTCTTTAGAACAATTGAGGTTCTCAGTTGGATTAAAGTCTGGCAAACAAGCCAGTCACTTCATCAAATGGTTTTCTTTGATATGTATTTTATTCAGATAGTCATTACTTCTTGTGATGGAACATTGTTGGGTATTAAAATAATAAATTGTAAAAGTGTTTGGCTTCTTAAATTGTGGATACATGTGTGCATTCAAAAAATCAATATACATGGTACGGTAAAAGTAACAACCTTTTTTTTTTTATTTATTTAACTCTTATTGAACAAAAATAAATTACAGTAATTTAAGAAAATTTCTAAGTATTGTCACATCAAAACGACATGATTAACACACTACTTAGCATGTTTAAAAGGCTCCTCTTTCTTTTCAATACAACACTGAACGTTATCAGCAACAATTTATCAGAAATTATTTACTTTAATTTTGGAATTGTTTTCAGTTTTGGCCCGTAAACAAGATATTTCAGTACACTTCACAACAAAAATTCTGGTAGTGTTAGGTTTTGGTGATCATGATGGCTACTTCACATCATCCTATCCACTTCAGCTTAAAAAAAAATGGGTGTTATTTTTGCCACACCCTGTATATTTGAGCTGTCATCTAAATTCCATCTCGAACTCACAATAGGTGCATTGCTTCATCACCTATGACCTTCCACCTCAAAACAACATACAATCATTGCTACGTTGATGTCTTAATCTATGAGGGAAGTTTCTGAGTGTATGCACCCCACCCAACCTTCCTGTTCTTTTTTTGGTCTGAGTATAAGTATGGTGTGCATTAGTGAAATAAACAGTTGAAAAATTGTTTATATATTGTATTGTACATTTCATTCAGTTTTCTTTATGGATGTTTTTCAATGTTTTTTTTTCAATGCTTGGTTGGATATACAAGTAACATAAGTTATTAGCACATGAAGTGGAATTGTCTGCTGCATTAACTTGGGAAAGACAGGAATCCATTTACCTGTAATAAAATATCTGTATACATGCAAAAGTTAAACATAGTATTAAGAAACAGGATCTAAGCTATATATAACAAGGGTTCCATCTCCCCAATTTCACTCACAAGGCTTGGGTCAACCTGTAGTATGATTTTCAGGCACTTTCCAAAGATGCTGCTCGTCCTGGGTATGACGATAAACTACATCTGCGTCCTGGGTAAGACAATAAGCTATGTCCAACAGCAAGACCTGTGAGGTTTTAAGGAGCGTGGAACCACCTCTTAATTGCTGATGTTTCCAGGTCCACCCTGACCTGGGGTGGTAGCACCTGTTAGAGTCCCAGCTATGAGCAAATAGTTAACATCCAAACTTGTGTAAATATAGGTTTTAATATCAGAAATACTTTGTAATAAAAAAAAAAAATATTACCCGCAATAATTTTTGAAGGAAAAATTATCAGCATTACTTTTTAAAAAAAAAAAAAAAAAAAAAAAGTACTAGCAATACAAACAACTATACATTCCTTGAAAAAAAAATATGACCAGCTAGAGATTTCTTCAAGGAAAACCATTCCCAGAAATAGATTTTTGAATAAAAACATATTACCAGCAATAAAAATTTTGTTGGCATTAAATAACCCATTGAGGTTGATATGCCGTAAAACAAAACCAAACCGAACCAAAAGTGCCACATGCTGGGATCGATCCCTTCAGTCCTGATAACATGAAGAAATCTCCCTTCCTGACAAATCAACCATGGTGAAATTCAAACCTGGGTCACGTGGTCAGAATGTGAATGTTCTATCCACTTGGTCAGATTGTCAGGAAGGAAACCTTTTGATGTTATTGGATTGGAGGGAGATGATCCTAGGGTGTGGCACCTTTGGAAAGTGCTTGATAAAACAATAATACACAGGTGCACCAAAAAGTTCACAGTAAATATTAATCACAAAAAACAAAAATTATACAATGCCAAATTCAGGTAAAAATTGGCTTGATAACTACTACATATCAAGTTGAGGATTCAGTCAGCCAGTAGATTTATTTTACATGTTTACTTTTCAATGTAATCTCCTTTTGAATGACTTAGGCCTTATATTGGGTGAACAATCTGACAAACTGTAAGCCTGTTGGTCCTCCCCTCCCTATTGTGTGTACTCTGTAGATATTTTATAATGCTGCAGTTGTTTGAGATTTTTTTAGCATTCTTCATATTAAAGCAGATATTCTATAAAATGCTTAGTTATAAATATTATTATTCCACTTATTTTGTCTTGTATGTGTATTTTTTTATGTCAATTTTAAAGGTGTGTGGGTAGTGTGCTGAATAGCAGCTCAGAATGGGTAATTGGAAAGCCAAGTTCAAATTCAGGTCAGGTTTGTTAACTTACATGCAAATGCCCTTGAAAAAAGTATTAATCCATCACATTCTCCCAGCTATGGGTTAAATAATAGGACTTGTACCTGGAAAAATCATTGTTATTCTCAAAAAAAATAAAATTGTTAATGCAATAATTAAGAATTATTCTCACACTCCAAAAGATGTTTTCGCTTTAAATAATCCACAAAGGTTTGATAAGATATAAAAGAACAAATCAATAATTCAGCTTATAGGAATTCGAACCAAATAACTTCAGACAGGATTGTATCATATACCACAGGAGCTTGTAGCATTGTCTCCTCCATGTTGACTATTAAAACTGGCAACAAGAATTTTGACCATTATTCTTGCTGCCTTTATTCAAACTCACTCGTGAGTACTTTTGTTGACTTAACAGTAGTAGTTGAACTGACAAAATTCCTGTTTACCATATTTTACTGTTCAGAGAAATTAATTTATGTAATTTGATTTAATTATTTCATTTGTTCTGATGACAACTGTTAACTCAAGAATTTGATAAAAGAATTGAATAAAATTCAGTTAAGGAGGGAGACACACAAGTTTCTCTCTTTCTTAGAATCAATAATACAGTGAAATATCTTAGATTTTTATCAGAAATGTATGAAGAGAACTTGAAGAATATGAAAGCCAAATTGACTCAGGAAATTCAAAGGCTCCTCCACCCCCAATAAAATCAGAAAAAAAAACAAAAAAACAGGTGTTTGGTAGGAGGAAATATGTAGGTGTACATGTTTCAGTCTTTTCCTTTGTTGTGCAATGAAAACAGGAATCTATTCATGACACCAATTTCAATCTTTCTGGTTTTGTTTCCCTGGATTGTTTGAATTTTGATAAATCATTCCTTCAGTCTGCAGCGCCCTGTCTTTTAGCTGAAATTATTTCTTTCTTTCGAGTTGTTACCATTTTTTAAGTCTGAAATGCTGGACATACCACTTGGAACCATCTTTATATAAATATGTTTTTTCCGTATATTTTTCTTCATATATATATATATATATATATATATACATATATAAATATAGTCTTAAGGTGTGCTATATTTATGGGATAAAGTGCTCAATATCAGAGATAGAGCATGTGTAAATATAAAAGTGAACATAGAAGTCAACACTTAGAGGTGACAGGCTGTTTCATGCTATATGCAATTGTCAGGCCTGACGATTGCATATAGGATGAAACAGACTGTTGTCTCTAAGTGTTGACTTCTATGTTCACTTTATATATATATATATATATAAGTTATGAAGAACTTGGTAATCCGTAATGGGTGATCCCAAGGAGGATGAAATCCTGAGAGCTCAATGTACATCCAGAGCTAATATTTAAAAGAAAAACAGACCACTTTAAGGTACCATTATAATAATTTATTTCACCAGAGTCCTTATAAAGGACGCCGGATCATCAGATAGCACTTCCAAAAATGAAATGAAATGAAATTAAAATTGATGGGTAGTGTAAGTTTTTGAAATTTAACAGAGAGTGTAAGAGGGATAGTTAAATAGACATGGTAGAGTATAGGGAGGGATTAATTTCATCTCAAGTATACTTTATATTGGGGGAGGAGGAGTGACCAGATCTTGACCTATTTAGATGGTTAACTTAATGGAAGTGATATAGAAATGGGAGGGGAGTAGGGAGAAAAGAAGAGGGAGAGGGAATTAAAGAGAAAGAGGCTGTAATTGGGTTTTAGCAATTTATGTTAAAGAATTAGATTTTAATGCTTGATAGAAATTTAGATGTCTAAAAAAAATTTGATGTTTGCTATCAATTTAAATATTTAATTTTTTTTAAAACAAATAGTTTAAGGACTTAATATAAGTTAGATACTATATTTATTAACACATTTATAGAGAACATATTAAAAAAATATTTTAAATTATAATAGTTTGTTTACCCGACCAATCGTACTTTTTTAATATTGTAAAAATAGTTACGGTAACATCTTTATTAGTTTTACTCTTACTCTAATTTATGAATGCAATTTGTCATTATTTTTATATGGGTAATCTTACTTAATTAATATTTAGGTTTAATTATGGAATAATATTTGAGGGTAATATTAAAAATTTTGCTTTCTTCTTATATATATCACATACATATTCATGCAAATCCCATATATACATATGTTTATTTACATGCACAAATACACACATAGACACACATGTAGCAATATACACTTGTACCTATCCATATTCATACATAAATTACATACACATACATTTATAAATAATTACATATATTTTAATATTTGAAATTTATTTAGATTTTGGTTTAATTTCATAGTTAAAGTTTAACATTAGGTGACTTCTGAAGTGTTTAATTATTCAAAAAAAAAATTAAGTTAATATTTTACTATCAATATTGATAGTTAAAGAGTGGTATATTTAAATTTAAGTTAAATTATCAATTTAAAATGAAAATACCTCCAGATGACAAATATACACTCTCATAATTCTAATTATAGAACATTAAAGGAGAAAGTGAGATTAAATATTAATAAGAGTAATTTTAAAACACACTTAAAATGACCTTATGTCCTTCCATTTGAATACATTCTATATATATATATATATATATATATATATACACACACACACACACACACACACACACATATCTATATATATATATATATATATATACACACACACACACACAATTATATACATAAACAAGCATATAAATGAACTATACCCATAAACATCCATACATGTATATGTATTTATATTACTATGTTATACATATATTCACACATATTACAAATATTAACTTTTTAATTATATATATATATATATATATATATATACACACTAGACCACCCATGACTTATTGGGTCAACCTTGTTGTGTTACTGTTTACATTTAGTTTCATGAAGAGTTTGTGAAAGTAGAGATATTTTAAGAATGCATCTATTTGCAGTTATTGAAGTTGCTTTCAGCATTAAAAAAATTGTCCCGTTTGAAGAAAGTTGAAATAAAATATTTAAAATATTGTTTAAAAATAGCTGAAGTATAAAAAGGCACACATGCAATCACAGGAAGGTGGAAAGAAAGAAAGAAAGAAAGAGAGGTTTCTTTTCTCCATTTCCTTCTCTTCCCCCACTTTCTACATGATAATAAATTCATATCTTTCTTTCACCCACTTTCTATATATGACTTCTGGCAAACACACAAGCAATGTTCACAGACTTTTATAGTAATAAAGATATTATTTATTATAGGAGATTAAAACAAAAACATGTTAAAAATTGCAACACAATCACTTTCATGTTTTGGAACTAATCTGTGTCTCTTCAAGTGCTGGTAAATTAAAAGCTACAGACAGTGGAATTATACTCCATTTGTTCTTATCTTATACCTGGGTATATATATATATATAGTTGAGTCATAAGTTATTTCCACTTTGGGTAACCAATTGTTATGAGGAATGTATCCATTGCTAGGTCAGCTGCTAAGAAAGATAGTTCACTATGTCATGCTAGACAATTTTTCTCTCTAGAATCTGTTACATATCTATAAGTCTACCATTCTCCCATGCTTAGAATACTGCTGCTAGATATGGTACAGCACTCCTATATATGTAGTGATTGTTGATAAAATCCAAAGAATGAGCAGTGTTATTGGTCCTGACCTGGCATCTCAGATCCAGTTACTTTCCCACTGATGTAAAGTTGCTTCCCTTTGCCCTTTCTATAGATACTTTCATGGTAACTGTTTTGAGGAGTTCTTTATGGTACCTACACTTTATGAATTTAAGCACAGTACTAGATTGGTGACATGGTCACATAAATTTAGAGTTTAATTGGTTAGATGTAACTGTAAATTCTATGTTGAGAGTTTCTTTTCTCACTTGTAGAACTCCCTTCTGGCTCCATGATTTCCAGCCAACTTTGATCTTCAAACATTTAAATGCAATGTTAATTGTTATCTACTGTCTTCCTGATTATTCTTCTATTGTTCTTGCTCTTTAGTAATGTTTGTTTTCTAATTTTTTTATACCCAGTAACCCCTAGTGTCTTAGTGGCTTTATGGCCTTGCTTTGGGTAAATAAAATTTACAAAAAAAATGTGATGAAAAATGGGTTCCATGCAAAAGTTAGTGGATTGACAAGGATAAATTTCCAGAACTAACCCCCAAATTCAGAGCTTCATGGAAGAAAGGCATGTGGTAGGATTGCAAGCATTGAGATTTCTTAAAATGCAATGAAACATAAATTGCATATTTATACTTCCAGCAGCTGCAATGTGCCCATAAAGATTTGGCTGAAAAACAGTCTGTTTGTTAATAGGAAAAATATTGTCCATTTCCATGACAATGCAAAGCTGCAGAAAGCAAGAAAAACATAGAAAGCTTGGAACTTAGTTGGTCTATTCTGTCCCACCTGCCAGATTCATCTGACCTTTGCACTAACCAGTTATTCTTTGTGATCACTGCAAAATGCTTTGATGACTAAAATTTTCTCTATTGAAAATCAGATTCAAGAAATTATCAAAAACTGTAGAATGTTGGCCATTGACTTCTATAGAAACTCATCCACCCTTTTAACAAAAACCTTTTCAGATCAAAACCTGCAGAATTTTACTCAAAAGCTATCTGCCAGATCTATGATCTGCCAGATAATTGAGAAGTCTTCGCAAATAATGGTGAATTGAATAAAATGTTATTTTCCTTTTTTTTTTGTTTTGAAGAATAAAACTGATTAAATAAAAAAGAAAATTATTTTTGACTCAACCTAATATATATTTTTATTTTTTGTTGCTATAAACATATTTAGTAGGTACATATGTTTGAGTAGACATACCTGTAATTTTAAACTTCGAAATTAATGTCAAATAACCTAGAAATTGAGAACTCTTTAAGAAAATGTACCTTCCAACAGGAATTGATCTCTAAGGTCATTGACATGGAAATTATTTTGTTTTCCATCCTTCTCTGCCATGCTTCTGTGCACTGCTGGAAGGATTCTTCTTGGATACCACTCACCTCCATCATTACAGCCCTCAAGGTCTGCCACACCTTCAAAACCGATCCCCTTGAACTTAGGGAAAAGAAAAAAGTCACACAGAGCAAGATCAGGTGAATAGGGAGATCACTCCAGTATGGTGATATTCTTCTCAGTCAGGAACTGCCAGATGCTCAGGGCATTGTGAGCAGTTGCATTGTCATGGTGTAGCAGCTACAATTTGTGCTATGACAACTCTTGCATGTAAAAAAAAAAAAAAAAAAAAAAAAAAATGGAAAAGGTTGCAGAAAGCTAATATTACAGTTACATATTCCCAAGATATCATGTTAGACAATAACATAATCAATGTATCCCTTTTGCGCCTGTCGCTCACACTGCATACCAACTCCCTCACAGACTTCATATATAAGATGGAATCTATCAATCTCGATGTATGAGTATCCAACTACCTCATTCAGGTTTTATGTTTGTGTCGTATGTGACACTTCAGTCTCTCTTGGAAACCTGTGTATAAGTCACCATATTGTGCATTAATTCAAATAATTATATTGAAGGTTTTGGCTCTTGTTTTGAAACACGAGAACTCTTATGTAGCGATGGAATCATATTTTTAAATATATATATATATATATCTCAAATGAAACATCTTTCATTAAATATGGCTGACAAGGAAAATTTTATTAATTTTTTAAATAGTTTTTCCAGCATTCTTATATTTTTCCATTTGGTGGGAGTACAAAAATTGTCCATACCCTCCTCAGTGTTTTTGGCCACTTCCTTAACTATTTGCAAGGTTGGTTTTGTTGTTGTTAGTTTCACTTTGTGTTTTGACAGTGTTGTTTTGGATACTAGTAGAAGCATTTATTTTGAGCCTTCATGTTTTTCTATTTATTTTATTTTTAACATTCTGCATGCCACTCCTATTGTTAAATAAGGTGAGGTTGATATTGGGAGAGAGATGTTTAATATACAGTGCCCCTCTTATAGTAAGATGTTTTTGGTAATTTGATTTACTTAGAATTTTAGTGTTTTTTGACCAGAATTTTTCTTAAGTGTTCTTGTAGATTGTGGGCAAATTGATGTTTTATTTTATTGCACTTTGCTCTGATAAGTGACATGTGTCTATTCAAGGAGGTGGTATTAACAAAAACCCCTTGAAAATGGCTAAGGAAGTGGGCAAAAGTGTTTGGGATTATGGATGGTACGGACAGTTTTGTAATCCCTCACGCCCACTAAAATGTAAGTACACTAGAAAAACTAAATAAAAAAAATAATAAATTGTTTGTCATATTTAATGAAACATGTTTAAAAGAAAGGTTGCTACCCAAATATACATTAATCATATATGAAATGAATGTGATGTGTGTTATATTCTGCAACTGAAGTATATATCATGTCTATTAAACTGTCCTTGTTTTGCCACTGAAAATTCTTTTCAAAATCATATCTTGGCTGTAATCTGTTTATATTGAGAGTGAAATGAATGCATGCATAGCAGTTTGGCAGATGAAACTGACAAAAAAAATTGTTGGTTATTTGATCATATTATTTTAAAGAAAAGTCTTGCACTTGAAAAAAAAAAACAAAAAAAAACCGAAAACCCTATCTCCATAATATGTGTATACATTGTTGCTAGCACAAAAGCTTAGATCAAGACATCATCGTTGGAGAATATGAAATAGAAACACCATATATCATATTAATGGTGATCAATTGAATGACAAATCTGAACCAATCCTAATATTATGCATTTCACATTTAAAAATGATGTTTTCAGATGAATGTTTTTATTGATGTAGAGAGAGGGAATGGAATTCAATGAACTTCGATTATAATTCAAAATTGAGAAAACGCTGTCTATTACTTAATTGATCTGACTTTGATTCTTTCTTCCTGCCTTTTCATTTGCCTTTCTCCCCAACGGCGTGTCTTGGTCCCCCTCTCCCCAACGGCGTGTCTTGGTCCCCCTCTCCCCAACGGCGTGTCTTGGTCCCCCCCTCCCCAACGGCGCGTCTTGGTCCCCCCCTCCCCAACGGCACGTCTTGGTCCCCCTCTTCCCACACAATGTAGTATTGAAGCCTACATTATATAGTATATATTATATAGTATGTCAATTAAATCAGTCTATTAATGTCTATTGCTTAATTGATCCAACTTTGTTTCTTTCTTCCTGCCTTTTAATTTGTCTTTCTCCCCAACACATTTTGGTCCCCTTAAATCATATCTCCTCTTCCCATGCAATGTAGTATTGAAGCCTAGATGTGCCCACCTTGATTGGAGTTTGGATATACTCCTACCATAACAGATAATTAACTATTTATAAGTATAGCTAATTGAAGCTTCATTTTATCTCCCCACACAACCCAAATTACATCCTTGAAGTATGATTAGGATGGAGTTTGTTCTGCTTATTAATATCTTTAGTCAGTTAAATTATGGTATCTGTACTTTAAGTTACATTGAGCCTAACATTTTTTTTTTTTTTTTGTCCCTCTCATTTTTTCCCCCCCTTTCATTTTCCTCACTCGGCAGCAATGATGAGATTCAAACTTATACTTGGCTGGTCAAATGTGATGACTCTTGTAATATATATTCTGAAACAAACTCCTCACACCTATAACCACAAACATGCTAAAAACAATCATCTAAGATTTCAGTGTAGATGTCACCTCATGGTAACTAATGGCATTAAGTGTTATATGTTACACAAGAGCTTGTCAATACAATTAAGCACTATTTTAGATTGCCCTCTTGGTAGAGCCTAGCTAACTTTAATGTTTGCAGTAATATTTCTTATTTATTGAAATGTTTATTGGATACACACTTTTGAGTAGATGTCTCAGTTTTTACACATTTACAGTGTAAATCTACATCTATGCATTTGAAAGTCTTTATAAAAAAAAAAATGTGTCATTTGACAGTGTCTAAATCTGTGAGCTCCCATTAAGTGAAATCACTGTGAAGCCGAGTGTGTGTTAAGATTGCTCAGCCATGGAGGCTTTCACATGAGAGATAAAGAAATAGATAATCTCTCAAGAGATGGCGTTTTTAAATGAACTCTAACCCCTCATGTCATCTTCTTTTACTTATTGAATAATTTAGAAATATTTATTGCTAGCGTTCTTCTATGTGCCATGTTCCTTTAGGATGTGGGCGACCATGGCTCTCCACAAATTCTCATCTTTTGTAGCATTTGGTATAATTTGTCTTTTTTGCTTTCCTTTGTAATCTCTGTTTTACCATTCATTTACGCAAGCTCATTAGGTAGGCTCTGTCTCTCTTGCCTTCAATATATTCTATGAGTGTCAAATTCTCTGGGCTTTCTTTCCTCATTATGTGCACTAGAAATTTCAACTCTTTCTAAAAGTGTTCTATTTGTTTTCATTTTACTTAAAACTCTTGATACTCACATGCACATCCATGGTTTTCTCAGTATCCTTCTGTATAACAATACATCTGTTAACTCAAGTCTTTTCTTCATCTATGAGGGGATTGTCCAGATTCACTGCCTTATAGGATTATGTAACAGTTCAGAAATTTTTGTAGAAACAAAGCAATGAATGCTGAATTGTTTTGTAATATATCAAGTTTTTCTGTTTTTTAATACTTTGCTTAGCTATGTTTACACACAGTCTCAAGTATAAGCCTGACCAATGTTTACACACAGTCTCGAGTATAAGCCTGACCAATGTTTACACACAGTCTCGAGTATAAGCCTGACCAATGTTTACACACAGTCTCGAGTATAAGCCTGACCAATGTTTACACACAGTCTCGAGTATAAGCCTGACCAATGTTTACACACAGTCTCGAGTATAAGCCTGACCAATGTTTACACACAGTCTCGAGTATAAGCCTGACCAATGTTTACACACAGTCTCGAGTATAAGCCTGACCAATGTTTACACACAGTCTCGAGTATAAGCCTGACCAATGTTTACACACAGTCTCGAGTATAAGCCTGACCAATGTTTACACACAGTCTCGAGTATAAGCCTGACCAATGTTTACACACAGTCTCGAGTATAAGCCTGACCAATGTTTACACACAGTCTCGAGTATAAGCCTGACCAATGTTTACACACAGTCTCGAGTATAAGCCTGACCAATGTTTACACACAGTCTCGAGTATAAGCCTGACCAATGTTTACACACAGTCTCGAGTATAAGCCTGACCAATGTTTACACACAGTCTCGAGTATAAGCCTGACCAATGTTTACACACAGTCTCGAGTATAAGCCTGACCAATGTTTACACACAGTTTCAAATGTATGACATTAACTAATTTAACAAGGATAGATAATATTTACACTATTTATATTGAACTATTGTCTTCATCTTTGTTGTTGTTATCACAATATTTCAAGCATGGACTTCCTCAGGTGTATATCAATTAATGTAACCTACAGGGAATTCTGGACTGAACCTTTTATTTAATCTCTCATCCCACTACTCATGTCTAGGGATATTGTATAGTCTTTATCTTTATTTTGTACAGCTCAGTTATTGCTTACTCATTTTGAGTGAATGCAGGTACACACTATCTGATCCAAGGAGTGAACTCACATTCACTGTCAATAAATTCACAAACCAACACTTTAATCCACTAGGCCATTGTCCTATGGGACTACAAGACAATAGCAAAGTGGATTAAACAGCCGAAACTTTGTGATAACAACAACAAATTCTACCACTCGTCCCTTCAGCCCCTCAACCTCCGGCGTCTTCCTCTTTGGGTTGAGGCGCCCACTCAGTCTGAACCGAACTCAGGGGTAGCTGGCCGCACGCTCCCTGAGTACCCGTAGATTGTTTGACCGGTCACTGGCCAAGTTCCGCCTGCTGCCCACGTTGTTAGTTTTTAGATCCAGTAAGCAGAGTGTTGTCCATACATTCATGGTCGATTGGGGATGTAGGCACGGCTGTGAGGGTGGGCTGCAGGAAAATTAGATTGTAGCAAACAAGGAAATAATATCTGCAGAAACTGAACAACAATGGGTAAAATATTGATGTCTTTTATATAAGAAAACAACAGTAGAAAGAGTTTACAGAAAGGATAGAAAAGCAATCAAATCAACTTGGGAGGATATGTGACTTGTAATTCCAGCCCTACGTGGAAGTGCAGCTTTTCAGTTGGTTGTCATAAGTGACAAACGTTAAGTTTCAGCGACTTTTCAATGCGACTGCTACGACGACGAGATTTTTTGAAGTCCTTATCTCTGACTCGCCACTGGACCGACTCACTGCAACAACAGTCTCTCTCTGTCAACGTCACTCTTGTCTAACGCCCAAGTCTTCCCAACTCAGCAAAACTCACGTTTAGATGGCAAACCGAAATTTATAAGCCAGGTTGTTCACGCGCTTAACATGAGAGTCGCCATAAGCAAAGTTTAAATTCAGGTCTATTTCAAATCTCTTAGTGGATAAAATTAATTAGTTCAATGTTCATTTCAATTGTCTTTTCGATGACCAAATTCAGCGGAGACAACTTATGTTTAGATCAAATTTCGCTAGCGGTAAACATACACTGATCTTACCTCCCCGGTCCAATTTACTTCAATATGTTTTTATCAAAAATATTATTTTTGTATATTTTTTTTTTTAATGACCCAAATTAAACATCGCCTCCTGCCCTTTTGCATTTGTTTATAAACAAGTCCTCGCCAACCTCGATTTGAAATTTATTTTTTATTCATCAGTCATCTCAGGTTTCATATATCATTGTTCTAGGAGTGTTTTTAGGGTGTGGAACCACCTCTTAATTACTGGTGTTCTCAGGTTAACACTAACCCAGAGTGGTAGCACCTATTAGCGTCTTACCTATGGGCAAATAGTTAACCTCAACTGCGGTCAAAATGTGTAAAAAAAATGTTTTAATACCAGCAATACATTTTTGTAAAAATTATTACCAGCAATACATTTTTGTAAAAATTATTACCAGCAATACATTTTTACCAGCAACACTTTTTTGAAAAAAATATTACCAGAAATAAATTTAAAAAAAAAAATTACCAGAAATAAAAAATGTTTTCGGTGTTAAATAACCCATTGAAGTTGACATGTTGTAAACCAAACAAATCAAAAAAGAGGATAGAAATAAACTAGTAACCTTTTTCAACATAAATTCCTTTTAAACTAGTAATATATTATGACAGTGTTCATAGCAGAGTATTGAGCTATGTATTTTTTTTTTTTATAAGAAAAATAATTATGTCCAATGACTGACATAGAAATTCTTAAAATATTCTTGCTACAATAAAAAAAAAAAAATTCTGAGGGCTTCTTTTGATGTGTGTTTCTTAAAAAACATTTTAGTAAAATGCCTTATTTATGAATGCAAATACAGAGTGTAAAAGGTATTTGAGAACACAGTGAAGAGCATAACAGAAACAACTAAATTTATCAATGCAAAACTTAGTGCACATATGCAGTAATGGTTGGATTATGTTCATTCGATGTAATCACAATGATGGCTTCAATGTGGAACCGGAATTGTTGACATGTACACATCACATGGTCTGTATTGATATTGGGCATTACTCTAGTAATGGCAGTTTTTAGGGAATCGATAGTGTATTGTGAGAATGTTGATTTGTCTCCCATTCAATAATAAGCATCAAATGTTTAACAGTTGAGAGTTTTAGGTCTGGTGTGTGAGGTGGCCACAGGTTTGATGTGATGAGGTTATGTAGATTGGTTGCTATCCAATCTTGGGTGACCACTGCTTTGTGAGTAGCTACAGGGTCCAGCTGAAACACTTACAGGCTGTAAATCTTTCAGCTGGACCCTTTAGCTCCATCACATACAAAGATGAGGACAATAGTCCAAATATAAATAATGTAAATAATAACTCCATAGCCCAGAAATTCAGACAGAAAAAATTGATATGTAGTAAAATCTACTAAACTAAATAAAAAAAAAAAAAATTTTGAAATAATAACAATTGTTAACTATTTTTCCCTTGACTTGTCTCTGTGCTTCGTTTTCTTATTGATTATAAAATAAATGACTTCAGATGTAGTTCCATCACGTAATGAGGGCTTTACAACTATTTCCAGTACTTCAGTGTAGCCAGCAGCATTTAGCTGAAGGCCCTGTTGAAAGAAGTGGGGTGGCATTATGCATCCTTTACTACTCACCACTCCCAAAAACCATCACAGAAGTAGCGAAAATTGGTGTGCATAATCTGGAGGACATCAGAAGGATTTGCACATAACCACCTGTCATTTCTCTGGTTCAATTTTTGATACTGGCAATATTATTTTTTCGAAAACGTATTGCTGGCAATATTATTTTTTCGAAAACGTATTGCTGGCAATATTATTTTTTCGAAAACGTATTGCTGGCAATATTATTTTTTCGAAAACGTATAGCTGGCAATATTATTTTTTCAAAAATGTATAGCTGGTAACATTAATTTTTTCAAAATCGTATTATCAGAGGCCTTGTTGTTGGATGTAGTTTATCGTCTTACCCAGGACACGGATTTAGTTTATTGTCATACCCAGGATGGGCACGTTAACGGATTATCACATAATTGCAGGTTCACAATCATGTCCTCAAATACCTTATGTACTCTGTGGTTTGGTTCAGTTTTTTTAACGCATATCAACCTCAATGGGTTATTGATATTGATATTTTTGAAAAAAAAAAAATATTACCAGCAATAAAAAACTTGTCAGCATTATCCGACAAGATTTTTATTGCTGGTAATATTATTTTTTTTTTCCAAAAAAATAAAAAAAATGTAAATAAATTTTTTCTTCAAATATTCAATACTGCTCATGTTTTTGTTTTTTTAAATGTATTGCTGATATTAAAACCTATTTTTATACTTTCATAGTGTTTTGACCCCTTTTGAGGGGTTAACTATTTGCCCATAGCTGGGACCCTGACAAGGCAGACCTGGGAACACTAGCAATTAAGAGGTGGTTCCACACTCCTCAAAACCTTCTGATCAAAGGCCTTGGATGTAGTTTATCATCATACCCAGGATGACGGACTCTGTATATTCATACAAAGATAAATGTTGCATAATACTAAAAAAAAACGAAAGAAATAAAAAATCAAAACCTCATTCAACTGTCTTACTGTGAAAATACCATGTATTCCTTTTCATCTTGTCTTTACAGACGAGATGTTTATCGGTGGGGGGGACATATTGTTTGGGCATATGCCTCGGCCTGTGCTCTGGGCAGGTCACTACAGTCTCACCACCAAAAGACTGAATTTTGACCAAACAAAGCAATGCCTTTATCTAACAAGATAAACTGATGTGATAGGTTGTTTTTTTTTTCTGTTCAGATGCATCACGCTGACAAGGAAAAAAATTTTTAGCAAAAAATAAAAATAGGAATTTGTGTTTCTTTATCTTATTTTTGGCTACATAAATTCATTACACGTTTCTATTTCGTACTTTTCAGAAATGCCTTTCTGTTTCGACTCACCAGTGTGTAAATTTTGAAACCTCAAAGTGCTATAAAAACCATGAGAAATCTCTGATGACACTTCTTTAGATTTCATGTACACAAAAGTAGTTTGTTGAAAAATTATCTGCCTGCTTAATTACATTATAAAGCGCAATACTAAAATCTTCTCAGCTGAACACTCCAAAATCTGACCAAACCTTAGAATTTATTTCTGAAACCCATTTGGGGGGGGGGGCAACAACTCTTCAGCATTCTATTTATGTATCTCTGCTCTTAGTACATATCTAGTATCTATGTATCTGTTATGTAGTGGTTTCAAAGTGGAGGCTTGTATTTGTACTAAGTCAGTCCTAAAATAGGTTTGACGTACAAAACATTAGGAACTTGATATAATAGGTAATGACGCAGTAATCTAGTTGGGGTGGCTGATAATTTAATATCCGACTGACTGACCAACTCACTGAGTGACTTCTACTACTACTCTTACTTATTATAGGTGGGAGAGTCTGATAACTATAGAATAGGTGTGTTCCACTATAACAGTATCCCAGCCTGGATTTTGTTTTATTCCTCTTCAATCCATTCAGTTTTTCAGCATTTAACCATACACTACTGTTTTTTTTTTTTTTTTTGTGTGTGGGATCTAGTCTGTTGAAAAGATGGTTTGTAAGTTGGTGGTGGGCTCTGAGTGGTCTGTGGTATGTTTTGTTCACAAAGCCATGAGTGAAACTGGAATTAGTCTTGATAAACAGAGATAATGCTTCTGATCATTTGCATCCCCTGTATTTGTCTGTTTTAGCAAAATAATGCATTCCCTTATCAACTGGTTCTAGGAACACTCGGACAACTTCCAGGTACTCAATTGATGTGCAGTCTTGCCACATTTAAATCCCCATGGGATATGTTACTGACCTCTGTAAATTCCCTGCAACCATACCCAACAAATACAGCACAGTTATGGACAATCCTAGAATATGCCTGGATAGATATACCAAAGAAATGACTAGTATTTTTGTAGTCTACATTTTTTGTAGTCTACATTTTATGTTGTGAAGCTGTCATTTTTGTAGTAGCTGTTTTGACTAATGTTTTTGCACTTAGATAGATATTATCAGTTCTTTTCTCATCACGTTGATCATTAACTCTGTTTACTGCAAGTCCAACCTTTCCATAAACTTTCATTAACCTACTGTGAATGTTTGCTGTTTTTCTCCTTTCAAAAATGCCATTTTTATGACAGCTTTCTGTATTCCAGAGGAGTAGTAATTTTGAAAGATGATTATGGGCAGCAAAAAGAGGTTATTTTGTAAACTTTGCCTATGTGCTTTTATTCTCTTTGCAGTTTATAGCTTAAACAAATATATTAGGAACTCTGACTTAAAATTGAATTAGAGTAGGAATTACTTTTTGACTGCCCCACGTAAATAGCCAGTGTATCAAAATGTAGAATGCATTATAAAAATGTCTCATACTTTGTAATTCTTCTGTGTGTTGTGTCTTTTCAGTTTGTAAGTGATCATGGCACTCTACACTATCCTATCATTCTCTATGTATAATATGCATTCTTTTCTAAAAAGTTTTAGAAAATAAATCCGTCTGCTTTTCTTTCTCACCTTTTATTTTCAAAAATCTCTTTGGAAATGAGCTGATAAGATGGTTATGACAACACCAAATGAATATATTAAATATTTTATGTGTATTAAAAATATTTTTCTAAAACATTAACTTTGGAAGTAAGTGATGTTCCTAAATAACCTTATCAGATTGAGTCCATATGGATGGGATGCATGGCACCAAACCTGTTCAGAAATATCTCAACTGTCAGCCACAGACAACTGCTTTCTCAGATTGATGATTAAAAGTGGCTTCAAGCCAATGAAACCTGCTGGTCTTAGCAAGGACTATACTTCTTCGAATCTTGTAAATTGCCGATACAGAATTACAAAGAAGTATAGCAAATAACTGAAACCATCTTACTTGACTTTCAGCAGCAACAACAACTACAGTGGATACCATATGTAAAATAATGTCATAATCAAGATGTTGATGTTCCACACTACTTCGAACATAAGGTTAGGAAGGAAACTCCCATCAATACTGGAAAGAGTAATAAGTTATTGCATTCAAGAAACCTATTTTCCTGAAAATATTTTTAAAAGAAAGATTTTACAGATTTCCATCAACAATGGGACGAGCAGCTCAGGGAATGCCAAATATTTCCTTATAAGGAAACGGCTAATATTACTATTATATATATATTTCAAAATATCATCTCCTGTGGTGGGAGATATTTACTGTAATTCCTTGTGTAAAACACATTTTTTTCTAAAAAATAATAAGCAAATTTAGGGGTACGTCTTATGCACAGCTACAAAAAAAATCTTTAAAAAATTACTGTTTCATCGGTTGATTTCACTTGTGAAATGACTACTCACCAAAAACATGACAATTTGACACTAACATTCTGCGATTGTGACCCCCATAAGCATGTCAAATACAATACAATCATATATATATACCTAACAATACTTACAAATGTAAAACTAAATTAGAATATTTAAAACCATTTTTTTCAATAAGAGTAGGAAATGCCGGCCGTAATGAAATTGGAGAGGTACAATTTATAGGGTTTGGTTACCAAACAAGGGGTGTGTATTATGTGTGAGTAGAAGCATTTTTCCGCCCACACTTTCAGCACAATTTTAGAGGTGTGTGTTATGGATGAAGGCGTATTATACATGAGGAATTACTGCTTGTTTTGTCTTGATAATAATAGCTTCAAATGTTTTGAGTCTTGTATAGTGTGTGATATGTAGTCTTTTGTAGTATTACTACCAATATTTGTCATATATAAATAGACGTTGATTGTTACTGATGTGATGTTCAATAAGTTCCAAGTTTGCCTACAAGGTAATGTGGTACTTGTGTGTCCAGTGTAAGAACTTAATAGTCATTTACTAAAATGTAATATTCCAAAAAATTCCTGGATGTAGCTAACCAATTCTAGTCTACGATATTGACGACATTCCATTCCTGATAATGTCTGAGCCAATTAAAAAAATACAATGCAAATTAAACAGGCCTTGTAGGTTAAATTATTCAGGGTGTGGCAGAAATCTCTCACATATTCCAAGAAATACCTCCCATTTAATGATAAACCATTAGTGGCAATGGTGCCCTCATCTAGCTAATGTCTTACAATTATGTGGGATGTATTTCTGCCACACCCCTTATCATGTATCTCCATGAACTTTCTGAATAATAATAAAAAAAAAAAAAAAATGCTAAAATACATATTTCAAATAATTTAAATGCTGTCTTTGAAGTTAAACTCTGGTTTTATTTGAAAGATAATAGTCTAAAGTTAATCTGTAAAAAGGAAAAATAATCTTATGTCTTTAAATAAACATTTTAGACAGTTGTAAAAGAAAATCACTTCTGCCTCATTCAATTAGCTAATTTAATGGATGCCAAAAAAAGAAAATAAAACACTTTAAATCTCTTAAGAATCCAATATTTGTCTAAGACATTTGTTTCAAAGCAAAGTAGCAAATAAATGGAATAATTAACTGAATTTGAAAAATAAAAGAAATTTTGCTTAAATTATAACAAAAAATCTATTTTCCCCATTTGGTTATGTCCTTGTTTGTCAACACCTTCAAATATCAAACAATGGCCAAACAGGAGTCATTCCGCAGAAACATTCTAAAAGCATGTTTTTTTTTTTGTTTTTTGTTTTTTTTTATAAATTTCTTCAAACTAAGATCACTGTTTAATTAAAAAAAAAAAAAAATCTATAGCTAATAGAAATTAAGGAGAATTTGTTGAGACAGCTGATGGTAATCCTGAAAAAAATACTACCAAAGTTTATTGCCAGCAACTGTGTGAAATGCAGATTCAGTTAAACAAAATGCAATTGTAACTGGTTAATTGATGAGGTACAATTCTGCTTCATGACAATGCTCAGCCACATGGTCACTGCAGAATCTCACTGACTTGGAATATGAGACTTTGCCACATTCACCATATTCTCCTTGTCTCCCACCCACTGACTATCACTTTTTCAAGCATCTTGAGAAGATTTTAAGGCAAAGACATTTGTTTTCAAAAATGCAGAAACTGCATTCAGAGATTTCTTTAGAATTTTATCATAAATAACCTTGTAACTCGATGTCAGAAATGTCTACATGTTCAGGGTTCCTATTTTGACTGATTTAAACAATGTTTAAATAGATTAATTCAGGAATAACTGTTGATTCTAAAATCGGATATTATTTTCCAAACAACCTAATATTTATATTAATCTTGTATAATTAAAAAAAATTTAAAGAGGCCACAATGCTCACAGAGAATTATCTGTGGGTTGCAAGAGTAGACCAAATTAATAAGTGAAAAAAAAAGAATTGCCCAAATGTACTCAGCATCTCAAAAAGGTTGTGCATTGCTTTCTTGGTAATAGTTAAGCAGGTGTTGTTGGATTTTTTTTCCCATATATATTTAGTGTTTTCTATTTCGCACCGCACTTTCTTACTTTTGATCTGTGGTTATGTGATATTTTAAACTAGAAATAGCCTTCAAAATGTCACATTATTCCTATTTTTCTTTTCTTCACTGAAATCACACAACATTTCTGATATGTCTTTTCTGCCTTTCTTCCTTGATCAAAACGAAAAATTCCATTATTTATGAGGTATTGGCAGGCTGTTTCTTTCTTGTGTTTTTTCATTTTCTCGTTAAAACCAAGTAGCATCTCTGATATCTTTTTTTGCTTTTTTTCTCAAAAACAGAATAGTCCATTATTTAGTTTATTTATTGGCAGGACATAATGGGAGTGACGATCAGAATTATAAGATATTCCAAGTTTTTATAGTTTTAGTAGATTTATTATAACTCAACAACAGTAGATTGGCGTCGGAAAAAAATACCTGCTTTTTCAGTCTCGTGTCTCAACCCCAACTCCCGACAACATCAAAATATGAAATTGGTTTTTCTCAATTTCCTCATCACACACTTTTTTCAGATGAAGAATAAAGAAATTTCAATTGTCTGTATCTTACCCACCCATTTCTGTAAGACTTTCAAAATGGTTTCTCCATGTTGCTATAGTGCTGCAAATATGAATTTCATTCAACCCTTGTCTGGATGAAACCATTGAATGTGAGCGAGATAGAAACACACATACACACAATATATATATATATATATATATAAGAGAGATGGGGGAATGAGAAAATTCTTTTTTTTTTCTGTGGAAAATTAAAGGGCTTAATTAAATACAATAACAATGAAATGTTGGTTAAATTTAGTCAAAACAAATCAGTCACTAAATTTATTCTGATGGGCACAAAAGTCACTTTTTGGAAAATTCCTTGTGGTCCACATTTTGTGCATACTTTGTATAAAGTCTCTCTTTCTCTTTCTTGCACTCATTCACACACACACACAAGAAACACATTAAAAATACTTTAAAAAATGCTGAGCGTATTTACCTGCCAATGCCAAAAGGTTGATTGAATAACTTGGATGTGTTGGCTACAGATTAGTGTACCTGCATTTGAAAGTATATAAAGTCAGTGACAGTGAACAAAAGAACAAGGAGGCATGCTGACAGTTGACGAAGCGGATTTTTGACTAGTTGGATGTGCAGCTCTTTGAATTTGTGACAGCTTTAATTTTGCTAAACACACACACACACACACGTGTATATAATATATATATATATATATATATATATATATATATGATTTGTTTCCCCTTTGACTTCTCATGGCTTTTCTCAAAATTTGTTTTATTGAATACCAGACAGCTGATGGAAATGTTGAAAGGGAATTTTGACAGTCATTTTTTGAAAAGTGGAAGGGACTCTAGTATAAGGAAATGAGCCCCAAAGAGGATTAAGTTGCCATAACCATAGGTAGGCTATTTTTTTCATTCATGGTAACAGGCTGGATCCTTTCCAGCCAGGCTTTGTATTTGCCATATGAGTATAGAAAGATTTTTATCAGTTAATCTTATCAGAAAATTACATATGTTATTGGAAAGTTAACTTGTGCCTTGAGCACATTGTATTTGATTTCAACAGTCTGATGTTGAAAAGAACAGGAGCATTTCTACTGGAAAATGATTGGGGTGAGTCTACTGTTTAATTTGACTGTCTGCACGATATTCATTGTTTTATCATTGTGGCTTATTGACAGTTGAATAAGTGGGTGACTTTGACGTCAGTTATGGGAGAAAGATACCAGCAGCTCTTGATGAGGAAGTGCACTTTGATGTGCCATTTGAATTTTTCTTTTCTTTTCTGAGCTTTGAAAAAGATTCTCCTTTTTCTGAGAAGAATAGAAAAGCTCTTTGCTAATTTCCTTTCTTTTTTTTTTAATCTTTTTTTCATGTCATTTTTTTTCTCTCCAACCCCAATCAAGTAGCACTATATCTTGCTCAGAGAATGGCTTGTTAAAATAGACTTCTTATTAAAGACTTTCTGACATTTCTCTCTTAAAAGACAAAGAAATAATCTTTGCTATGTTTTTGTTTATTCTTGCTTAACATTGAAGTATCAAGTATTTCCTTTGTCTTTAAAGCACTTGTTCTCTGTGGTAATAAAAACGCAATTCCCATAATAACAGCTTGCTTCGTATAAAGAATAAGATTCTCTTTAAATTAAACTTGGATCACTAAATGATAAAAACAGCTTCATGCAAATCAATGCTTTTGGTCTTAAGGCAGACAATTCTTCATCAGATCTTGTAGACTGGAGCTACAAAATTACAAACACAACTTTAGCAAATAACAAAAAACAGATTATGTTGACATTCCATACTGCCTTAAACAAAAGGTTAGGAAGGAAACTCCCATCAATGCTAGGAGAATAACAGTGGTCTTGAGAAAAACTGTTTTAAGAAAAAGATTTGATAAACTTTTAACTGACAGTAAAATTAGAAGTTACCTGTATTTCACGATTACAATTAATCACTTTGGTCATATTTCCAGCAATACATGTAATGCTTCCAGCCTTATATCAGGAAGTCAAATCCTAATTTAGTTGAAAGGTGACTTTATTGCAGATTTAATCCATCATATGGCTGTCCAGGTAAATTCAAAAGAAATAGAGTGAATATATTTGTAAATAAATACAGAACAATCCATATAAGGAAAATAGAAGTAACTTAAGAAAATTTTTTTTTTCTTTGTTTTTCAGGGGAGATAGAAAATAGAACACGAGGCTGCATCTTTTTACCAGATTTATTTAACCTATTATCAAGGCAATTCTCCATCCTGGGTATGACGATGAACTATATCCGTCATCCTGGGTATGACGGTGAACTATATCCGCATCCTGGGTATGACGATGAACTACTGATCAGGTGGTTTTGAGGAGCGTGGAACCACCTCTTATTTGCTGGTGTTCCCAGGTCCACCCTGACTCGGTGTGGTAGCACCTGTTAGGGTCCCAGCTATGGGCAATCAGTTAACACCCAAACTTGTGTAAAAATAGGTTTTAATACCAGAAATACATTGTTATAAAAAAAAAATTATTACCAGTAATAATTTTTGAATGAAAAATTATCAGCAATACTTTAAAAAACATACCAGCAATACAGCTATACATTCTTTGGAAAAAATATGACCAGCTATAGATTTCTTCAAGGAAAAATATTCCCAGAAAAACACTAGCAGCAATAAAAATTTTGTTGGCATTAAATAACCCATTGAGGTGTTGATATGCCGTAAAACAAAAGGCAATTCTAAGCAAAGTAAAAATTTTGTTAGAATTTTCTATTGGTGGACACCAGCTGAGCAATATAAGTGATAATAATATGACATTGTGTTAATAGCAGACACGAAAATCAAACTCCAGGAACTCCTAAACAAGATAGTAAAAGAAAAATCTAGGAAATAAGGACTAAACAATGGTAAGTCAGACTGTATGGTTGTTCGCAAGAAAGACATTTCAAGATACGAGTTATAAATTAAAGATGTCAAAATCAAATGCATATGGAAATTTAGATATGTTAATATGTAGAACTGAAATCCAAAGGTGAATTTGAATAGCAAAAGATGCCTTTCAAAACTGAAACACATATTAAGAAGCAGTAAGTGGCCCACTGGTTTTTCCTGTACTCAAGGATATGGCCCACTGGATAAAGATGTTGGTTAGATCCAGTGACCAAACCCAGAGTTGTGAGTTTGATACCAGGCCACAGAGAGAGTTGAATTAAAGGGAAAGAACTGAAACATCCAGAAGAGGCATGTCATGCGGAACTAGAATAATCAACCCGATGGATGAAATAAAGGGTTTGGTTTGAAATTTCAGTCACCTGAAGAAGGCTGGAGTGTACAATGACTCAAATGTTGTGAATATGGCAATGAAGATGTGGATAACAGTCTGAATAATGTAAATAATGCAAGTAAACACAATACCTCATCTCAGAGATATATAGAGAGAAACAGAAAAAATTTCATTAGAAACAAAGCAAAGAATGCTGAACTTCTATGTATATCAATTCTCCTATATGGCAGTGAATTCTGGACAATTTCACCCTAGATGAAGAGATTTGAAGCAGCAGAAATGTGGTTCTACAGAAGGATGCTGAGAATACTATGAACTGAACATATGAACTAAGGAAAATGAGGATGAAAAGGACTTGTTTAGGATCAGAAAGGGCAGTTGAAATTTTTAGGTCACATAATCAGGAAAGTGGGCTTGGAGAATTTAACACTCAGAAGACATATTGAAGGCAAAAAGGACAGAGGGAAGCAGCAAGTAATATATGTAAAAAGTTTATGTAAATGGATGGCAGAAAAAGGAATGGAAGTGTTAGTATGAGAAAAAATATTGCTTAGAGATATGAAGCTGTGGAAAGCCATGATCGTTCACATCCTCAAGGAATGTAGCTCATCAAAGACAGTCTCATCAACTACATTTTTTAATCATTTTGCCCCAAGCAAGGCAATAAAAAGATGCAGAGGTTACTTAGTGTGAAAGAAACCGAGAGGACAAGAGAAGAATCCGGATTCAAAGAGACAGAAGATGATGATTGACATTGCATTTAACTTTTGGAGGTTGTAGTTGACAGGGAAACAGAAAGCTGGAAGCAAGAAGTGCAAGTCAATAAACTGTTAGCATCGAACCTGATTATAATCAGCAATTTCAACAGTGAAATTATGATACCTAGCTGCTAATCTTGCTTAAATTTGTGAAGTTGTACCAAAGAGGAAAGTTCATCAGAACAATTACCATGAAAATATTTATAGAAGAGGCAGAGGGAAGCTAGGTTACGGTGATGGGTAAGGGACTGAAGCTGAGATGCCATATTGGGACTGATAAAATTGCTGTTTCTTCTTCTTTGTATTTTATCAAGAATTTCTAGTCACATAACAGAAGTGTCAGACCAGATGTGGCAGCAATGTTTGTACAGATAAATGATACTTACATATGTGTAAGATAGATTTAGGCAAGAAAAATTGTCTAGCATGGCATAGTGAATTGAGTATCCTTGCAGGAGACTTAGCAATTGATTCAATATAATCATTCCACTTTATACTAGTGAAGAATGCAAGAGAAAGAAGAGGTAGGGAGTTGCTCTTCTTGAGGTTAGCACAAGCCATGCTAATGGAAGGCAAAAATAAGTTCTTTAAGATGATTGATAGGGAGCAGTTTTATTTTAGAAGTGTTAAAATTAACAAGGCACTTCTTGCCTCAATTAAAAACAGGTTGAAGCACATTAATTTTATTACACAGGTAAATAAGGTAAGTGATATATGTGGGAGATAGTGGAATGGTGTCTGGCAATTTGAATTCAGCATCAGCCGATGTATCTCTTCCGCAGCATTGTGGTTGGAAATTCTTCTAAAGATATTCTACTCTAGTTCTTCAGATGGGCAGATTGATTCTCTGGCCTTCCACAGATGGTTAATTGCTTCGTCCACCGCAAGGAAAATTGTCTCCCTATGCCGCGCCATGAAATTTTTCTCCCTGGAATTGATCCTTCAGATCTACAAATCAACAATGCATGGAGTATTGCTGCCATATATGGTCTGGATCCCCTTCTGTTTGCCTCGGGGTTCTTGAGAGGCTCCAGAGGCGGATATGCAATGTAATTGGCCCTGTTCTGGCATCTTGTCTACAGTCCCGCCGATGCCTCTCTCTGTTTTTTTTACAAATACTTTCATGGTAATTGCTCCGAGGAGCTGCTTTCACTGGTTCACTATCTCACATCTCTTGCCTGTGAAACTCCCTTCCCTATTCCAGTTTCCCTGAGAGCTATAATCTCCAACTATTCAAATGTAATGTCAATCGACATCTCCAGTTGTCTTGATCTATCCGCTATCCTTCTCCTCATCCTTTCCTCTATCACTCCTATCTGATCTTGCTCCAAATTTTCTGTAACCCCTTGCATCCTAGTGGCTTCCCGCCTTGCTTGGGGTGAAACGCTTTAAAAAAAAAAAAAAGAAAAAAAAAAGATGAATAATTCTTTTTGGTGTGTACTGTTTGCATTCTTTAAATTTTTAGGGTCACAGCTCATGACCTTTGTCCTATGTTGAAGGCAGAAAGCTAAGTATTTCTAAACATAGAAGAGATAAATTTAACTAATATTCAGGTGTATGGTTTGTTTGTTTTATTTTTTGATTTTGTTTTTGTACTCCCAATTCTAAAACTTAAATATAACAACATAAGTTAGATATCGATCTGTTATTCTCCAAAAAAAATCTTCACTTGGGAAGAATTTCTGTACTCTTTGATGCAATTCTTTACTATTCTTGAAAATGCAGATTGACTTGCATACTCACTTCAAAGAAATTGGGGATTTTTTTGTGTGATTCTAAAAATTTATTTCCTTTTCTCTGGCATGTTTGTGTGTCTCTGCGCACACACATGCCATCTGTATTATTGTAAAAAAAATTTTCTTCAAATACATTGCAAAGAAATATCTATTAATAATATCAGTTTATCTATCTATCAATCTATTAGGTTGGTGCAAAAATAATGTCGTTTTCTCACATAGTAACATATGTGAGGAAACGACATTATTTTTGCACCAACCTAATATATGTTTGTCTGGTAAATGGCTATTCTGCTGTCCCTTTTACTTTCAGTATGTCCTGTGAGTATCACATTTTCCAAGCCCTCTTTCCTTCTGTGGCAAAGAAAAAAATTGAACTCTTTCCAATTTAAGTATGTATCCTTTTAGCTTCCATTTTCCTTAAAACTTTCTCATTGCTTACATGGTTTATCCATGGTATTCTCAGTATTCTTCTATAGAACCACATCTCTATTAACTCAAGGCTTCTCTTTATTTATGAGGAAGTCCAACATTCACTACCATATAGGAAGAATATTACCTTGCAGTTCAGCACTCTTTTCTTTGTTTCTTAATAGCTTGCTTAGTTTTTGTAAAGCATCTTTTGCTATTCCAATGCACCTTCAGATTTCAGTGTCCCATTTTCCATCCTCTCAGTCTCAGTCACTATTAGTGAAAAATAGTTCTATTCAATAGAAGACCAAATGAAGAAAATGGTGGCTAGATCCAGAAGAGTATCCAGCATCTCAACTGAAATGGTTCAAAGGAAATTTATAATTATAAATTCCTGTAAATTGAAGAAACTATTACATGGAGTAATTGGCTTATTTGAATGACACATTGAAAAGAAATATTTTTTGGTGGTGGCAAAGATATCAGCTGGTAGTGTTTTTTTTTTTTGTTTTTTTTTTACGCATGACAATATCACTTGTATCGCAAAGGACCTTGAAGTACAAAATTCAATTTATTCCAAATGTTGCGTCTATCTTTTGGCAATTTTTCTGTCTGGTCAGCAATTATAACAAGTTGAAGATATTGAAAAATTACTCAAGTAAAAACCAGTTCCTGTGATGTGAATATATAGATTCTGTAAATTAAAGGAGACAAAAAAAAAAAACAACTTTAATCATTTCACCCCAAGCAAGTCAACAAAGCCACTAACATGTGGGTGGTTACTAAGTATGAAACAGTATAAGAAAAACATTAAGAAGTGAGAACAATGAAAGAACAGAAATTAAGAAGACAGAAGATAATGATTGACATTGCATCTAAATTTTTGAAAATTAAACTTGACTTGAAACAAGAAGCTGGAAGAGTTTCACAAGCAAGAAGTGCAAGAAAAGAAACTGTTAGCATAGAACTCATGATTACATTTAGCCATTTCAAGTGTAAAATGATGAGATTGTGCCACCAATCTAGTACTATTCTTAAATTCATAGAGCATATAGAAAAGTTAATTGGAACAATTACCATGAAGATATTTATAGAAAAGGCACAGGGAAGTTACATTATGGTGGTGGGAACATGACTGAAAGCAAGATGTCAGGACCAATAACATTGCAAATTCTTCTTTGGGTTTTATCAAGAATCTTTAAATATATCACAGTAGCCCCAGATTCTATGTAGTGTCAATATTCAAAGACTGGATGAATGGTAGATTTAGATGTAAATTCAAAACTAATTAATTATACATTCAAAACTAATTTGGCAGTTTGTATATTTTCAAGTGGATTTCTTTCTCGGTAAAGAACTTATTTTCTCTAAAAAGCTCTAGTTCATTAAAAAACAACAAATGAATGTTTATCTCCCAATAGAACTCTGTGAATTTATATGCAGTTTAAGAAGATTATAATGTTTTTTCTTTATTTGTTTTTGGCTTTGCATATAGGACCTGGTAGATAATTTTTTGGAGGGCAGGGATTGTGATTATGGCCTTATCTACCATCAAATATAGTAACACTGGCCACTCAGTGAATGCTGAATGTTTCTGAAAATTGCTAATATTACCATGGTATATTGTAATTTGTTAGGTACTTATTTTTTGTTTTTAAATTAATTACTATACTTTTATTTGCTTCTTACACATTACTATGTTCTTTAAGATGACTATGAAGGTTTTCAAACCTTATGGTTTTTTACATTATTTACATTATTCGCACTATTGTCCTCATCTTTGTCACCATATTTATTACAACGTTTCAGCTGTTGTATGCTCCAGCCTTCTTCAGGTAGTTGGAATGTTGAACTGAACCCTTTATTTCGCTCACTGGGGTAGACTGTTCTAGTTTCATGTGCCATGGATGTCAATTATCAGTTATCTCCTGTTAATTCCCCTCTGAAACTTCTCCATTGCCTTAACTGGGTATTGAACTCACACTCCTTGGGTCCTGTCACTGGATCTAACTAATGTCTTTATCCACTGTGCCATGTGTCCTTGAGGTTAAGGCAGTGGAGAACTTGGAGAGGGGAATTAACAGGAGATAACTGATAGCTGACATCCATTAAACATGGCGCGTGGAACTTATATATATATATATATATATATATATATATATATATATATATATATATAAAAAAGGGTGTTCCAATAACTTGGACCAATTTTAGATGTGAATTAAGTTTAAGCGTCTGATGATTTTTTCTTTTCCTTTCAGATTTAACAACTTAAATCTTCGACAGTTTCAAGCCTGGAAAGATTAACAATCAAACAGCGGGTTAAAGTTATCGAAGCCTATTATGAAAACTGACATTCAAACAGAAATGCATTTCGTGCACTTTGTGATTTTTATTTGGTCAGCATAATCAACCAACCGAGAGCGCAATTTGAAACGATGTAACGTTGTTGTGGAGAGGTTCAATTCCTGTGTGTGATGATGAATAGAGGTGTCTGGATTTTCGGCCACATTCTCATGCACTGCACCAATGTCTTCAGCTGAACGACATAAACAAGCGCACAGTGGTGTTTTCACATCTGCACTGACCCAGTTTGTTTGAATTTACAACTTTGGCAATTGCACTCTTGAAACTTTAACAAATTGTTTGATCATTAATCTTTTTTTATGGTTGAAATTGCCAAAAACTTACGTTGTTAAATTTGAAAGAAAAAAGTCATTAGACACTTAAACTTAATTCACATTCAAAATCAGTCCAAGTTATTGGAACACCCTTTTTATATACATATATATATACATATATATATATATATATATATATATATATATATATATATATATAAAAATAAAAGGAAGGGGTTATAGTAGTTCCAACGAGGGAAAGGTGTGTATATTAAAAAGAAGAAAGAATCAGCAAACGTTTTTGGTTGTAATGTGGATTTTTAAAAAAAAATATGCTTTATTTTCGATAATTTTGCTACATGGCTTTCTGTCTCGCGACTGTCATCAGTCAAAGAGTGGAGATTTCCGCATATTAAAAATAATTTTTTTTTTTTATTTTTTCTTTGTTTTTCGATGTTAAATATTCTCAATATGAGACATCTCTTTTTTTTGTGTTAGCGATCCAAATATCTCTCTCTCTCTATATATATATATATATAATGTCTTTGTTGAACTCGTGTGTGTATATATATATATATATATATATATATATATATATATAGTCTTTGTTGAACTCGTGTGTGTGTATGTATATATATATATATATATATATATATATATATATATATATATATACATATATATACATATATAGTCTTTGTTGAACTCGTGTATGTATATATATATATACATATATATATATATATATATATATATAGTCTTTGTTGAACTCGTGTGTGTATATATATATAATGTCTTTGTTGAACTCATTTATATATATATATATATATATATATATATACACACACACACATAAATACACTATTCTACTCAAACACGTTGACCCAGCTTAATATAGTCTAGCCAAACCTGTGGGCCACATATACTAGTAATGATATTTATTCTTAATATTTTTACTACTTTTACTATACAACTGTTGTTAATATTAGACTGTAACACATTTAATATTTTTGCTAATCTGTTATCTTACCATTCCCCTTTTTAATATATAACCATTATTATTATTATTGTTGTTGTTTTTTGATTTTTTTTTTTTACCTTTAGCTTTACTATAAGAAATGTATTTATTTATTTACTTATTTATTTGCCTTTATTATTTTATTTATTTATTTGTTCTTCGTATTTACATATTCATGTGTTCCTATTTTTATATGGCTTTTATTTTATTTTTTCTTATTTTATTTTCACTGATATATATTATTTTTATTAGTAATTCAATTTTATTTTATCACAGAATAATTTATTATTATTAATATCACAACTTTTAAGTTTATTATATTAATAATATTATTAATTACTTTATTGAATTTTATGAAAAAAAATAGCCCCTTTGATTTCCAAAAATTTTTTTCTTGTTTGTTCCTTTTCATAACAACAGAATCTCTCTAAATTAGAATTTATTATTATTATTTCCAAACTTATTTTTATTTTTAAATGTTAATCAAGGCCTAAATTCAAATCCAAATTTAAACGACTTCATTTAAATAATTTAACAACAATAATAATCCAGGCTAACAATGAAATATCTTGTGATAACCAGGAATATTATAAAATTGGTGTTAACCATAAAAAATACTAGCACTTGAATATTGCATTGGCATGAAACTCAGTTTTGCAATCAATGTAAGGTATTATGTATATTTTTTAATATATATATATATATATATATATCAACATACCTACCTATCTCCAAAGATTCCTAAACAAAGAGCATTGTAATGGTAATATTAGCCATTTCCCTATAAGGAAATATTTGGCATTTATTGACCAAGCAGTCAGTACTGATTTATAAAATCTTTCTCTTAAAACACATTTTTAGGAAAACAGATTTTTCAAGTCCAGTAGCTTTTATTGCTTTTTCAGTATTTTATCTATTTGAAGTAAAAGTAGTGTGGGATATTAACATCTTGATTATGTCATCATTTTATGTGCTATCCATTTTAGTTGTTGCTACTGTTGGTAGTCACCAGTCTACATTGTTCAAAGCAGGATGATCTTTGGGAAGACCCTCAAACTTGTTCAAAGCCTTTTTTCACCATTGATCAGAGGAAGTGGTTGTATACAGCTGCCAGTGTAGATATTTATGATAAAAGCCCCCCAAATTTAATAAACAGTTATTATTGTCAAAATCTTTAAGAGGAAAGATAAAAAGATATTTTTTTATATAAAAATAATTTTTTTGGAAATTTAAAAATTTTGGTTAAAAAAAATTGCGTTTCTGGCATCAATGTGAGACCATAAATTTATATGGGAAATTTGAGCATTCTTTTGCCGTGAAAAATGCATTGATTATTGTCTTATTTTAATGGAATTTTTTAACCAGTCCAAGATGGATTCAGATGACTACTATTCCACACAAAAGATAATGTTAAAGAGATTTAACAAAAGATGTAAAAAGTCAAAAACATCATTCCTTTAAGTAATATGTGGAAATAACCATTTTTCGCCTGATGAAGGTCACATACCCAAAACCCGTGTAACAAAATAGAATAAAGCATATAAAAAAATCCACATTATAATCAAAAACATTTTGTGGCTTTTTCTCTCTTTAAAATATACACTTTTCTCTCATTGGAACAATCTCTCCCTTATATATCTGTTTTCTTTCTCTTTCACATATGTAAGTACGTAAATGTTTAATTGTTTACTTTACTCTTTGTCTTCCAGATAATCATTTCAGTATGGATATACCTTCGTATGACATTTAGATGGAAGCAGGAATTTTGATTGTCTTCAGGCAGACAATCTTTTCTTATAAAGGTAAATATTATCTTTCTATCGTTAAAAGATCATGCTTGCCTTAAAGACGACAAAACAGTAAGAGCCAAAAAGTACTTATTTATTCCCTTCTGTTGCAAAAATCATAAAAGAAAGTATAATTTGTCTTTCTTGTCTGCAGCTTTGTCTGGTACAAGGCCACTAAAGAGAAGCAAGGAAAACCGTGATTCACTTGTGTTGACTTTTACATTAGCATGTAATTTTTTAGGATTTTTTCCAGCTTTTCCTCTGACATGAAATGACACTATTGAATCACTTGCTAAAGTCCGCTATAAGGAAGGTTAGTTTACTGTGTTGCCAGAAATTATTGTGCATGTTTATAAGTCTGCTATTCATCCATGCATCAAATATTGCTGTCACATCTGGTCTGGTACTTCTGCTATGTAATTAGAGATTCTTGATAAAATCCCCCAAAATCTGCATTTTCATTGGTCCTGATCTGACATCTCGGCATCAGTCATTTTTCAACTGCCATAACATAGTTTCCCCCGGTGACTTTTCTATAAATATTTTCATGGCAATTATTCTGACGAACTTTACTCTTTGGTATCTTGACTTCATGAATTTAATCGTAGTACTAGATTGGTAGCTAGGTCTCATTATTTTACTTTGGAATTTGCTAAGTATAAGCATAAATCCTATGTTAATGGTTTCTTCTCTTGCAAATCTCACTTGTGAAGCTCTCTTTAGGCCTCTTGCTTGATATGTAGGATAGACTCGAGACTTGAAGAGGTTAAAATTGTTGTGGTTAGGGAAGCATCCTCTTAAGAGTCTGTACCATAAAGTAGCAGGTCTTATTTTAAATGACATTATTACTTGCATTTATTTTTATCCAACTCATAAGAAAATACTTTCTTTTATTAAATTCTGAGACAAGGTATTATGTACACTATTTACATTATTTGGATTATTGTCCTAATCTTTGTCGCCATTTTAATTACAACATTTCAGCCATTGTATGTTCTGGCCTTCTTCAGGTGGTTGGAATGTTGAAATGAACCCTTTATTTTGCTCACTTGTAAGCTTGGATGTTTGGGTGGTGTAATAGATAACAGCTTGGAATGAGAAATTGGAGAACTAAGTTCCAATTTCAGTCAGGTTTGTTATATTCACTTACATGCAAATACCCTGGGAAAAGTATGAATCCACCTCTTCTCTTCCTAGCTATGGATTAAATAGTAGAACTAGTATCAGAAAATCATTATTTTCTGCCCAAAAAACCTATAATCCAAAAAAAATATTTGCTGGCTTTAAATAATCTACAAAGGGTTGATAAGCCATAAAATAAATCAAATTAATCAATCCATGCATGTGTTGAATTTCTTTACATTGAAAGTTCTCACATGCACCAAGTGTCGACTGTATCTGTTAAAGATTTTAATACCTGTCCCCTGCAAGGCATATGCATTCAGCTCAAAATTGTTTGCTATGCAGTTGGTATAATTGCTTTTTCTGTCCATCTCAGCAGCTCTTCCTCAGCGACTGGGCAAGATGAGAAAAGTAAAAGATGAACAGATCCTATTACAGGCTATCTCTATGAAATGGAGTGTGGGAATACAGAAGGTGATGGCCAATATTTCTGTATTTAAGGACCCTTGCCAGTCAATTTTCTTTTTGTGTATTTCAGAAAGATTTTAGGTGTTCACCTGAAGTTGCAGGTGGAGTGAGTAAGTAACAGGGGAGTTTTAAAAGAAATGGCAACAGAAAGAACATTTCTATTCAGGATAAGGAAAAGACAGCTGAAATTACTTGAAGAAAGAAGGTTTGGAAAGATGGATCCTCACAGGGCATATTGAGGACAAGATAGAAGGCGGCAGTGAGCCACCTACTTTATGAGCTTCTGTGAATGAATGGTGGAATGGTAATGGGGTCTTAGTAAATGGAGAAAAACTGCTAGTACCACAAGGGATAGGAAGTTGTGGAGATCCATAATTGTCTTTGTCATGAAGGGAAGCAGCACAGAGAATTTGCTTGCTGCTGGTTTCCCTTCTTCTCAAGATATTTTTTTTTATGCAGCCTTGGTGAATTTATACATTATTGTTTTGTACAAGTATTTATACAGACACTCAAAAATAAACACCTTTATTATTGATTATTGACTTTAATCGTTTTTGATATTAGATTGGTGCAAAAATAATGTCGTTTTCTCACATATGTTATTATGTGAGAAAATGACATTATTTTTGCACCAACGTAATATTTCCTTAAGATCATTACAGTATAGGTATTTTGCTTCATTCTTCCTTGGCAAGAACTAGTTCCTCAAAATTCAAAGGACTTCTTTTTCTTTTTTCAACTATGCCCATAAATTTCCAATGGGATTTAGGTCAGGACTTTGTGTAGAGTATGTCAATGCCTTAAGTTTGCTGTCATCTAAGTATTCTGTAACAATTTGTGCCGCGTGTTTCGGTTCATTGCCATGTTGGAATGTCCAGTGACACCCTACAGACAGCTTTCATGCACTTTGTTTTATATTATTTTTAAGAATAGCTAAATATTGCTCTTTATACATAATACCCTATAGTCTCACTAGTTCTCCTGACCCAGATACACAAAAGGTAGGCAGGGTATTTTTGAGTTTGTAAGCTTCTTCCACTTTCCTCCATACATAACAGGAGTTCATGTGACCAAATAATTCTAATTTGGTTTCATCTGACCATAAAACAGAGTTCCAATATTTACTTGAATTATTCTAGATAGATTCTAGCATAAGCTAATCTGCATTTTAGATGTCTAGCCTGAAGCAAGGGAGTTTTCCATGGAGATGATCTCAAAGTCCTGCTTAATGAAAGCATCTAGTGACTGTCTTTGTCAATAAATAAAGATGAGGACAACAGTCTGGACAATATAAATAGTGAAAATAGTTACAATACCACATCTCAGAAATAAAGACAGATATAGAAGGCTGGAGCGTACAACAGTCTAAACATGTGAATATGGCAATAAAGATGAGGATAACAGTCTGAACAATACAAATAGTGTAAATAGTTACAATACCTCATCTCAGAATTACACTGAGTAGGTCTGTTCATTTAATTTTTAGTATCTTCTTTTTGCAATTTTCTTGTAAAATGTTGTACATCCAAATCATAGTAATCACAGCTTATTCACAAATAAAAAATTGTAACGCTTCCAAAACAAAACTGCTTTCATTTAATCAGCACAGAATCTTTTCTACCTGCCATCAGCATGGCTAGTGCTAAACTCCAGGAAAGCACCACATTGTATGCCTTCTTAGCCTCATGTTTCCCACTGACATGAAGTAGAGTGACTACATCGAATCAATTGCTACATCTACTACAAGCGAAGTTGGTTCACTGTGTTCATCTTGCACGTCTATAAGCGTAACATTCATTAGTGGATTGAATATTGCTGCCATATATGGTCAGATGTTCCTGTATCTCGAGACTCTTTACAAAATACAAATAAGTCTGTAATGTAATCGATCCTGAACTGGCATCACAATTTTTGAAAAAATGAGAAAAAGAAAATAAAAAAGAAAATGGACAGACACTGTCAGTTGCACTGAATTAGTTTCAATGAAATCTTATTACCTAAATATACTTATGTGTGTGTGTGTGTATATATATATATATATATATATAATATATATATAATTGTAAGGAAAGTTCTCTGGTTTTGAATAAATTTGATTATTTAGAAAATGCAAGAATTTGCTTTTAACCATATATATATATATATATATATATATATAATGATTCTGTCAAAATTGTGTGTCGATAAATTTTTTACTGCAAAACAAGAACAAAAACAAAGCATTGCTTTGAACCTCCACATTTGGGGTGAGGATATCAGAGCTGCAGATTAACTCGTTTCAATAGCTACTCCCCGTTCACAAAAAAAATTTTAAGCCATTCTGAAATGAAAATGTTGCTCCCTTACTCTTTTTAAAATTTTTTTTTTTTTTAGCCTTTATCATCTGGGTGTGGGATATACAGTTTTATTAAGTCTAAAAATGGACATTTTCAAAAGTGTGTGTGTATGTATATATATATATATATATATATATATATATATAGTGTAACCCGGATATAAGAGAGATTTTCTCTGGTCCCAAATTAGAGCCATACTTACCTAAACAAAACAGACCAAACCCTGATATAAGAGACTTCTTCTCTGGTCCCGACAACTCTCTTATATCCGGGTTACACTATATATATATATATATATATATATACATACACACAGAAAAAAAAGACGAGGAAGGGCAAGGATGAGAAAAAAAATCAAAAATTTTTTTAAAAAGTGCTAACCAGTTACTGATCTTTACTCTTAGAAAATGTGCATAACAAATAATAAAAAAGGTGGGGGAAGTGTGGAAAATGTATTTCCTGTCATAAAATCCACAGTATAAATTGTAAACATTTTATGCTTAGACCTAACAGCCATTCCTTCTGTTGAGAGGGAGAAGGCTACTCTGACCTCATATTTTTAGTCCCATTTTCTTTTTGTCCTCAAATGACTCTGGGGAGAGAGAGAGAGGATTGATAGCCTCTTTTTTGTTATTTTATCCATCTCTTTATGGTGTAATATATACCTTTAAAAATATGCATTTTTAAAGCTATTTAATATTTCTTAAATGTTCTGGAAAAAAAACCCAGCTTGGAATAGGCTAATATATTCAACTTCAGGTCTTGACCACAGGAGCACAATTCAAAAGGATTTATGAGTTTTACATGTGGCTGAATGAAAAAAGTCTCTCGTCTGGTCACGTGATTTCTGTATATGTATAAATATAACTCTAATCATGAAAATTTGAAAAAATAATCTAGTTTACCATAGCAGGCAAGTAAAAGTTTGGGAAAAGATTTCTCTTAGATCCCACTCTCCTTTGCAGTATTCAGACAGTTTGAAATAAAGAAATTACATCATTAATTCAACCTCTCATTCTGAAAAAAAAAAAAGTATGAATTTATAGCTGCAATGACAGTGCCATGATTAAAATAAACATCACTGACTTGTCTATCAAATTCTTAGGATAAAAGAATAGAATTGCTTGGAATAGTTTGTCACTAAATACTGATTATTGCATGTTTATTATTCAAACCAGTGTGCTCATCTTGGTTATTATGCTCACAATGTTTCAGCCATTATATCTTTTGGACTTCTTCAGGTGTCCTGCCATTGTACTCAGTAACTATAATAACTAAAGTAAAAGTAACAAGTGTGAAGCACTCAGTGAAAAAATCTTGCTACAGTCATATGGATTTCCAAGCATAGTTTGCACACCATTATTCCATGGTAGAGAATCACCATTTTAGAAGACAGAATTGAAATGCAAGAGAAAATAATTTATGAAAATTACCAATACTGCTACTTCTTTTAAACTAGTCCCTTGGCTTGAGCTAATTTTAATTTGTGAAATCTACTTTTAACATAGAATGATAAATGTCCAAAGAAGAAGAAATAAAAGCCATATTTTGTATTGTGGCCCTTGACTATTCACATATGTTTAGTAATTGCTGTTTCTGTTGGTATATTTATTTAACCAACTCCAGTCTGGACAGAGCCACATATCTGGGGATCTTTTTTTTCTAACTTAGATATGGTACAAGGGCCTGAAAGTATGGATCATCCAGTGATGATTGAACTCATATTCAGTCGTAGTAGCAACTATTTTTGGTCTTAGTGGATAAACAGTGAACCCCAAACAAAAATCAAAACATTTTTTATAGTAGAATTGGCAAGAGTAGGTTTGATAGTAGAATTGGCAAGAGTAGGTTTGATAGTAGAATTGGCAAGAGTAGGTTTGATAGTAGAATTGGCAAGAGTAGGTTTGATAGTAGAATTGGCAAGAGTAGGTTTGATAGTAGAATTGGCAAGAGTAGGTTTGATAGTAGAATTGGCAAGAGTAGGTTTGATAGTAGAATTGGCAAGAGTAGGTTTGATAGTAGAATTGGCAAGAGTAGGTTTGATAGTAGAATTGGCAAGAGTAGGTTTGATAGTAGAATTGGCAAGAGTAGGTTTGATAGTAGAATTGGCAAGAGTAGGTTTGATAGTAGAATTGGCAAGAGTAGATTATTTTTTATAGCAAAATGACAATCAATACAAAAATAAAAAAAGTATAAAATACATTTTTATAGTAAAACTATCAGCAATACATTTAAAAAAAAATTACCAACACTACATTTTATTATTTACAAACTATATATCTAAAAAACATGTTTGCTCTAAATGTATAAAATATTGGTAGTTGAAGGTATAAAATAACATTAGAAATATTTAGATTTCAGGATTAAATAATCCATTGAGATTATGTATTTATTGAAATATGTTTGCTATTTCAGTATTTGATTTTTTTTTTTTTTCTTTTTTTTTTCTTTTTTTTTTCTTTTTTTTTTCTTTTTTTTTTCTTTTTTTTTTCTTTTTTTTTTCTTTTTTTTTTCTTTTTTTTTTCTTTTTTTTTTTTTCTTTTTTTTTTTTCTTTTTTTTTTAAATAATTCATACATGACTGTTAAAGATAATTTTGCAAAATGCCTGTTTGGATTTTCATATATTTTCTTGTGCTACTCTCTGGTATATTACTCTTTCTTAACAGGTTGTTTGTTTCTAAATATTATGTCCATTTTTTTCTTGCATTGTCCCCATTAAATATTTAATCTTTTTTTTTTTTCAGTATCTGACTATATTTCTGAGATGAGGTATTATGTACGCTGTTTACATTATTATTATATCCTCATCTTTGTCGCCATATTTATTACGTTTTGGCTGTTGTATGTTCAGGCCTTCTTCGGGTGGTTGGAATGTTGAACTGAACCCTTTATTTTGCTCACTGGGGCAGACTGTTCTAGTTCCACGTGCCATGTCAAGGACACATGGCACAGTGGATAAAGGCATTGGTTAGATCCAGTGACAGGACCCAAAGAGTGTGAGTTCAATACCCAGTTAAAGCAGTGGAGAACTTGGAGAGGGTAATTAACAGGAGAACTGACATCCATTAAACATGGCATGTGGAACAAGAACAGTCTACCCCAGTGAGCAAAATAAAGGATGCAGTTCAACATTCCAACCACCTGAAGAAGGCTGAAGCATTGTAATAAATATGGCGACAAAGATGAGGACAATAGTCCGAATAATGTAAATAGTGTACTTTTTTTCAGTTGTGATTGAACTCGGAACATAATTTTCATTCATGAAGTGTTAGATTTTCATTCATTTTTTTATGATTTATCAACCCTTTGCAGATTACAGTCTAAAGATGTTTTTAGATTGTAAGATTTTTTTTTTTTAGTTAATAATGATTTAGTGATATCGTACTAAGTAACTCATAGCTAGGGGAAGAAGTGGATTCATACCTTTTCCAAGAGTATTTGAACAAAAGTGAATTTAACAAACCCAATTAGCAGTTCCAAGCCATTATTCATTATACCAGCCATGCATCATAGCTTACAGCACATGGTATCCCCAAGTGGTCACCCATCTATGTTCTGACCTGGCTCAATGTTGCTTTTCCTAAGTCATTGTACAGGAACCAATATTTCAATGTTATATGGCTGTAAGCATGAAGTGTTAGCTTTCATTATATTTCTCTCAAGGTTGACATGAAGTTTAGATATTTACTTTTGTTTTTAAGCTTAATTTAATTTTGTCATGAAAAGGGATTGTCTATTTGTAAAAATTTTTCATGGACTCTCTGAACATTTTAAAAATGAATGCATTCAACATATGTGGGTTTTACATGTATTCATGTACAGTAAAAACAACTTGGAAAAGGAAAGAAATTCTGAATTGCTATGTAATATCAATCCTCTGATATGGTAGTGAATACTGAACAATTTTCTTATAGATGAAGAGAAGACTGGGGGTGATAGAAATGTTGTTCTACAAAAGGGTGCTGAGAATTCCATCAATGGAGTGCTTAAGCAATGTGGAAACAAAAAGGACACCTAGAATAAGAAAGACAGTTGAAATTTCTGGGATACATAAGAGAATGAGAAAGGAGAACTTGGAAAATTTGACACTTAGAAGGCAAAAGGGACAGTGAGTAGCAGCATACTCCCTCTATGATGAACTTGTGTGACGGGGTATGCCTAGGGATTAAGTTCCCATAGAGGAAACAAGGTATGACTTGTTACTTCAACATCCTGTGGTTAAAGTGGAAAAAAAAAAGGTGGGTTTGAGTCCTTCACTTTTATACTGTTTTGTACAATGTCACCTAGCTGACACTATGAAGAGAAGTCTCCTTAAAGGCAATTTGGAGTAATCCCACATGCAAATTAAACCTCAGCACTTTTCATTAGATGAGTTCTTTACATCTGTCTGTATTTCTCAGATGAGGCATTGTATCTGTTTCTTTTGTTTGGACTGTTATCCTCATCTCCATTGCCATATTCACGTTTCAGCCTCTATATCTCTGAGATGAGGAATTATGATTACTTGCATTATTTACATTATTCGGACTGTTATCCTCATCTTCATTGTAATATTCACTATGTTTTGGCCTCTGTAGCTCTGAGATGAGGTATTGCGATTACTTGCATTATTTACATTATTAGGACTGTTATCCTCATCTTCATTGCCATATTCATGAATATAATCCAAATAATGTAAATAATCACTTTCATATGTCTAGATTTTATTAAAATTTCAATCATCGCTTTTTAAAACCATAAACATTGCCAAGAGGTGAAGGTAGTTAAAAAAGCAGTTTCATGGGAAAAAGACATTCTTTTTGTCACTCTGTCGTATTGTTGGCCCGTGTATCTGTTTCTCCAAAACTGTTCAGATGCTGTTGATGGTCTTACTAACATAGTCACACATCACCATGATCAAGAACTCAATTGTGCTGACCTTCAACTACTAATCATGCACACTGTGTCTATGTGTCTCTCTCTCTGATTATAACTAAGGTCTGCTCAGCATAGTTGTAGTATAATTCCCATGTTGGCTCAGTGGCTGTTAAAGAAATGCAAATGTGGCTGAGCAAGCAACTGCAACCAAGATTAGCTAACCATCTGAGCAGACTGGCATACTTAAAAAATGAGCAGCCAGAACTTACTTTCTTATATTGTAAGATTTACTTATTAAACATGGTCAAAATATATTTTTGCTGGGCAGCTTTTTATATACAGGGAATGTCTCAGGATACTTATAAACACTTTGATCAGTAACAACTTATAATTGTGGACCTCATCCCTGAAAAATCTAAGCATGCACTGCACCCCACTTTACAAAAAACATTGTAAACACTTAACTGTCTTAGTTACACTTAAGTACACATTTCCGTTATTTGAATGAAAGTATATCATGATATTTATAAAACTCTGTTTAGTCTTGCACAAGGCTGCAAATGTGGAGCGCCCCTTTTGAATCAGACACAGGACTGAGGTAATGATCTTGTACTTACCTTGCTGACTACCTTGGTATATCTAATCATCAGATTTACTCTACAGTGATGTTCACTCTGTACAAGGCCCAAGAGCCACTCTAGGTAGAGGGTTTCAGAGTAAGAGGTACCACACCAAGCAAGCTGATAATGCCACCAAGATGCAAGGAGCTACCGGAAGTGAAGGAAAAGGAAAACACTTTACAGTGAACTGAAAACCCCATCTTAAACAGGAAACAAGGGATAAACCTCTACTCCTATTCAAAAGACTGGAGAAGAATGTGAACTAGATGATAGACAACTTATCTACTCCTATTGAGGAAAAAATGTAAATAAAAGTTTAGAGTTTTGGGTGGAGACCATTAGAAGTGTAGTTGAATTAGATTTTAGAAGTAACCAGAAACCCAATCCTAAATAGGAAAAAAGGGATAAACCTCTGAGTAATTTTGACCATAGTATGTGTTTTGTGAGGGTTACATATAGTTTTTGAATTCATAATTATTCTTCTCTTAGACTGGTTGCTAACCAAAGCTACAGAACTTAAGCTGCTCTACTACTTACCTATAGTTGGAGGTTTTGAATTCAATGTTGTCCTTCACCTAGACCAGTTGCCAACCAAGGCTATAAGTGCCAGTCTGTCCTGCTATTTACCCATAAACCTCTTCTCCTGTTCAAGAGACTAGGGAGTGGGAAACACATGATAGGTGATTTTTGGTTTGGTTTATTTTGTTTTACAGCATATCAACCTCAATGGATTATTTAATGCCGACAAAATTTTTTATTGATGATAATATTTTGTTTTGTTAAAAATCTGTTTCTGGTAATATATTTCCTTATATCTGGTAATAATTTTTTTCAAAAAAGGTATTGCTGGTAATAGTTAACTATTTGCCCATAGCTGGGACCCTAACAGGTGCTACCACCCCGAGTCAGAGTGGACCTGGGAACACTAGCAATTAAGAGGTGGTTCCACGCTCCTCAAAACCTTCTGATCAGAGGCCTTGCTGCTGGACGTAGTTTAATGTCTTACCCAGGACATGGATGTAGTTTAACGTCTTACCCAGGATGGGCATGATAGGTGAACCTATCTACTCCTGAGGGGAGAAATAAAAGAAAAAAAAAATTTTTTAACTAGTGATGAACTACTTACGCAGGATATTGTAATTTTTATCTTCACTGAATACTCCATGGAATGTGTCATCTTTGTTGAATGGGAATAAATAGGGATTTCAATTATTTGACAAGTCTTTCATGATAAAGTTGTGAAATGGAGTAACCAATTTGAATGAATATTTTTGAAGAGTTTACAGTGGATTGGAGAATATTGACCTTTTTATTAATGAGGAAACAATATTCATGATTGACAAGTGCTTTAACATTCTGTTTGGTTACAGAGCTGAACATTGACTTTTAAAATTTTAGGTTTTCTCTCAAAACTTTGACCTTTGATCATTTTTATAGATATGCTTTCTGTGCTTATTTGAAAATTTGATTAATTTATTTTTTTTTAATGTTGCAATATTGGAGAATTTGGAAATGCTTTTTTTTTTAAAAAAATTCCAAACAAATTCAAAGGAGAACTGCTGGCAGAGAATTATGGGTTTATACTGTGCATACATTTAGCAGGGAGACAACACCCACACATGTATTTTCTTTATCTGCTGCAGCATGAAAGAAAGTTTGGCACAGGGCCATTTTAATATGTATTTACAACATGCATGGGAGTAAAAACAAAATTTGTTTCTGCTTCCTTAGTATCTTTCTTTTTGGAATGTCTCAAGTATCAGGGATTGCTGCTGACCCCCTTCAGCTACAGTGGGAGAGATGCTGCCTGAAGGAGGATAGCCTCATGGAACCCCTGACTATGAACAGTTGGTGTTTTGTGCAGAACTTCTTTGTGCTGTATCCCTTCAGGCTCTCCACAATTTCCTCTCCTTTGTAAATTTCAGTAAATTTTGTCTTTTTGTTATTTCTCCTAAACTCTCTTCTGCCATCCATTTGCTTAAGCTTTCTAGGTAGGTTAGTCATTGTTTTCCTTTTACCTTCAATCAGTCTTGTGAGTATCAAATTTTCCAAGCCCTCTTTTCTCATTATGTGCCTTATAAATTTCATCTGTCTCTTCCTGATGTTAAGCATAAGTATCTTTCCATTTTCTCAAAAACTTTGTTGTTGCTCACATATTCAGTCCATGGTATTCTCAGCATCCTTCTGTAGAACCACATTTCTGTTGCTTCAAGTGACTTCTTCATCTGTGAGGAGATTGTCCAGCATTCACTGCCATATAAGAGGACTGATAAGTTTAGTATTCTTTGTTTCTAAAGAAATTTTCCTGTTTCTTAACTTTTTTTTAAGGCATTTTTTTTTTTTGCTAAAATCTAACAGTTGAGGTTCTCTACGCTACAGCGGTATTTTAAGATTATGGAAGTTTTTGAAGATCATTATAGTACTATTTCTTTTTTTTCTCCTTTTTTCTTTCTTTTTCATTTTTCTTTTCTTTTTTCTTTTCTTTTTTCTTTTCTTTCTCTTTTCCTTTCTCTTTTTTTTTCTCTTTTCCTTTCTCTTTTTTCTTTTCTTTTCTTTCTCTTTTCTTTCTCTTTTCTTTCTCTTTTCTTTCTCTTTTCTTTCTCTTTTCTTTCTCTTTTCTTTCTCTTTTCTTTCTCTTTTCTTTCTCTTTTCTTTCTCTTTTCTTTCTCTTTTCTTTCTCTTTTCTTTCTCTTTTCTTTTCTTTCTTTTCTTTCTCTTTTTTCTTTCTCTCTTTTCTCTCTCTCTTTTCTCTCTTTTTTCTTTTTTTCTTTTCTTTCTCTTTTTTTCTTTTTTCTTTTTTCTTCTCCTTTTTCTTTCTCTTTTTCTTTCTCTTTTTCTTCTCTTTTTCTTCTCTTTCTCTTCTCTTTCCAGTGAGGTTCACCCTGTGCAAAACCCAGGAATCACTCTAGGTAGAGGGTTACAGAGTAATAGGCACTGTTTATGCAGATACATGGGGAAGAAAACAGTTAATCCTAGACTTGAACAGGTTATGATTGTAGTCATAGGGAAAACATCCTCTTGGGAGTTGGTTCCACTGAGCAGTGGTTTGCAGGAAGTATCTCCTTCAATGGTACTTACTTCTCACCAATAGAATACAGAGGGAATGACGCTTGTTTGCTACAATGCACATAGCATGGTGGTTCCTAGTCATGAAGGTTAGATCTTTATTTAACATTATTTTAGCAGATACCCATGTTTGAGTAGATGCCCTGTTTTTAAACAGTCTAAATTACTTCAATCAGCCTACATATTTGAGAGACTTAAAGAAAATGTTCTCTCTAGTAGGTTTCTCCATTAAAGAGGGACAAAAGTTCAATCTCTGCCAGTGAGTACATTTTCTTTACTAAAGTATGCAGCCTGGTAGATGCAAATCGTTTTTTTTTTTTTGTTTTCGTTCGTTCTTTTTTTTTCTTTTTTCTTTTTTCTTTTTTAAGGTGGGATCGTTTACACTCAAACACGGCTATCCACTAAAATAACGTTTAGATAATAATAATAATAAAAAAAAAATAATGTCGGAATTTAAAAATAATATTCACTGTCATTCCATAGAAATTGCATGAAAAATGTTATGAAAGAGTTAAGTTACTAGTCGCGCAAATAATTGTTGCATTTTTAGAGCGGGATTGATATACGGAATTGTCATTTTGAAATTGCTCCAACCGCGACTTTTCCCAGAGGGACGAAGGTGCAGTTTTCTGTGATCGTCGCCTGTCCGCAACGCCCCCACCCCCATCACCAACACACACACACACACACACTTGCTTCGTGCCTCCAATGTTTTGCCTTGCTACTACTTGTTCGGCTTTGGCGACACACTGCGCTACGCTTTTCTACATGCCCGACTACCGAACATCTTCCTCTCTCTTCATCGGCTGTAGTTGTAGCTGCAGCTTCACGACGACGACGGCGGAGGCCGCCGGTTATATTGTTACTGCTTCTTCTATATGATATACATTCAATATATCGTGCTTAGTTTTGTGAAGACTTTTCTTCCTGGTGAACTGTGAGTGAACAGATAACAAAACAAAAAAAAAAAAAAAAAAAAAAACACTGTTGGAGGCATCGATTGCTGTAGTTAGTAAGTTAATTTGAAACAATATTTCTCTCATTGTCTTTCTTTTCTTTCTATATTGGCTCCACACAAAAATTCATTACAGACACCTGTTTCAATTTGAAATGTTTTTATTACCTTATTTCCCGGGCGTTGACTCTTTCTTCCCAACAGCCGAAATAAATGTCAAATATTTTTTTACCCTACGCCCTACAGGTCGAAGGTTATGTTATTATTTTATTTTTATATTTATTTTTTTCTTGATTTAAATTTTTTAAAAAAATCGTTTCTTTTTTGTCAAATGTTACAAATTGAAAGTGGATTGCTTTCCTGAGGCCGTATAATCATTAGTTGTTCTTGATTGAATGTCTTCTTAAATTTATGAAGTTGGATATTTTATTTATTTTTATATAATTATTTCATTTTTAAGACACTTACATCCACGTATATCGTGTCTGTCAGTCCCCCTCCCCGAAAATATAAATATATAGACATACAATTCAAATTGTATGTCTTGTGATAATGTATGTAGTTGTAGTAAGAACACTATTTTCGCACGGTTAGTTACTACTTAAATAATTTAATTTTAAAATTGAAGTATTCACTAACAAAAGCGTAATACTTTAAAAAAAAAATGTGTGTTTTTAAATTTACTTGCATAAGGAGATATAAACAAAATATGTTCCTAAATAAAAAAATTGGTTCGTGCTTTATAAGAATTTATAGACAAGTCTTCAAATTCAAAGTATTTGCTTATTATCAATGACTTTGGGTAATAATTAAATCAACTCTAATGAATTCAAAACACGCATTTGTTTGTGTATTATTATCAAATAAGTTGTAAACAACATACATGGATTGCACAGCTGTTGAGTGAGGTCAACGAACGGGCATCTTTCGTTAGTTGTGTAGTGTACGAAAACTGCTTGCTTATATTACACAATGTGTTGGATTTTTTGTTTGTATCATATAAATAAAAAGATGACATGAATTTGAGACGTCGTTATTTGAATGAATAAATAAATGCAAAATATGTCAAAATACAATATAAATAATTTTTGACCTCTATTAAAAAAAAGCACATATTGGAAAAAATTATCGTGGGTATTTATTTTTATAATTGAAATTCATTTCAATTTCATCTCTCATGTACTTCAAAAACACATACACACAACACATTGTATTATTGTGTACTATTGTCCTTGCACACACACAACACGTGTGACTACATAATAAATGTGTATGCGAGTACTGGCAGAAGTTAAAGAGAGAGTCTTAGTTTGCATGACACAAGGCAAAGAGATCATAAGGAGAACTTAAATATTAATCAGAACATGTGAAGAACGACGAAGTTCTAGAGAAAATGGAAACAACAACAACAAAAAAAATGGGAACACTTATTTCAAGCAGAAACAGTTGAAATTTCTAGGGCACATAAATGAAGAAGAATGAAGGCTTGGAAAATCTGATATTCAAAGGACAAATTGAAAGAAAAAGGAAGAGCTATAAAGGACAGGAAATCGTGAAGAGGCATTATCACCAACGTCCTGAAGGCATATGAAGAAGTGTATCTGGCATTTAAAAAAAAAAAAAAAAAAAGAAGTTAGTCTTCAAAGTTTGGACGGGGGTGAGTCGTGAATACATAAATATTAAAAAACTAATATATATATATATATATATATATAGGGATTTTCCAAGCGTTGCTTAGATGTGGCACAAGGCTGAAAATAGGAAGCACCTAGTGTGGATTGAACTTACTAATAATTGTTCTTGCAAGACAAGCTTGCTAACCCTTACACCACCTCATGGTGGACTAATATATATATATATATATATATATATATATATATATACACACACACACACACACACACACACACACGAATTTATGAATATTTTAAAACTTGAGTAGAATTACAGGTGTGTGTTATAAGTGTGGATGTGTTATTCACATATTCTTAAATAGTTTACACACACACACGTGTGTGTGTGTGTGTGTATATATATATACTTTAAAAATCAGGAGGTCAGTTGAATTTGTTAAAAATTGCCTGAGGATACCGTAAGGTTGAAACCAAGGTAGTCGATTTAACTGTCCTTGATTTTTAAAGTTTAAAATATCTACACGTTATTTTTACTTTTATTTTTTGACACATGTATTGAGCACTTTTTAATAGTACTGTTTCCTGGTCTGATTCAACTCTGACCATTAACCTTTTATATATATATATATATATATATATATATATATAAAATAAAACGTGTGTGTGCATGTGTTTAAGGAAGAAAACTTTATATCTTTTAATATATATGTGTCTGCACCTTGTAATCTAATTTTGCTAAGTTGTAATCTCATTCTATAACAGATGTGACCTATGACACAGTTACCTGACCAAAATGGCTTTGACCTTGCTCCATTACACTCTTCCACCCCTGAAACTAAACTATGGCTATTGAACAATTGGACTTGGGTGATTGTGATAGAGTGAGAGAGATATCTATATCTGTTCTCTTTATTATTTTTAATTTATTTATGGGTATTGTGGGGGCGGCGGTGGAGAAGGTTGGGGTGAATAAGTTTCAGCGTCCACCTCTCAACATTTATCAACAAGAAGGCAGCCAAAAGCTATCTTTTAATCAGTCAAGCATAAAAAACTTATACATTTCTTCTAAACAGTCAGTGAATGTGTGGGCTTTGTTGTTTGTGCCTGTGAGGGGCATTGTTGTTGTTGTGTGTGTGTGTGAGAGAGTGATCTTTGTAAAATACTGATATTTTATATCTTATAAAAAATATATTTATTGATAGATGCAGCTGTTTTTTGCAAACAAATCTTGATCATAATTTATAGACACACACACACACACACATATATATATATATATATATATATATAAAATATAATATTCCTCTTTAATTGTTCTCACTTAATATTTCTCTTTTTACTTACACATTCACAATTAGTAACCCCTTGTCTCAGTGGCTATACTGCCTTTTCTTGGGGTGAAATATATATGAGAGAGAGAGAGACAGAGGTAGCCGTCTGTTTCATGTATAAATGCAATCGTCAGGCCATATATTTGTATATGCACTTTCCCTGATAGTGAACATTTTAACCTGTAAATATAGCATATTCTAGAAGTATATTTTTATCGTATATACATGTAAAAATTCAGATATAAATAAAATATGTCTATATATGTATGTATGTATGTGTGTGTATATATATATATATATATATATATAAGATGTTTGTGTGTAACATCTTTTCACAGTGCACAAAAAAATACACTGATCCTAGAAGTGCTAACCCATTTGCAAATAATCCATTGTTTTTGACAGGTACTCTCCTTGTGTGTGTGTGAAAATGTTGATTTAGACTTTATTGTTATGAGTAAATGTTTGCTGTAGAGAAATGGAACAGATGCATTTATTTACATAGAGCACCCAGTGAGGATTGTACTCAATGCTTAGTATAATGGTTACTCAAAATAGTTTAACCATTACCAATGAATGATGATGTGCCTTCATAATAGTTCAAATGTTAGTATCATAAGTTTAATTTTTGTTGAATACTTACGTGTTGTAGCCTTGTGCCAGACACAAACTGAGTAAATAGCTGAAATAAAATTTCATGTTGGTAAGTTCATCTTAATAATTATTGGTAGCAAGATCAGTTTGTACTGGGCGCTCAATTAATATGGCCTTATGTCAGTCAAAACTACTTGAGTATTTGTGGCTAGGTGAGTGCCTGGATATGTGAATGCAAATATTTTAGTTAGTTTATAAATTAGGCTGACAAATGTCTGTTCTAACCGTTTTTAGAATGGAATCACTTGCAAAGAAATTAGGCTGACAAATGTCTGTTCTAACCGGTTTTAGGATGGAATCGCAAAGAAATGATTATTTGGATCTGGAATTTAATACTCTTTTAATAGAAAGACTTTATTAGAAAAGAAAACAAAGTTTGGTTATAGATTTCTATATGATGTACATATTTTGTAAAAATGAACTCAAGTCTTCAAGGAGGTGAAAAAAAAAAATTATTTGAATGAAATTGAAGAGAACAAATTATAATTTCTTGTTTTACAATGTTGTTAACCCTGTACAAGGCCCAAGAGCTACTCGAGGTAGAGGGTTACAGAGTAAGATACACCACTCCAAGCAAGGTGATGATGCCATGGAAGTGAAAGAATAGAAAAAGACTTTAGTGGGAACTGGAAATTCAATTTTAAACAGGGAACAAGAGATAAACCTCTACTCATGTTCAAAAGACCTGGGAGGACTGTAAAGGTGATGACAGGTAAACTTGATATAATAGCAATAAAGATTATAAGATTTAATAATATGTAATATATTCTATAATTTTATACAGACAAAATCACTTGAAGACTTCCAACAAAAGCAACTATTAAAATAGATAGCACATATAACTAAGGCAAAATAAGGATATAATCAAGATAGTGATTTTTCTACACTATCAAAAACAAAAGGTTAGGAAGGAAACTTCCATCAATACTAGAAAGAGCTATAACTGAACTTGAAAAATGATTGTTTTTTTTTCCGTCTTATCAACAGGTTATTTAAAAACAAAAAATATTATTAGAACGTACAAATTTATCAAAGATAATAATAATTTACTCATACAAGTCCCATTAATTAACCCATAGTTGGTGGGGGAGATGGATTCATACCTTTCCCCAAGGATATTTATATGTAACTGAATATAACAAACTTGATTGGAATTGGAGCCATTATCCATTAAACCTTCCTCCCTTACAGCACCTGCTATTCTCAAGCGGTCACCTACCTAATTACTGACCATGTTCAGCATTGCTTAACTTTGCTTATCGTACAAGAACTGGTACTTCAATGTGATATGGCTGTAAGCCTGGACTTGAAAAGTCTGTTAGTCTGAAAAACTGTTTTAAGATAAAGATTTAATTAATTTCAAATGACAATAATGCTAACTGTTCAACCAATGAATAACAAATGTTTCTGATAAAAGTTCAGGTCTCGTTTAAAATGTCAGTTGTTCCTTTAGGCAAGTAAAATTAAATATATTTATATTTATTGCAATGAGTACAAATAGGGCACAAGACGAATAATGGGCAAAGGGATGGTCTTCATCTGTCTTATACTAAAACTCAGACATGCTACAATCATCCTTGCACCAAAATGCCACATTCTTACCATTCTTACTACAACCACCATAATACCTCAGAGTCTCTATGAAGTCCTAACTAGTACCCATATGTACAATTTTGTCTGGGGGTGGCGATACAAAAACAACTTTAAAAAAATTTTAAAACCCCAATGAATATTTACAATGGTAAACAAAATTTATTTAGGCGGGTAAATTTAAATCACAGCAGTTTAAATAGTATCTAATGGCCTAATCCAACCAGTGCAGAAGTGGGGACAAGTCTATGCTCCTGCTGCTGCCACTGCTGATTAGAACAATCCATTAAGTTGGGGAGGAGGAGATAACTAGTTATACCAGTTACAATAAACAATAGTTAACCATTTGCTTATAAGGAAACAGTTAATTACACCATGATGATAATAAAATTAAAAAAGGTGCAAAAATTCTGTGAATATAAATTAATCAGGAATAACTGTTGTATCTCTAAAGGGGTTACAATCAGACAAAGGTGGTACTTGAGTGAAGGAACAGCAACACACACACACACACACATAGATAAAAGAAGAGAGGTTTATTGTAAAAGAGAATACACTACTGAAAGACAGGGAATTGGGTGGCAGGCTAGTAATTCCTGAAGCAAAGCCCCCAGGTACATCCTGTGCTCACTATATATAGCTACTGATATAGTCAGTCCACATAGGTGATAGGGTGTGTGGGACATTCCATTACAACAACATTGATGCCAATGCTGGAGTATTGGGGAAACTTGATGTCACTTGATTTCCAGTGAATGATATGAAAACTCAATCAGTGTTTATAAAATTTCAGTTTAGCCATAAACAGTGTTGCCACCTGGTGTTGGCCTCAGTGTCCGTTCATGTACGGGGTGCGATGGGTAAATTGTCGCCATTTTATATTTTTAATTTTGTGCATTTACATTGTTTGTTTTTTTATTTTGTTGACTGCACAGTATTGTAGGGTCAGTAGGGCACCGTCTGTGAGAAAAAGAGCACCATGATGCAATTCAATGAAGTGTAATGTAATATTTATTGGTTACACAGCCTGATCTCCTCTACTCACTGAGGTATTACACAGTTATGGTAATAGGAAGCATTACTTAATCTCTGTAAGCCAACACCCCATGTTTAGCAGAGTAATAGAATATTACTAAGCAACAGAGATCAGGTTGCTTATATATTGCTTTTTTATTTCTTATTTTGTGTTAGCTTACTTTGAATGTTTTACACTTTTAATGATTTAAAAAAAGAATAAAAAATGCTTTAATCAAATATAAACAAAATTGACAAACAAAATAGAAAGCCATTTTCCATTTTTAAATTTTAGCAAATTTTAATTGGTAAATATAAAAAAAAAAAAATTTCAATTACTATGGTTAAACTCAAGAATGTTTTACTGTGCTAATAAAGTATTATACATTCACTAATAGAATTTGGGTATACAAAATTTTGGCACATTAATCAAAGAATTCCTGTACTTCTATTTAAAAAGAAGAAACCTTTTTTGTTAGTCACAGACAAGAGGCTGATTTTAAGGATTTTGCGCTGTACTGTAGAAAATACAGAAAAAGAACTGCCTGTTTCCCCTCTTTATTCTAAAGCCTCTTCATTTTTTTCTATTATGTTTTGATTTTTTTTCTTCTAAAGCCTTTTGTTTTTTCTACAATGATTTCTTTTTTTTTCTTCTATAGCTTTTCCCTTTTTCTACAATCTATCATTTTTTTCCCTTTTCCTACAATCTCTCACTGCTTTTCCCTTTTCCTACAATCTCTCAATGTTTTTTCCTTTTCCTACAATCTCTCAATGTTTTTTCCTTTTTCTACAATCTCTCAATGTTTTTTCCTTTTTCTACAATCTCTCAATGTTTTTTCCTTTTTCTACAATCTCTCAATGTTTTTTCCTTTTTCTACAATCTCTCAATGTTTTTTCCTTTTTCTACAATCTCTCAATGTTTTTTCCTTTTTCTACAATATTTTCATTTTTGTTACAGTGTGATTGCTTTTTTTTTTCCAGCATCCTTTTTAGGTTTTTTCTCATTTTCTTTTTAATTGCAAAATTGAATATGCTAGAAACAAAATCCAATAAAAATGGTTGATGATGACTTTGGCAATTACTTCATTTTTGTGGATGTTGCAATAAATTACTTGTATAAAAGTTTTTTTTGTCTAAACTTAACTGACATGCTCATTATTACCAGTTTTACTCCCAACATATTTTGTTGCTTGTTTACATCTAATACTAATAAAATATAATGGTTTTGAAGTTATTTAAATTTCTTCAAAGCATTGTCATTAATTTTTGACATGTTGACTAAATTAGAACCATACTTGTTAATTGACCTTCTTATCCTCATTAATCTGAGAAATTTCCAAAGATAATGGATGTGTAAGTTTATTTTTATTTTCCAATCCATGCTGCTGGCTAAACATGTTCCAGACTGTAAACACAACCACCTGAGCTTTATGGAATGAACGGCAATCAATCTCATGATTTTTAGGGTTGCTGAACACCTGACCTCTTCTCTCAGTTGCATGCTAATATCTCAGTTTTTGCGATTGATCTTCTAGCACATTCAGTTACATTGTCAATCCATTCTTTCTTTGTCCACCCCTTGTAGAAAGCCAGTGGAATGATTGTTGGATCTTGTCATGTGTCGAGACCATTTCAACTTTCTCTTCTTCATAGAGGTCATGAGGTCTTCCTATTGGCCTGTTCCTCTTTTTATGGTATTTCACACTGCATCATTTATTAGGTAATCTACGTAGGAGACACGTAGGATGCTGAGGTAGCATCTCATTTTCTAATACTTTTGCTTCTTTGCTGTAATTCTGCTATTAATGTCCAAGATTTGTAGGCAGAGAGAAAGCTTAAAAATTTTTTTTAATAAAAAAACAACATAGATAATATGAAAGAAGTACTAGTCAAAAGTAATGAGAACACTAAATCTCTCTCTGGAGAATATGCTCCTTCGCCATCACTTTAGTTATTATTGTGTGTATAGTATGCATAAATATATAAGCCTAACCTATTCTGGAACAGTGCCAAATGTTGGCGGGATTGGAGAAGATTGTATTGCATAAATTTTCCAAGTGAAGTTGATATGGGAGCGGTTGCAATATGACTTTAAAACTAATGCTTAGAATCCTGACTTAGTTGGAAATGTAAAAAAAAAATTCTCTGTTTATTCAAACTGTAACATTCTGACTTGATGGCTTGTAGACTTGTTTATGTTAAATATGGAGCACATACAATTACCCATTACTTTCCCCATTAAATATGGAGCACATACAATTACACATTACTTTCCCCATTAAATATGGAGCACATACAATTACCCATTACTTTCCCCATTAAATATGGAGCACATACAATTACGCATTACTTTCCCCATTAAATATGGAACACATCCAACTACTTTCCCCTATTAAATATGGAGCACATTCAATTACCCATTAGTTACCCCATTAAATATGGAACACATACAATTACCAATTACTTTCCCGATTAAATATGGAGTACATACAATTACCCATTACATACAGACTTTTAAAATAATACTTAAGAAAGCATTAAAGTTGATACTGGTCCAATGGCTTGATAAAATTTTAATTAAATTCTGTACTTTACATAATACCTAAATGATGCATAATTGTAAATTATGATTTTAATTATAAATATTCTCTGTTCTATTTGACTATACATGCTTAATTTTGCTCACCATAACTCTATATCAAATCTCTGTATTTACATTCTATATTTAATATACGATATATTTTAATATTTACATTCTATGTACAAATCTCAGTGTTTTGTTCAAAGATATTTATATTTAGAGTTTATTCATTGTTAAAGTTTTTCAAATTAACCACACCATTTTAAGTAGCAGGGTTGTCATAGTAACAATTTTTTTCTATTCTTTTAAATAATGCTCATTGGGAGTGAACCGTCAACAAGGAAATAAAAATAACCAGAAACATCTGATTTCACTTAATTCCATCTTACATGTTTAGTATGAATATCATTTATAACATGTATGTATATGTGTGTGCGTATATATATATATATATATATATATATATAGTTCCGTCTCCCCAATTTCACTCACAAGGCTTAGGTGTGTATATATATATATATATATATATATATATATATATATATATATATATACATACACACACACATGCCTGAAAACCATGTCATGGATTGACCTAAGTCTTGTGAGTGAAATTGGGGAGACGGAACTATTTTGGAGCCATCGATGGTTGTGCTAGCACAAAGTCACAAGTCATCATAACTGAGGGTTTGAGTGTGCTGTTCAGGTTGTTGATCATGCCAGATGATACGCTCTCTCCCAGAAACTGTAACTAACATCCACTCAGCACAGGTGGGCTCTGTGGGTGTAGACAGGCATACTCGGATATGAGTGGCCAGCCACTATTTTATATATATATATATATATATATTATAAATTAATTGATTTAAAATATTTTTTTTTCCGCTATCAATTAATTTATAATATTAATGCTCTGTAAATTTACATTGAGCACTATTTTGTAAAAATAAAAATATCTATAAGAACACCGGATTATATATCTTACTGTTCTTTCTTTTTATATATATATATATATATATATATATATATATATATATTAGTATTAGTATTTTGTTGTCATAATGTGTCCTTGACACTACAATAAACACCAAAATAAATTGGCTGCTAATTTTATAGACAGAAAACCTGTTTATTTAAACTGCTATCACACGTAGGATTTATTAAACAAATAAATTAAAAACACCATTCACTCTGACTACAAAATATTCAGTATAAGTATACATAGAAATTTTGGAAAGTATTTTAGTTGGTGGGCAGATGATTTTAATAGTTATTTATTTAATGTGACCACAGGGAGGATTTATTAAAGAAACACAAAAAAAACCCCAAAAAACTTTCATTCACTTTTATGATTACACATTGGTGACACAGTAAATTTCTGGCTTAAAGTGAGGGAACTAAATGAAATCCTGATCAGTAATGTACTTGTTCACCAATAACATTTGAGCCTGATATTCATAAGCAAGTCTTTGACACTGCCTGCTGCTCCCCTATCCAATTTCTTTTTAGGTTTGAACAAGTTCAGTAGATTTGGTAAGAAGAAAAACTGACTTTTGTATTTTTCTTTTTTACCTAGAATTTAGCAAGTTTTCGATCTGTATGTTGTACATTGAAAGTCAGAAGGGATTGTCAGTGATGAATGCAAGCATTACTAACAAATTTCTGTTATTGTATAAAGAAAACCATCACAGACAAATATATGAGAGATGATGAAAAGTTATCTGCCTGACCCACTTCTCAAAAGCTGATGATATGTCTAAATAGTAAATATTTAAAATTTCTTTTGTGTCAGGCTGAGAACTTTTTAGCACCCCCTCTATCTATCTATCTATCTGTTTGTTTGTTTGTGTGTGTATGTATGTATGTATGTATATATATATATATATATATATATATATATAGGAAAGAACGTGTTAGGTAAATAATCCAGAGTTCTTTAGTATTTTTGTTTTTATTTTGTAAAAAAAAAGTGCTCCATACAGAAGTAGAGCTTAAATTATAATTATTTTTAAAAAAAATGATTCCTTCGCTACATAAGAGTTCTCATGTTTCAAAAACGATAACCGAAAACCTCAATATAATTATTAAAATTAAATTGAATTAAAGTATCAAGCCCTGTTTCATCCTCAAACGAAGATTTTTGCGAAATTTCATCCTCAAGTGAAAATTTTTTATTGAGAATCCTAATATTGTAAAATTTTATATTGGATCTATTAAAAATAAATTTAAATTAAGATGGCGGCAACATCTGACTTCCTTCAATAATAATAAGTATTGAAACCAAACATCGCTATCCAAATATTTTTGTCATATAAAAGAAACAAATAAAACACCCACAGTAAAATGGAAACTAATAAAAAAAAATTTGAACATGTAGATCTTTAAATGACTCATGTCCTTTGTGCGTACATGAAAAGTTATATATTAATTTTCTGAAACATAAAAATTTATTAAATCAAGGAAAAGAAATAGCAGTTTTTTTGAAGACATCTCGTATTTCCCTTAAAAATAATTATAAAAAAATTTGCATTAATATATATTATTTGATCATAAATAAAATAGTTTATTAATGCATAATTAAATTGTAATATTTTAATTTTACAATACGATAAATAATTTATTAGTAAATATAATAAATATATTATTTTAGATCTTTCTAAATAAAATATAAATAATGACTTTATTATATTTGAAACATTTAAAAAAAATCTCAATGTAGTTTAAAAAAATAAGAAAATAAATATAAAAAAAATAAAAATGCCAATTGTAGTGTAATGACATGTTCGTATAAAAGGAAGTCAGTATCAACAGGCAGAAATTTCAAAACCCCACCTAACCTTAATTGATTTTCACTTTGCCACATAAAAATATACTTGTATCTTCATTCGTTAAAAAAAAAGCCAACACCCGCCCCTCATAAAAAATTTAGAATTCTCATTCCCCCACCAACTTAAAATATGACTTATAAATAGAGTAAATCATTTTTTCTTTTTTTTAAGATAATTCTACATTGCTTGGAACTGAACTTAAAATTTAAAGTTTAATATTTAGGTTTTGGTTTCAAAGCATGGTAATTTCTGTGTTATGATGAATACATATATTTAAAAAAAAATAATTATAATATTATGCTTTACTGTGTATCAAGCATTTTTTTTTCAAAATAAATGTAAAAGAGCTCAGGATTATAAATCTGTTTCATTTTATTTTGAGATAGATGTGTGTATATATATATATATATATATATATATATATATATATATATATATAATCTTAAGTATACAAACAGAAAAAAATGACGTAAGAATTTTTGCCGTTAACAATAAATTTAAAAAAATATCCAGACGACATGCATTTAATGGATGTCAGAATTCATTGAAAAATACATCCCCTACCAAAACGTAACTAATAACTGATACAATAAAATATAGCGATAATGAACTCGCAAACACCCCTTGTCTAGATGAATGGATTTCTCTGTATCCTTGGAAACGTGAATTATGATTTTTTGCTGTGCTTTTAAAACCCAGTAATTTTAAAAATAGGTTACTCCAAAATTCACTTGGTGACGAAATGGAACTAATGTCTTTAATTTAATTACAAAATTAAATTCAAAGCTTTTAGCTTCCATTTTTGAAACATGGTTAGAACTGTGTAACGAAAAAAACATTTTTAAATCAATTAATATATATATATATATATATATATATATGATATATTAAAGCTGCAACTATTTATCCAAGCAGGGTCTGTCTTCACTTTTTTATCGTATTTTCGGATAAAGGAATTCTAATGACAACACACACACCACATCGGTTCTTGATAATGACCGTGAAAATTGAAAGTAGTTGAACAAAAATAAAAAAAAATATCAAGATCAGACACTTTATCTACAACCTTGAGCACAATACTCAACAACTTACCTAAAAATTGGAAAAATACAATAAAAATTAAACTGACTTTGTTGGTTCTTTTATCAGACTTGTTTATATATATATATATATATGACAGAGACATGAACAGATACAAGTTTCACAGAGTGGATAAGATTCAACTGATGACATTGTGCTAATGTCAAAGTACTCTGAATAACTAATATGTATCAACACAGTAATTTTCTCTCTTCCTTTAATAATGACACCAAAAAGTTTGTCTATGAATATGAAAGGATCCAATTGAAAATAAGTAGAAAAAACTTGTCTAAATTATTCATTGAAACATGTCTCAAGGAAAACATGCTGAAATATATATATATATATATATATATATATATATATATATATAATTCACAGACAGTACTGTTTTGCTGTTTCACAGCTCCTCCGTGCGACTAGACAATGTGTCAAGCCGGATTACACACACACACACACACACACACACATATATATATATATATATATATATATGATTATTTTTGAGATGTTTTTTTTTTTTTAATCTGACATTATTTTTTATTATTGTAAATGTTATCATTTAGTTGGTACATGTTTGAGTTGCTATCCACGTTTTTTGTTTTTTTTATTTTATTGAAGACTGAAAAAAAAACAACAAAGAAAAATTATGTTTCCCAACAAGAATTGAACATGAATGCCTTTTTCTATCAGGGGAAACCCCTCCTATTGCTGAAATATACAATTATCAATTTGGCCATGAGAGACCATCTTGATAAAGTAAGGTTCAAATTACCTATTTAAGGAACACACATATTTCATTGGGACTCCTACAAATCTATAGCTGTTAGCTTCATTAAGTACCTGAAATGTAATTTTTGGAATGGCTTTTTTAAATCTGTTATTTCTTAATAATATAAATATTAAACAAAAAAATAGGGATAGCAAGTCCATCATGTATACCCACTAAAATATTTATTGTATTAACAAATGATATTGATATATAGCTGTGCATGCTTTTATTATTTATATCTACATATATGACCACATTCTTATAGATTTTATGTAAATGAAAATGTAGATAAATGTATAGGTTTGTCGTTGTTGTCTTATGATTTTCCTCCTGATTGTTTTGAGAAAAATTGTCCCAGCACTTGATTGTAAGTTAAACAATCATCCATCCCACCTACTCAACTCCTACGCACAAGCACAGTAAGCAGAACACTATTGTAGCCTCCTGTGGGTCATGCTGATATTTGGAGTGTTTGAACTGATTTCGCATTGCAGATAGCTGGGGGAGGGGAAAATGAAAGAAACCAGTTTAAAAAAAAAAAACCCCAAAAAAACAGTGTTTTATTTTTCAGCACCCTTTTAAATATACAAGAGTGTGTGGAATAATTATCAGCTTCACAAAGAAAACCCTAAAAATTAAATATATAACTTTTTGTTCTTTGATTTGTTTTTGGTAAATGGATTGGACCAAGAACTTTGCAGTAGTCCACCCCATAACTGTCACCATATGCAGCACACCTACACACATCATAATTATCATACACATTCATTTCAAAAATTATTTTATCAGATAATGTAGGCAGCTTTTTTTAAATTTGCTATTTATCTTTCTTTTATATAACTATAAAAGTGCTTGTTAGATTCTTTGATTTCAGAACAGAAATAGTCAAGTAATTTAAAAAAAAAAAAAAATCAACTGACCTATCCAATTAAAAAGAAAGTAAGTAACTTCAGTACTTAATTGGTACTCAAGTTGCTTAAATCTTTTAATAATTGGGTCTCATAAATAGGAAATAAAATTTTTTTATAGTAACTACATGACTAGAACTGGTAGAATTCTTGAATACATTATAGAATAATGTATTTAATAATTCTTTGATTTGACAGTTTTTTTTGTAATCTTTTTTATATGCACACTGACATCAATAATGCAGTTGCTTAGGATTTACTCAGATTTGAGTACAATTCCTTATATATATGGTAATGGTAATTGGTAGTATTTTAGTTGTTTCCTTACAAGGAAATATTTGGCATTCATTGACTGAGCAGCCAGTACTGTTTTCAGTTGAAATTTATAACATCTTTATTATTAAAACAATTTTTTTCAGGGAAATAGGTTTCTTAAGTCTATCAGCTGTTATTGCTATTTCCAATATAGATGGGGTGGTATATATATATATATATATATATATATATATATATATATATATATATATGAATGAAGAAATATAGTCTTAATGTGCTTTATTTATGGGATAATGTGTTCAATATCAGAGATAGTGTGTGTAAATATAAAAGTGAATATAGAAGTCAACAGCTTGATGATTGCATCTAGCATGAAACAGACTGTCGCTTCTAAGTTTTGACTTCTATGTTCACTTTTATTTATTTATATATATATATATATATATATATATATATATATGTGCAATCTTTGACTGTTGTGCCTCTAATAAAATACACTCCTTGGCAATGTTCATTGTATAAAAAGTGATGATTAGAATTGGAATAAAACCTAAACATATGGTGAACGTGAATTTATACATTTTCTTTGTTCTTGAGAATTGATAGCAAAAATATTAAACACTATTAAATTGTTTATTTACAGGAATAATTTTATATTTACAACATTCTAAAAACTAATACAATGCAATATTTTTCATTTATCAATTTATAAAGAAACAAATATGAAAACAATTTTTAATTCCTAAATTTATAAACATTTACTAAATTATGAAAATATGTGGAGCAACTATAAAGAAATCCTTATTAATTACCATTTTATAAAGTTCAAATCGATTGGCAATTTGTCTGTTTTGCCAACCATTTCAATAAACAATCTAATAAATTGTTTTTATTATTTTTGTTGTCAATTCTCAACAACAAAAAAAATGTATAAATTCACTTTCATATGTTTAGGCTTTATTACAATTCCAATCATTGCTTTAAAAATAAACACTGCCGAGGAGTGGAGGTAGTTAAAATAATAGTGGTGTCAAGGGAAAAACTGTCCTTTTGACACTTCATTTTTTTTTCAGGGTCAAGAAAGGCCCAAGTTTGCCAAAATATAATATGTATATATAATAAATGCAGGTAGGTGTGTGTGTGTGTGTGTGTGTGTTTAAACTTGGATTTTCCCTTTCCCTCTCTCTTTTTTCTTCCTATATTTTTTCTTTTTTTAAAGTAGAGTATTGTAACTCTTGTCTCAAAAAATGAAAAAAACAAAATTAGATACAGTGCCACGCAAAATAATCTTGCCGTACATTCCATTACCTTTCTAGTACGACCAGAGATTTTTGGGGTACAAATGGAATGTCATGTCAATGGCAAATTTAACTGACTAGATATCTTCCTATAACCAAAGTCCATTTATATGAAGGTCAACAATATGTTTATGGAGGTCTTGATCAGTTATTTTGCTTTTCCCCATTTTGTCGAGGTTTAAAGGACAGTTGACAGAAAAAGGATGATGCAATACTTTTAATCATTCATGAAAGTAAGCAAAATTAATCTGGAATATTCTAAAAAAAAAACAAAAAACAACCTATCCTAATTTGGAACATTCTATTAAAATTTGAACACTTTTATAAAAAAAAGCTGTTGTAAATAAAAAAAAATGTGTTGTAAACATTTTAGTTACTAAATATTGTTTTTTGTTTGTGGGATACTTTTCTGAAATTTAAAAAAAAAAGTCTGATTGTTTGACTGAATACCTAAATATATGTTCTACAAGAAGTAAAAGTTTAATTAACCCTTTGACCCCTGTACTCCTGAACAATTTTAACCCTTGTGCCTGAGCTCCGGAGTCAAAATTCCCAAATAATTGGTATGTAATGTTTCACAGTAGATATAAAAATAGTTACAAGGTTTTACTCACTGTTCAACCAGTGGATGGGCATTAAGTCATTTTTTTTCTCTACCACTGGCAAAGAGGTGGTCATGGCTCAGAAGGTTAACCTAACTGTATTAGAAATACCTAAAAAAAAACATTTTTTGTAATGTGGCATAAACTTTTGCGTGGCACAGTAAATCTTTTTCTAGTCAGTCATTTCTTTATGAAACAATTTTCGATTAGTCATTGTAATTCATATACTAGTGAAATATCCAGTATTGCATGGGACAAGCACTTTTCTTTTTCTCTTTTGAATGACAAAGTAATTTCTTTTAGAGATATGTATAAAATGATATCAGCAATGTAGTTGTAATTAAACCAGAGTTAGGGTTAAGCATTCTGGTACCTATTTATTTCGTAGATGGCATGTTAGCATCATAGCACAAGGTTGAACATGATAGCATAGGCACCGAAGGCTCTAGTGAAATATTTATAGATTATCCCACTTGGTTTTGACAAAACATATTGCTAGGGGGCGCTCTTTAAGACTATAAATAGGCAATCACATTTTCTCTCTTTTTTTTTTTTTTTTTTTTTTTTTTTTTTTTTAAAAGCTCTGGCTTTCAGTTGTAGTCGTATGTAGATATGAACACTACCAACAAGTCGCATTCACTTCTTTAAGTCCTCCTTTTGACTCACTCTCTCTTTTTCTCTCTCGAACACTTCTTATAACTCATTTTAATGTTTTTCCTTGCTTTACAATTGTCTACACATGTAATTCTTTTTCTTAATACATGCTTTTGTCATTTGTTTTATATTTATTTTATGTTAACTATTTTACCTGGACTCCTGTCGAGTTCGACAATATTGTTTACAGGATAGATGTTTCGGGAGCCCGTAAATATTTACTATCCAAAATTTCGATTCCCGCAGCATAACAGTGACTAATATTTACCTGAACATTCTAGAATTCTGCAACATATTTAACGAACAAGATGGAAAATTTACAGTGTTGTATTAAATAAAGGATTAAAAAAAAAAAATTGTTTTTCATTTAGTTTTGTTACACACAAAATGTCTCCTTTATTTGAATGCTAAAGTATTTGATTTTTTGCTTTAAATAAATTCATTGAAGATAACCTATTAAACCAAATGAATTGAATAATTATAATTTTTTATGTACAAAACTTGGATAAATATTTGAAAAATAAAAATTGAGATTTGTCAGATTTTTCAAAAATTTTTTTTTAAAAATGTCAACATCGTTCCAAGTTGTGATCTAAATGCTAAGGTCATTACCAAATAAAGGGCAGAAAATGGCTTCATTTGAATAAGTAAGCAATCACTCAAACCATATTATAATTATCAATGTGCATTTATTTTCTGTCCCATCTGTAGTTGGAATGTAGGTAAATCAACTTAAATTATTAAATTCATGAGTGATATCTGCATTTAGGCAAAATTGCATCTTGAGAAAAATGAACTGTTTAATTAATCAGTTCCTTTACTCCTAAATTTCTTAGACTGCAGTCTTATTTGTTCAAGCCTTTCATGTGAGGTGCTCAGATACTTTTGTCTATTAAGTAATCATCTTGCTTCAACTTGGTATTGAAATAAACTTTGTCATCACCATTTTATTGTTCCATTACTAATCTTTTTCTTCCAGGAGATATCTTTTGCATTAAACGCATAAAATTTTTATCATGAAAAAATATTGAACCAAAACTGATTTATATAATACCAGAAGTAATCAATGATTTATACCATTGAACGTCTAAAAAATATAAAAGGAATGGATTAATTAAATGTTTGTTGGCCTCTATTTTAGTTGTGAATTCTTTATTTCCACTTCATGCATTGTTTCAAAACTTTTGCTTCATTGTAACTCACCATTAAAACTTTAATTGCTGTTGTTCCCAGGTCCACCCTGACCTGGGGTGATAGTACCTGTTAGGGTACCAGCTATGGGCAAATAGTGAACAACCAAACAAAAACTAAACTCTATGAAAGTATAGAAATACCAGTAATACATTTTTTTTTTATTGACAGTAAAATTACCTGCAATACAATTTTATAGTAAAATGACCAACAATACATTTTGTTTGTAGTTGAAGATATACAAATTCATTCAAAATATTTAGATTTCTGCATTAAATAACCCATAGAGGTTGATATGCCGTTAAACAATTGTTGTTTGAATTTGGTAATATCTTGAAAAAGAAAGAAAATAAAACTGCAAAGATTCCAATCTCTGCTGAGACAATCTTGTTATTCTCCTTCTTTCACTTTATTTTCACCATTTTATCCCCCACATGCAAGGTCCCTGATGTTTTTGTTCCCCAAGTTGCAAGTTTCCCCTGATGTCTTTGTCTCCTGACTTGCAAGACTCCATGATGTTTTTGCTCCTCAACTTGCAATGTGATTAATATTACAATCATTTAAGATAAGAATTGTACTCATTAAACTATTCGCAGTGGCTTATATTAATCTCTTGTTTACCAGCATATATATAATTCTCTTTGTTTCTTTAAAGTCTTTTAAAAATAGAACTTTATGAAGAAAAGACTTGAAGCAACAGAAATGTGGTTCTACAGAAGGATGCTGAGAATAGCATGGACTGAACAATGGCGAAGTTTTAGAGAAAATGGAAGCAAAAAGGAAACTTATATTTAACATCAGGAAGAGACAGCTGAAATTTCTAGGGCGAATAATGAGGAAGGCTTAGAAAATTTGACACTCGCAGGATAGGTTGAAGTCAAGAGTAATAGAGGAAAACAGCGGATAACCTACCGCTCTTGCTTGTGTAAATGGTTGGCAGAACAGTTTAGGAGTGTCATATAGGAAGAAAATGAGTAACTACCGACACCAAGGTTCGAACATGACAATCTGGATTTATGAGTATATGTTTTCCATCAGTTGTATAAATAGCGAAAACATGCTGCAGTGGCTTATAATAATCTCTTGTTTACCAGCATATATATAATTCTCTTTGTTTCTTTAAAGTCTTTTAAAAATAGAACTTTATGAAGAAAAGACTTGAAGTAATGGAAATGTGGTTCTACAGAAGGATGCTGAGAATAGCATGGACTGAACATGTGAGCAATGATGAAGTTTTAGAGAAAATGGAGACAGAAAGGACATCTACTTAGCATCAGAAAAAAGACAAATGAAATTTCTAGAGCGGATAATAAGGAGAGAAGGTTTGGAAATGTTGATAGCTACAGGAAGACAAGAGGGACAAAGGAAAACAGACCATAACTTACGTAATGATTTCTTTTTGTAAATGATTGCCAGAACAATGATGAGGAAAGTTAAGGAAAAGACATACTTTACTAAGAGCAACAAAAGACAGGAAATTGTGGAGACCCATGATTGCTTGAAGGGACACGGCATATACAAGAAAAGAATATAGGACTGCTTTTTCTAAGAAATATTTATCAACTTGTGTGTGTGTGTGCATGCACATTATATATATATATATATATATATAGGTGGCCTGACGATTGTTTCTAGCATGAAACAGACTGTCGCCTCTAAGTGTTGACTTCAATGTTCACTTTTATATTTACATACGCTCTCTCTCTGATACTGAGCACTTTATCCCATAAATATAGCACACATTAAGACTATATTTCTTCATATATATATATATATATATATACACACACACACACACACACACACATGCAATGGATAAATTGCCATCTGAATTATGCAAAAATAAAAATGAATACTGACATCTCATATTAACAGATATATTTACCAAAATTGCACAAAAATATCTTGAAAGATGAAAGAATAAATTCATTCAATAAAATCATTATTGGCTCCAACCACGGCCTCTAGACAACTTCGGAATCTCCTGCAACTCTTCTGAATGGTCTGAATTGTTTAAGTTGGTGAATGCTGCCATAATCCTTCAGTTCATTTTTTGTGTTAGGAGTTTTGTTGGCCTCTCACTCAGCTGCACCCCACACATAATAATCAAGAGGGTTGCAGTCTAGGGAGTTAGGTGGCCAGATATAAGGGGTGATGTGGTTGTAGAAATTGTCTGACAGCCAAGTTCTCTGCTTGTGTCACATTGTGCAGAGTTCTGTTACCAGCAGCCACCCTCTTGACTTGGAGCAGCATTACCTCCTCAAGGCACTTGATGTAGGCCTCAACACAGAGGCCTACATCACTTTAAAAGATCCACATTTGAACCAAAAACGTTTGTAGTTTATCGTTTTAAAATATATATATATATATATATATATATATGTATATATGTTTCACTAATGTTCACCCAATACAAGGCCCAAGGGCAACTCAGGATAGAAGATTACTGTATAGTGTTGTTTGTTTTGTTTTTTTAGTAGAATATTAATTCCTTATTGGTCATTTAATACTGAAATTTAATTTTCTTGGGAGCATTAGTAATTTCTTTTACAAAAATGTATTGCTGGTAATTTTTTTACTATGAAAATGTATTGCTGGCACCTTCACTATAAAAACATATTTCTACACTTTCATAGTGTTTTGACTCCAGTTTGGAGGTTAACTATTTGCACAGAGCAAGGACCCTAACAGGTGCTACCACCTCAGGTCAGGTGTACCTGGGAACAACAACAATTAAGAGGATGAGTGTAAGAAAGGGCAAGAAGTGAAAATGATTTGTTCCTGTCTACATGGCATAGTGTGTCCCAACTGCAAAGGTGTTATACATGCATAAAGTGTCACTACTGATACTTGAGTTTGAACATAGATTGCCAGTCAGCAATTACAGGTGATCCCATTATTGAATTAAGTAGACCACATGACCATAGAGGAAACGCATAAGTAGGAGGTAATGTGACATGATCGTCATTTCTGTTGTATCCTTTATTATTATATGGATCATCATTTCTATTCTATCTTCTATTACTATACAGATCACTATTCACTATACTATTTCTCTATTCAGATCACTATACAGATTACTATTCGAGTGAGTATTATCAAGCAAGTACTATTAGTACGAGTGCTATTTGAAGGTGTCTGACACCAGTATTGTTCAGTGGCGTTACTATGGTTTGTATTTGCGATTACAAAGTCTCTACTACATGAGCATTATGAAAGTGACAAGTATTTGTTAACATCACAAAGTGGCAACACTTGTTTGTTGACATCACAAAAAAATTGTCAGGGTTGGTGGAATTAAGGAATATTTCCTGAGAAATAGCAATAGAGTAGTGAAAGGTTTGCGATGTTTCATCTGCAGGAAAGGGGTTCTAGGGTGGAAAATAATTCATCACCCACAAGGCTGTGTAGCTGCTTTTGATCTCTATCAAAACAAGCAATTGCGGAGTGGGCAGCTGTAACCCAGATATTGCAGCAATACTCCATTTTGGGGCTGATCTGGCTCTTGTAAAGTTAGTGTAATGCAGGGAGAGTCAGATACTTACTGGAGTAGTACAAATGATCTGATCAATTTACCAGCATCTTTAGCAATAGATTGGATATAAATGTGTGTGTGGTCTTAAATTTTAATTGATATTGAATATGTTCATAATTGGATACGTGCAGCATTGTGATTATCATTATAAAAATTGAGATTCGGATGTTGTGTTCAAATTCCAGTTGAAGCAATTTTTGTCGGTTTTTGCACAAATAACCTTGGGGAATGCATGACTCCATTTCTTCTCTCCCCCAGCTAGGGCTAATAGCATGGCAGACTGGACTGTCTAGCTGTGGTTTGTAGCTGGTCAACGAGGAGGACAGTGGTGAATTCAAAACTAGTTGAGCATGTGGATAGGAACTCCACCTTGTCAGAAACCTACTTGTTAAAGAAACCACTGCAGCAAAACTGTAGTGAGGCTGTGGCTCTAGTGTGGTGAGACTCGCCGTATACCCCAAAAGTGGAGTCTACACAGCATAAGATGTTCACAATTACAATTGATCTTATTTCAATAATAATTGAGAAACTATTCTCAATGAAATAACTTGACTCTCCTCCCAAATATAAAGGCTCATATGTTCTGACATATTTTTTTTCTAATATGTACATGATGGACATGTTGAAAGTATTGCTTACTATTTCCATGGAAACTAAAACTTATACAGTGAATACAATAAAACCATTGGATAGATCATTTTTTTAACTAGAAAACATTTTTTCCCACCGTTGATTATGGCTTATGTGTTTCTGTCGCGACTGCTGAAGTGCATTACCCATTGCCTAACTGTGCTCAAATACATTTTTTTTTGTCATGAAAAAATGCAGTAACTCTTCAACTACTTCATACACACTTTCATGTGAAATAACATTTTAGCAAATCACTGTTAGTAACAAGTCCTTCTCTGAAAAAAATAAAATATGGGTTACAGGTGGGAAGGTTTATCCTCCTCTGCCATATCACTAACATCTGCTTCTTTTATGGCCAACATAAAATAGGTGGCGTTGCTTTTAGAATGATTCTCATATATGACGGATTTGCTGAGCTTAATCTAATCCAGCACAAGTCTAAATAAAGATTGTAAGTGGGTTAAGTTGAGCTGATCTTTTTATCAGGTCGGTACAAAAATAATGACATAATAATGTCGTTTTTTGACGTTAAAAATACATCAAAAAACGACATTACGGCATTATTTTTGCACCAACCTAATAACTTAAAAGATCAGCATTCAAAATTCTAACTTTTGCTTCAGCTTGAACCCTCACTAATTATGCTAATGAAAAACTATTTCTTTTCGTTTTCAATCATTTCACCCCAAGCAAGGCATTAAAGCCACTAAGATGCAAGGAGTTGCTGAGTGTTAGAGAATATGTGAAAAAATACTATTAGGTTGGTGCAAAAATAATGACGTAATAATGTCATTATCGACTTATTTTTTAATGTCAAAAAACGACATTATTACGTCATTATTTTTGCACCAACCTAATATTAAAAGAGAGAGAGAAAACAATAAAAGAACAAGAATTAGAGGGTGCTGAAAAGTTATTGCATCAACCCATTTCCCAAAATTTGTATGTTAAGATTGATTTTGAGAAATCAATCAGGCTAAGAACTTTTCAGCATTCTCTCATTTTTATCTTGCCCTTTAACCAAAGCTCTCCCTCATACACACACACACATTATATATATATATATATATATATATATATATATATATATATATTGTCATCTACAGACAAACTGTTTCACTGTATCACAGCTCACCAGTGTGGCTAGATATCCAATTGCCTCAAACCAGGATCGAAACCCAACTGATTTGGCATCAGTTGGAGATTTTTCCTCTTAGCTATCAGTTCCCGGCAGAGAGGAAGGTGAATTTTTATATATTTATTTTTGAATAATCATGCCAGTGACAGAGTGCTTGATTCATAGAAGAGCTTTGTATTATCAGCAGTAGCAGTCACTGATTAAAAATTTGCACTTTCTCTCTAAAGTGCTTAACCAAATTTTATTTTGGGTGAGGGCTCATCCAATTTAATTTTTCAGGGGTGCGTATATATATATATATATATATATATATATATATATATATATATATATATATATATAAGGACTTTAATTTAATTCTATAAATGATGTTGAGGTTTTTAGTTTCTGTTTTTGAAACATGGTAATTCCTGTGTAGCAATGGAACCATATTTTTAAATTTTGTAAATCTATAATATTTATGCTCTGTAGATTTGCATTGAGCACTGTTTTGTAAAAATAAAAATAATTAATAAGAACACTGGATTATACATCTTACTATTCTTTCTCTTTATATATATATATATATATATATATATATATATATATATATATATATGATGTGGCCACTATACAGTCAAGTGAGTTGTTGGCATGGCTTGGTCTCAAGGATCTCTACTTTCTACCTCTTTCTGAGAGAGAAGGCTTGCTGATATGGACATGTGGAGCATTCCAGCAGCGCTATAAAGTGTGCCTATGACTTACAGGTTAAAGGAAAGCAAATACCTGGAGGCCCCAAGATATCATGGAGGGATCTGACAGAATATGATTGCAGAGAGTGGAAGCTCCTTGCAGTCGACCCTCATGACAGATGCATTTGGAGATCTGGAGTGAGAATTGCCATGCGTGCAGCTAGCAAGTTACCTGGAAGGGGGCACACTGATGTGGACGATGCTCCCACACCTGCACAATAAACAAAAACATCTGATAAAGCAGATATATATATATGTAGCAGCATATTTTCATTCAGATATATTCCATTGAATAATATAGACATATTACGTCAATTTATTTCTATACTAATTCTTTTCAGTTATCTAATCTATTTCTTAATGTTAAGATGAAATTCATCAAGGAAGGTGCTGTAGTTTTTTTCCTACCAAAGTTTTTTCAGTCTCCTCCAAGATCATCCTCAGGGGTGAATTACAAAGACAAACTTATTGTAACTTTGATCATTGTGGTGGTGATTTTTAAAAAAATGTGTCAATATGCACTGTTATAATTATTTTAAAATTTTAAATCTATCTGTTTTAGCTATGAAAGTTTTTGCAAAACAAGTGCCCTAATAAAATAGCATTACTACTACACTTGTAATAAATTTTGTTAAGTGTTGGTTGCTTTTGATATAGAGGATGATTTTGGAGGAGATCGAAAGTACTTGGGTAGCAAAATACTATGGTGCTTTCCTTGATGAATTTCATCTTAATATCAAGAAACTGATTAGAGAACTGGGAAGTCATAAAAATAGACATAATATGTCTATTATTCAATGAAAGACACATATTTGTGTATTTGGGCAACAATCCTTCTTTTATACAAGTCTAGTTAAAAACGACTGAGAAAGTTGTGGTTAAGTCTTTTATTTAATTCTTCTTGTGTACTTATAATTTTTTTCTTTTCTAGGCATAAAGTAATAAATTGTCCAAATGTTCTGTATGTCCATACGACTTTGGCTATTCTTTAGCCATTATCAAGGATAATTTTATTTTTACTTTTAAATAAGTATATGGATTTTTTTTATATATGTACTTAACTGTAGTATCTTGTCAGTCATTTTTAATGATATATATTTTTATATATCAAGAACAG
>OZ010604.1:75307748-75317748 GCA_963932145.1 Acanthosepion lycidas | reverse complement strand
TGGTCAAAAATCAGTTATAAATATATTTGGGCTCTTGCACTTGTATCACTTTGTTTTCTACTTCTTAAGATTAATGTTGGTGTTCCTATTTATATGTTAAAAGTTGACTGACGCATTAATTACCAATAATATGTAATGTTTAAGATTAACCTGAGATATAGCTTCCTGGAAGTATTTTATTTCATCTTCTTATATGGGCTTCAGATATAACAGGTTGAGTGATTTTGGTAAGACCTGTTTAAATTAATTTGTCATCCATGTGAAGAAATGAAAATATGCCATATGCAATAAAATTTACATGAGATTTTTCATTTAATTTTAATGGCTCAAAGAATGCCAAGCAGAATGGTTGGCCTTCATGCATATTCACCCCGTCAAATGTAGCCTTCTTTGGAGAAAGTTTGGACACTCCTGACATATATGATAGTACAGCAGAGTTTCTAAAAATCTTTTTTATTGTCATGCAATCTGCACTAGCCAACCTTTCATTTTTTCAGAAACATTTACTGTCATCAACAAAAAAAAAAAAATGATTGCACTATTGTTGAACTTTAAAAACTCTAAGTTTATATGTGTTATATACCATACCTATGGACACTAATGGGTATGTCCCAATCCTCATAAATATGTTGGACGCTATTGTAAGTGAAGGGTGATATGCTGTCTAAGTAGTCCACCACTAGCAGTGGTTTACCTACTTCACGTCGCTGGTGAGTATTGTATTTTATTGATGCTATAAAGATTACCATTTCATTTCCAACCTCTGTTTTGGTTATTCCTCATTCAGTAACCCTTTCTAGGTTATAACAATATGATAAATATTTGAATTTTATCCAAAAGTCTGTTATATACAAAACCTGGTGGATGATAGAAGTCATAAAACTCTTCAAAGGCTAAATGTGTGTTTTGGTTTTTCAAAAACAGTGTACCCTGTTTCTTGCTAATATTTGTAGTGCCATTTTCATGTGGAACAACCTCCGATGTGAAATCTCTAAGACATTTGGTAGGGATAAGATAAATTGCTTGGCCTTGTTTCTTTTTCTCTACCTCTATAAATAACTGCCACATCCCAAAATCATTTATTAATTGTTTTCTCTCTCTAAAATTGGGGACATAAAATTCAAAGTTGAAACATACTCAAAATTTCCAGAAAGCTTAGGATCTTCCATTTCATGCCATTACTTAAATTCAACCTTGGAAATCACCATGGAGTACCACCTCAAAATGTTTAAAGAAGAACCAAGGAAGATAATCCCCTGTTTGACACAACTACTTACTTATAATAATACTTAGTCATTTTAGGTTAATAAGCTCACCAAAATGTTGTCAAAAACAACAAAAGATGATGCATTTCCAGAAAACTTAGGATCTTCCCTTCTTCAAACCATCCTCAAATTTTCCAGAGAGATTAGGATCTTCTGTTCCTGGATCAATCCAAATATTTTTCAGAAAGTTTAGAATCTTCCCTTTCTCAAACCATACTCAAATTTTCCTGAAAGATTAGGACCTTCCCTTTCTGTGACATCCTTAAATTTTTTAGAGAACTTGGGATCTTCCTTTCCTGGAACAATCCACAAGTTTTCCAGAGAATTTGGAAGCATCTTTTTCTCAAACCATCCCCAAATTTTCCAGAAAGCTTAGGATCTTCCTTTCTTCAAACCATCCTCAGATTTTCCAAGAAAGCTTAGAACCTTTCTTTTCTGGAACCATCTTAAACTTAGGCAGACTAGATAACTTGGCTTCATCAAATATTCAAAAGAACCTCAAATGATTGAGTGAAAAATACAATTTACATTTTACTCTTTCTTTTAGTTAGATTACATACAAATTAGGCAGGGTCAGTGAGATGTGCATTTTGTTGCAAGTATCTATGTGACAAAACACATCTTTGCGAAACAGAATTTTCTAAAAGACATGATAGACCTGGTGAAAAATCAACTTACATGCAAATTATTTATTTGTCCCCAGGGCTAGATTTAGATATAAATTAAACAAGTTTCAACTTTAAGGGTGGGGTGGGTCAAGTCAGCCTCTAAAGGGAACCTTCAAAAAATTTGTTTTCAGGTCTTTAAGGACCTTCTGGCTAATATAGCTTCAGGATTCACTAAATCTAAAACTGGTATTGCTTGTTGCTACTTCAATGTGCACTTGTATGCACTTCAATGTGCACTTGAGTTTCTGTATGTGCCTGGAAGGTTAAACATTTTAAACTTTTTTTTTTTACAGCCATAATAAAGTAAATAAATTTGAATTTCAGTCTGGTAAAAATAGATTTCAGGAATTTTAAATATTTTGTTTTTTGAATTGTCAATGATGTTGCTATAAATTTTAATATTGGATTTATATAACCTGTTGTGAAATGATATTACCTGTTGCTAGGTAACAGATATCAACATATTAGCAATGCTAATTGGTTGTATGTTACATTCATTGTTAATTTCATTAATGCTTTCTGGGATAATGATTTTATATAGAATTTGAAGACAGTACAAATTATATTGATTTTATTGATTATATGAAATCAATTTCCCTTCGTTGTCAGTTTCTTTTTCTCTCATTGATTAGACGATTGATATTTACTCTGTATAGCTCAAGTATGGCACAAGGGATAAATGAAAGTGGATAGATTGCATTGGCAATCTATTTGCCTTGAAAATCAGCATTTCCTATCCCTGGCTTTTGTCTTCTCTTGACTGTTACTGATGATGATGATGTCAATGGGAATATGCAACTACCTCTGCTACTAAGCAAGACAACAAATTTTTCTTTATATCAAATCCCTTTGACTTGCATTGACAAATGAAGAGACATGTATATGCATATACTGAAGGCTTATGGCCAGATCATGTTGAAACATTGGTTCCCGTATGATCACTGAAGTTAAGCAACATTGAGCCTGGTCAGTACCTAGATGAGTGACTGTTTAGGAATATCAGGTGCTGTAAGCTTGGATGCCTGGATGGTGTATTATATAATGGCTTGGAATTGACAAATCAGCAAACTGAGTTCCAATTCTGGTCGAGTTTTATTCACTTATATGTAAATATCCTTGGGAAAGGTATGAATCCACCTTTTCTGTAGGTTAATTAGAAAAGCTTGTATTATTAAACCATTATTATCTCCCCGCCCTAACCTGAAAAGTGTTGATAAGCCACATGAAACAAATCAATGAAGCTATATATATATATATATATATATAAAACCCAGAAGTACATCCCTCAAAATTGATTATATCATATTTTCTTTAGTGATAGATAAAACCTGTTATGCCCTATGATTTTTTTTCTGTTATTCTGGACTTAAGCGTCACCATGTGGTAATCTGATAAAGATTTACCAACTATTTGAAAAGCTAAAAGCAAAACCAGCTAAATTAAAATGATTTTTTTCTGAAAATCCACAGGTAAGTAAAACAATTTTAATAATTCTCTGGAAACATGCATGTATTTTAAATATTATATATAAAAACAGGTGTTTTTCTAAATTTTATTATTATTCTCCCTCTCTCTTTCTATCTATATATGAAGAAATATAGTTTTAAGGTGTGCTGTATTTATAGGATAAAGTGCTCAATATCAGAGATATAGTGGATATAAATATAAAAGTGAACATTAAAGTCAACACTCAGAGGCGACAGGCTGTTTCATGCTAAACACAATCGTTAGGCTGTTTCATGCTAGATGCACTCATCTGTTACCTCTGGGTGTTGACTTCAAAGTTCACTTTTATATTTCTCTCTCTCTTTATATATATATATATATATATATATATATATATATATATATATATATAATGTATAGAAAGCGCAAATTTGTAAACAGTGACTACTACTGCTAATAATGCCAAGCTCTTCTATGAATTGAACCCTCTCAGTCACTGGTGTGTTTATTCAAAGAATGAATACACAAAAATTTGTGTTCCTCTCTACTGGGCACTGATAGCTCAGTAGTAAAATCTCCAACTGGTGACACATCAGTCAGGTTTCCATCCCAGCTTGAGGCAATCTGATGTCAAGCTACACTGATGAGCTGTGATACAGCAAAACAGTCTGTCTGTGGATGACTATATATATATATATATATATATATATATATATATAATCTGTGTTGTTGGCTAATGATAATCTTAGGGCTGATTGATGGATTTAAAATTTTAGATACCTCATCTCTAAAAAACAAAATTGCATGCCATTATTAAACCATATAACTTAATTATTAAAGGCTTATGATCATATCACATTGAAACGTTGGTTCTTGTATGATCATTGAAGTTAAGCAACTGTACCTTGATGGGTGACTGTTTGGGAATACTTGCTACTGTAATCTTGGATGTGTGGGTGATGTAATGGATAATGGTTCAGAATTGCAAATTGGGGAGCTAAATTCCAGTCATGTTCATTATATTCACTTATACACAATACCCTTGGAAAAGGTATGAATCCACCTCCTCTCTCTCCCACCTATGGGTTAATTAGTAGGGCTTGTATCAGTAAATCATTATTCAAAATTCTTAGAATCTAAAATATTTTCTGGCTTTAAATAACCTGCAAAAAGTTTATAAGCCATAAAAAACCCAAATCAATCAATGATTATTAAATCCAGACAGTAGCCTTGAACTTGGCCTATACTGTATAGAGATTAGAAAATATTTTTAAGAACAACGTAAAATGTACTGACCAGCTATGTAATATCTAATCTCTTATCTAGCTGTGAATGCTGGATAATTTCCTTATGGATGAAGAAAAAACTTGAAATGACAGATGTGGTTCTATTGACTAATGTCCAGAATACCATGGGCGGGGCAAGGAGGAGGTCTTAAATAGGTACCATAAGAAAACTTATACTTACAATCAGAAAGAGCTGAAATTTCTTGGACACATTATGAGGAAACAGGGCCTAAAGAATTTAACACTTACAGGGCATTGAAGGCAAGAGAGACAGGTAAACAGCAAGAACTCTAATGAATTTGTGTTAATGAATTGTAAAGTAAGGACACAAAGGAATAGTAAAGTGAAAAATTACTGAGAGCAACAAAAGTCAGGAAATTGTGGAGAGACATGATTGTACACTTCTGAAAGAACATGGTTACATTAAAGAAGTTTCAGGCTGGTTTTGAACTGTATTCTCTCCTTATCCAATACTCGTTGACCAACCAAAGTTAGGTGGAAAAGAATTGGATTTGTGCCTTTCCCAAGTCCAAAGTGAATGCAAAATGCTTCAACATGAATTTGATTTTGGCTTGGCATTATAGGTTTTGCAGATTTGTTTGTTGGTGCATTGAGTTTGATCGTCACTAGGTGCCCCAATAATGTGATTGTTTCAGAATAAAATTAGCAGAATTAAATGAGTTTCCACACTCAAATCAGGAAAATTTGACCCTGAAAAAATGAGATGCCCTTGCACTCATCTTGAAAGTCTCTTGGAAGTAATTCCCTTGGCCATGTGTATAGCAATTTTCCAAATGATAGCATTAAAAGTTTCTCAGGCATTCAATTCACACATGATGTCCAAATACCTAAAACTTCTGAGCAGCACCTTGTGTGCATATGCATCTACATTTAATTTTTAAAGCTTGGATTTGTTGCTGTAATATTTCTGTCCTAAAATGATATTCAAAATATATATATATATATATACACACACACACACCTTAAAAAGATATAAGAATCTTATAAAGATACCATATTTTCATCCATTAGATCTTCTGTAACTAAACCAGCCTTGAAGACCCAAGGAGTGAAGTCATGGTAGTTTTTTAAGATAATATTTACAAATATTGCTCTGTAGACTAGATATTGAGCATTTTGTAAAATCAACTGGAATTGGTTAATTTCTGGGTAGAATTTATCCTGTACTTGATGTATGCAAGAAATAATTTTATATATATATATATATATATATATATATATATATATATATATATATATATATATATATATATAAACATCATTTTAGGACAGAAATATTTGTGGGCAGCTGGGGGAAATTCTTTTTTTTTTTTTTTTTTTTTTTTTTTGGTCTTTCTATTTTACTTCATATCTTTTTTTTTTTTTCATTTCCCATTTCTCTCTCACTCTCTGATCTCTTTTTATTCTTTTCCCTTAATCCTCTTTAAAGTTTCAATCTTATTTGGGTTTTCTATTTAAATATCTTCACTACATAAACAGACTGACCTGCAAACAACAGATCTTGATTAAACACACAAAGCATATGTATTTTTAATGGCTTAACATCTGCAAACAATTGAATTGGCTAATCTTCCACTTACTGGAACACAAAGAAATTTTCCTGCAATAATTTCTTGCTTGAACTCTTCTTTGACCCAAGCAGTAGTTATTTATAGAATGAGAATTTAGTTTTGAAGAAACAAAACATTTTTCTCAGAAAAATTGTTTCTATTATTTCATGTGGTATTAACTGCATAGAAAAAAGATAGAGGCTTCTGATTCTTGATGCCATTATGAAAATAAATCAATGGTCTGGAATGCTTGATGCATTTGACAAATGATTGGTGCAGTCTGCTTAGACCAGGACATTGCTTGAGAGAAACATTTATCTTTAACATACAAAACCCAAAGCATAAAAAAAAGATTCTTTAATGAGGTTACTAGTGTTTTGGACAGCACTCAAACTTATGTTTATATGGAAATGGGAAAGGTTAAATTTAAAATCCCAAATCAAGCTTTTATTAATAAATTGTTACTTGTGCCAATAAAGCTTAGCTTAATATGTATTTTTTTTTCTGATGGAATCTCCTTTCAATTTGACATATGAAGACATAAGTCTTTTCAGTTCCTTGTTTTATGCTTATGCCTTAAATGGCACTTGAGTCCAGATGCATTTAATACAGATGACAGGATTCTGAATAGATCAGGTTCAAAGGTTTAATTGAGGTCGTTGTGTTAGATTGTGAAGCTCAGAAAGATTTTTCAAAGTGCTTTATATCTTCATAGCAGACTGTCCTCCATTTTCCATGGTCAGCAGCCTGGACTTCAAAAGAAATAAGGGGGACGTTGACAGACTTAAATTTGTTTTTAGATCTGAGTAGTGTTCTGCCTACATTACATGAACCAGTAACTATATGCATGTATGTATAAATAATATCTATCTATCTATCTATCTATCTATATATATATATATATATATATATATATATATATATATAAATAAATTGATATGAAATATATCATTAAAATATAAATAAATTGATATGAAATATATCATTAAAATATATATATAATTTATATATATATAATTAAAATGAAATATATATATATATATATATATATAATATAATTTTTTTTCACTTAATTCATGTTTACTTCCGAGTTTCATGGCTATAGCTATAGCCACTCACTGGAACAGTTAAACTGCTGTCATTTCTCAATTCTCTTCTGTGTGTGTGTGTGTGTATATATATATACATATATATATATATATGTGGGTGACTAGTTAGAATGTTTGCTTTCTGGCCATGAAACCCAGTTTCGAATCTTACCATGGTTGATTTGTCAGGAAGGAGACTTCTTGATGTTATCGGACAGGATCGAGGTCAATCACAGCATGTGGCACCTTTAGAAAGTGTTTGAAAACTACACCACGGGTTGACCCAAGCCTTGTGAGTGAAATTGGGTAGACGGAATCCTTGGGGTTCGTCAATAGCACGAAGCCACAAGTCATTATGGCCAATAGCTTGTGTGCACTGACCTTATTCAAATTGTTGATCACGCTAGATAACACTCTCTCTCCCAGTAAGTGTAACTATGGTCTGCTCAGCATAGTTGCAGTACAAACCACAGGTGGACTCTGTGGGTGTTGAATAAACACAAATGCGGCTGATTTACACAGCAAGCTGCACTTAGTAAAAATAACAGGATTATTTATTTTCATATATATATATATATATATATATATATATATATATATGATATCGTATATTTTGGCAGCATGGTTTCATTAGGACATGTCTCATTAAATAATTTAAACAGATTTTGTCTACTTATTTTTAATAGGATCCTCTCATAATTACGGACAAGTTTCTTAGTATCCTTATTAAAAGAAAAAAAAAATTACCATGTCATCATCATGGCCTTGTTTTTTTCTAAGACAAAAAATTGGTCTGTTCATCATTTTTCTAAGACAAAATTGTGTTCATCTGTTTATATTTACATATACAATCTATCCTTAATATTGTGTATTTTAACTGATAAATATAGTATACCTTCAAACTATATTTTATCATATCTCTCTCTCTCTATCCATCCATACATACATACATATATATATATATATATATATATATATAGGACTCTTTTGTCGATTCAACATATGGGAGCTCAACACTCCCTTCAGTTCATTTTTTTTATGCTTATACCTTAAATGTCATTTCAGTCCAGCTGCTGATTTACACAGCTAACTGCTCTTAGTACAGATGACAGGATTATATATATAATATCATATATTTTGGCAGCATGTTTTCATTAAGACATATCTCATTAAATAATTTTGACAAGTTTTGTCTACTTATTTTTAATAGGATCCTCTCATAATTACAGACAAGATTCTTATCCTTATTAAAGAGAGAAAAAAAATTACCATGTCATCATCATGGCTTTGTTTTTTCTTAGACAAAAAATTGATTTGTTCATCATTTTTCTAAGACAAAATTGTGTTCATCTTAAAATTAAATTTTCACATATGAAGTGAAAAACATTAAGGTTATATATTGAACAATTTTAAATTTTATCATCTAGACATGCATATAAATGCCAAAGGAGGTAATTGTGGTAATGTTGTAAGTACTCGGAATAAAATGAATATGCATCAGCCTGGTAATTTTCTTTCTTCATAAGGTATTTATTTAGACATGTCTTAATAAATATATCTCTATCTATAAAAAGTAGGATGTGTGTGTGTAATGAATGCACGGCCACAATTTTCGACGGATTTGCACCAAAATTTACATGCTCATGCTCCAAGTTAGCGGGAAGGCCAAGACTGACTTTACATTTCCCAACTCCCATCAGTAGTAGAAATAATCGATTTTTTTATGCTTCTATAGCAGTTTTCATGTAGTTTGCAGCCATTTTCTACTGGCCAGAGTGAGAGCCTATAGCTGGCTGCCACGAATAGGCAGGAAGATTCTATTGGCCAGCATGAGAGCCAACAGCTGACTGACACGAACATTAACTAGCATGCTAGCATGCAAAAAAATCGATTATTGGTGAAAATTTAAATCTGCATGGCACTTTACTTCAATTGGCTCATTCGCTTGCTTAAATTCAACATTGATTCTGATTCCGCAGAACTGGGTTGGGTGTGAAAAATATTTGTTGTTAACATTCTTTTTTCATTCGGTTTTTCCAGTTACGAGTCCTTTTTTAAAGCTGATCATTTTGTGTTCATTTTGTTTAGTTCTTTTTTCGTAACAGATTTAATGTTTAGTATTGAGCTTAGAAAAAATTTGCAGTGTGAGATAAGCAAGAAGTAAGGCATGTAGCAACATCAGCACAGCAAAGGGCACTCCTTTAAATGCAGGGAAGGGCAAAAATATTTTAAGTAAAGTGATAGCGATTGCTGTACGAGTCGTATGATTTTTGAATCAAGCATGGTCAATGCCGGGCCATGCTGCTAGTATATTATAATATACCGACTCTGACACCATTTAAACTTTATGTAAAAAGTTTTACGTTATAGAATTTTTATTTTTGTTATCTTATACATCCTGTAAAAGATATTATTTCAATTTTTGTTATAAAATTCCTGTTCATTTCCCTTAGTTTTTCAACTAGGTTGCCCGAGTTCTTTATGTGGTATAAACTGATTGTATATATGTATTAAGTTGGATGAGAGTCTGAAAGAATATTAAATATATAAGACAAACTGGAAAAATTTCATTGTCTTGCTGATTATCCAGCATCATCGGGGAAAATGTTATTTTACAAGAAACAAATTTATATTAGCAGGGCCAAATATTTGTTCATATCAAGTGGGTGAATGCTA
>OZ010604.1:75145248-75302748 GCA_963932145.1 Acanthosepion lycidas | reverse complement strand
ACCAATAGATTTTGATGGAGGGGGGAAATAATTCTACCAATAGATTTTAATGGAAAAAAAAGTTCTATCAATAGATTTTAATAGTGTTTAATAAATACTGAAGCTACCACAAAAATCAAGTTTTGGCATTAAATGACCTATAAGGAGTTGATATGCCATTAACCAAAGGTTTAATCATGAGTAAATTGAAACATATATTTAGGAAGGTTATCATTTTATTCTATTGTTAGCTATTCTGTTGTTGTAGGAGTAGATAGGTTCACACTCCTCCTTGGTCTTTTGAACAGGTGTAGAGCTGTATCCCTTGTTTTCTGTTTAGGATCGCATTTACGGTTCTTTCTAAATTCTACTTTGACACTTTACTTCTAACATCTCCACCTAAACTCTGAAATTTATACTATTATTGAGTTTTCAGTTCCTTCTAAAGTCTTTTCATTCTCTTTCACCCCCAGTAGCCCATTAAGCAACATCGAGCCTGATCAGTACTTAGATGGGTGACCGTTGGGAATAGTAGAGGTTTATTCCTTGTTTTGTTAGGGTTTCCAGTTCCTTCTAAAGTCTTTTCATTCTCTTTCACTCCCAGTGACCCTTTGCATCTTAGTGGCATTATCACTTTGCTTGGGGTGAATTGATTAAAAAAAAATCTCTCTCATTTTATCCTTCTCTCCCATCTCAATAAATTGCTATTTTGGTATTCAATCTTCTATTTCTTCTGGGAAAAGGTTGTTGCCAGAAGGAAATTTTGGTTGGAATGAGTTGACTCATTTGAAGCCGAATCAACAGGTTGCCAAGGTAATTGCACTTTGCTTCAATTCTGAATTCATCTGAATAAACCGGTCAATGCTTTGGATTAAGTGGAGTCACTGGATAAGCCTTAATCTATCCTATCCAGAAACAAAATTATTGAACACTATCTCACTTTGTGTAATTGCATCAATAGCCGAATGGTCAGAACATTCACTTTCTCACCATGATACCAGTGATTGTATCTCACCATTGTCAATTTATTAGGGAGGAGATTTCTTGATGCTATAAGCTTGGGGAGGTGATCCCAGCAAGCAGTACCTTTGGAAAGTGTCTGAAAACCAAATCAAACCAAACCAACAGTTGACTCGAGCCTTGTTAGTGAAATTGGAAAGGCAGAATTGTTTTCCACTAATTATGCTAGGAGAAGTCATTGTGACTGAGAGGCCGAGTGTACTGGTCTTGTTCAAACTGTTAAACATGCCACAAACTGCAACTAAGGCCCACTCAGCATAGTTGTAGTATTTACCACAGGTGGACACTGTGGGTGTTGAACACAAATGTGCCTGAGCAGGCGTCTGCAACAAGGATTGGCTAACTGTTCTAGCAGACAGGCATACATGGATATGAGCAACCAGCCATTAATTGCATCGACACTAGACATTGATCATTTAGGCAAAACTGAGAAGAATGACTATGGACTTTCATTTGTAACTTTAGATTTAAATTAATAAGGATATCTATTTTCTCTGTACAGTTCATATTTTATTTCTTTTGGCTTTAAGTTACCGATAACTATTCTGGATTCTGTTTGGGACAAAGGTCACTTCAAAGTATATTTAATAACAGAGACACGAGCCCAGTCCAAGTCCTTTAGTTGGTTCATTATGGTTTAAGATCCAGTTGAAATAAGTCATTTGATTGGATTATCAAATGTTATAGGTCATGAAGAGAAATTACTGACAATATTTCTGATTTACTTACCACAAACTGAATGTCCATAGTTGTAAATATATATATATATATATATATATATTTTTTTGTTGAATTTTGGCAATAGTAAAAGCAAGATTATCACCTGGGAGGAAAAAAGGAAATTATACCAATGTTGATTAATAGAAACAAATATAATAAATGTGAATAAAATGTCTTAATTCAGTTAAAAGAATGGGGGGAATAATTGTATTCTTTATACCCCCCCTCTTCACAGTTTTCTCCTAACAGGTGCATTTTTTTTTTCCAAACGATTATTGCTTTCATTTGAAATTTATAAAATCTTTCTCTTATAACAATTTTAAGGGGAACAGGTTCCTAAGTCTAGTATCTATTATCATTCTTTCCACTATTGATAGCGGTTTCCTTCCAACTCATTTATTTGAAGTAGTGTGGAAAGTTAACATCTTGATTATGTTATTATTTTCACTTCGAGTTACATCTGCTATCCATTTTCGTTGTTGCTGCTGTTGGTAGTCCTTATATGATGTGGTTTCTGTTGTTCGGTACAATTCTTTGTTTGTGATTATGTAGCACCAGTCCGCAATGTTCCAAGATGAATGATCTTGCCACGACCCTCAAGCTTTATTTGCTCAAAGCCATTTTTTTTTTTTTTTTTTTTTTTTTTTTTGAAAGAGTATTTCCAAGTAAACTTTATTGCCTTGAGTAGATGCCAGGTAAGGGAATTCCTCAGCATGGCATAATTGATGGCCTAATATGCTATGGGAAATAAATGTACAGATATTGAAAAGAGCAAACCAGAAGGTGAGAATAATCATTGTAAGTATATTGTTACTTATTGGTTTCATCTCAAATACCTGCAGATTCATTTATTACCATTCTTGGCAGTCGATATATTTTTCAGCACTGGCTTAGACTTTAAAAGCTTTACATAGATTTCTCTATTAACAGGTCAGTTGTTGAGGAAAATAATACTTCTGTGAATTGTAGCAAATGCCATGTTAAAAATCCTAAATATGGATGATTACGTGGCTGGAAAGAAACTGCTTTGTAGTTTAAAACAATTTAAGCCAACCTTACCATATTTGACAATGGGAGTAATGTGTTGGATGTCCTTTAAGAGACTTCCCCACTCTAATGTGGGATCACCATCATAGCCTTGGATTTTGACATGATTTGGAAGATAAACACAGGAAAAAAAAATTAGCACCTTGAAAATGACTAAGAAATTGACTATTAGGTTGGTGCAAAAATAATGTCGTTTTCTCACATGGTAACATATGTGAGAAAACGACATTATTTTTGCACCAACCTAATAAAAGCATTTTAAACAATAATCATTACAAACAGTCTCTACACACTCTTAGCCCCTAAATAAAGAGATTGGTTCAAAAACCAACATTTATTACCTGAAGAAGGCAGGAAAGTACAAAAGCTGAAACATTGTGAAAATATTAATAATGATGAGAACAACAGTCCAAACAATCGTTTTAAATAGTTGCAACACCTCATCATAGAAATATCGACAGATGTAGATGGTAATTATATTGAAAATTAAAGTTGTAGTTTTCAAGAACTCAAATTATTTTTGTAACAGTTTACTGTGACTTTAAAAAAACTGCCATCGAATCCATTGCTAGGTCAGCTACTAAGAAAGTTGGTTCACTGTATCTTGCTAAACAATTTTTCTCTCCAAAATCTATTCTACATATCTATATGTCTACCATTCATCCTTGCTTAGAATATTGCTGCCATATATAATCCAGTGATCTTTCTATATCTCTAGAGATTCTTGATGAAATTCAATAGGATCACCAATATTATTTGTCCTGATCTGGCATCTCAGCTTCAGTCACTTTCTCACCACTGTGCAGTTGCTTCCCTGTATCTTTTCTATAAATACTTTCATGGCAACTGTTCAGATGAACTGTTTGCCATGATACCTAGACTTTATGAATTTAATCTCAGCGCTAGACTGACAATGCGGTCTCACCAATTTGCAGTCGAGTTGCTTAGTTGTAACTGTAAATTCTATGCTAACAGTAGTCCACTACAAGAGATGACACACCAGACCACCACCTTCAAAGGGTCTCATTCATGCTCAAGAATTTCTGCTGGGTTTTATTTCCCCAAATTCAACAGTTGTGTCGATTTATCTGACCAGACACGTAAGAGATGGATTCATCACTGAACCATAACTTTTCCAAGTGCTGAAGGTTGTTTTCGCAATGGTAGAGGAGTAATTCACACATTTCTACATAAGTATCATAATCCTATACTTGAAGCATTTGAATGATCTGATGTCTGTGCGGGTAGAGCTTCATCACTTTCTGAAGCATCCACTGAATTGTACTTTTGTTGATGATGAATTTCAGTGCAGCTCTCAGAATGGACATTCCCTGCGTTTGCGTGAATACCTGTTCCAAGAGTTCAGTGTTTTCAATATTAGTGGCAGTAGCAGACCTTCTGTGGTATGGTTTGTCAAGAACAGAGACTGTTTCAAGAAACTTGCTATGGATAGTGTAAATTGTGATATGTGCTGGAGCAGTGGCCATAGAACTTCTCAAAAGGTGAACTGCCATCAGGGACTGAAAAACTTCTTGCTAGGTGGCAATTTTGTAACAGTTCTCTAATATCAATTGACAATCCCTGAGCAAGGGAATGATACACTTACAAAATCTTCAAAGCTTTAAGCTGTCAAATGCTGATGGCCTCATGTCTCTCTGAATAATAGCCGAAAAGAAAAAGTGTTTTAGGTCACTTTGTAAATAAGTGTGTAGCCATATCAGTCTGAGTCATAATTTCCATTTTGGGGGAGTCATTTAGATGACAAATATATCATCGTAACATCTAATCATGCATGGAAGTAAAGAATAAATTAACGTACCTTACTTTTCCTTTACATCAAATGCAAGCCAATCTGACTCATTTACTTCTATGTAATTGTTCACTACAACTCCATTTTCCTGGATTTTCCTACAAAGGACGCACATGATAATTCCAACATATGCTGATGATTTAAAATCTTCAGCAAAGGAACATCTTAGAGAAATGAAGAAATTAACACAAGAAAAAGCTAAAAAAAAAAAAAAAATAATGAACCTATTTTGGCGGAGAAGGTAATAGTTTGTATGGTTGTTAACCATTAAAAGTTTGCAACTTAATTTAAAACTTTGTAAATGTTTCAAAGATTTTTACAATCGGGACATTTAACATTAGAAGACCTGTGGAAAAAAAAAAAAAAGAAATTATTGACTTGAGATATTGATGTACGCTGTCTCCAAGAAACCAAAATAAGAAGGATCTGATATTAATATCGGATTTAGACAGTACAAGTTAATAACTTTGGAAACGGTAAATATTATGGCAATGGATTTTTCATCAATACAAAATGGAAAGATAACATCCAGAGACAATGGAAAGTCTCAGACATAATATTAGTTTTGCAGTTGAAGACAAATGGGAAGGAATATAGATTCATTTAGGCTAAAGGTATTGTTGCAGGCCAGCGTATGTGTTGAGAGATAAACATGTGCATTTCCTGAAATGCCCACAACAAACAGTCCATGTTAAGAAATGAAAAGAAATAATATATATGTACAAACAAATGATAATATATTAACAATAAAGGGTTACCAGTGACAAAGATGTGTGTGTCAAATGAATGTGAAAACTTTTTGGGTGCAAAGTGTGTGTAGTGAGTGAATGTATGTATGTATTGTCCATGCGTTTCCCAAAGGAATATGTGTTCTTCATGAGAGATTTACATGTTGATGAAAAAGCAGATAAGGTAAGAAGAGAACAAGAAATTTTTTTTTTTCTTAAGCATTTATTTCCCCACAAGCAAGGCAGAAGTGTTACTAGCAGGCAAGGGGTTACAGAGAGCAAGAGTAAAGAGGGTTGCTCGAGGAAAGGATAAAGAGAAGGATGGAGGATCAAGATCAAGGCATCAGAAGATGTCAATTGACATTATATTTGAATATTTGAAGTTTATAGCTATCAGGGAAGCAAGTAGGAGGAAGGAGTTCCACTGTTGGGAAGTGTGAGAGAAGAAGCTGTTGGAGTAGAAGAGGCAGTTACATTTAACTGTTTCAACAGTGAAAAGGTGGGACCAAAAGGCCAACCTAATGGCACACTTAAATTCATGCAGTTGGGGTACCAGTGAAAGTAGCTTGTCAGAGCAGTTACCATGAAAATATTTGTAGAAAAGATGGAGGGAAACCACAGCACATCTGTGAGAAAGTGACTGTGGACGAGATACCAGATCAGGATCTATCACATTGCATATCAGTCTCTGGATTTTGTCGAGAACCTCAGGATGAACAGCGGAGTACCAGACCATTTTGTAAAATATCTATAGTCTTGAGAGCAGACCTAGGAGGAGTTTCGAAAATTAAGAAGAGGTAACCCGACAGTACAAATCTTAAAATACATAGAATAAAATGTTAATACAGAGTGCAGCAGAAATACCTTCTGCATAATGGTAAGACATTAGTGGCTTCATCTAACTAATGTTTTACCATCATGTGGAAAGTATTTCTACCACAGCCTGTATTGTGGTAAACAATCACATAGAAGCAAGTGAGCCAGATTGGCTTGCATCTGGTGCAAAGGAAAATAAGTTCCTTACCTCAAAACATGGCATGTAGCATCAGCATTTTGTTCCTTGAAAATGGCATTAATCTCCACTCTGTGTTGGACCGTTCCAGCAGTATATGCTGCAATGGTAGCTTTTGTTACAGCTTAGCATGGTTCGACCAATAGCAAGTCATGTGCTGATTGGTCAGACTGTAAGAGGCTATTGGCCTGGGTAACCGAGGACAAATTTGAAGAATGCTAATTGGTTAGTCAGACGTGGTGTTAGCCTGATAAGAGGGCTGAAGCAGTGAGAAGGGAAACTGATTTACTTTGGTGAAGATGGTAGAATTCAAGAACAGCAGATTTTACAAACGGTATTTTGTATTGCACAATGTCCAAGGAATAGACTCATTTAACTACATAACTGAAATTAATACCTTGAACAATTATACATGTTGAGCTACGACATTTAAAAGAACTATCAATAAGAATTTTTATCATTCTCCATAAAAACTTTGAGGGAGATTAGAAGACTTGCAGTATTTTTTCTGATTTAGAAAATGACCAAGATGTTTGAAAAGAACTGATAAGAGATTTTTACTAAGATGTTGAAGATGAGAAATCACATCAATTTGCATGAGCTTTTCAGTTGGAAATGATTCTGGTGATATAGAAATCATTATTTAACTGTGTATAGAATGTTTGTTTATTTCAATATTGAGATTCATGAGACCTGTCTCTGCAGGTAGTATCTCCTCCTCAAGATCAAGTTAGGGTCATTACCTGGTGTCTGAGTCATCACCAAAAGGAGCTGACCTGGACATAAACTACATCTGGCAGCAAGGCCTCTGATCGGGGGTGGTTTTGAGGAGTGAAGATCCACTTCTTAATTGTTGTTCCCAGGTTCACACTGACCCAGAGTGGTAACACCTGTTAGGGTCCCAGCTTACAAAAAGTTAACCTCCAAATTGGGGTCAAAACACTATGGAAGTAGAGATTTTTATAGTAAAAATACCAGTAGTACATTTTAAAAAAAACAAACAATTATTACCGGGAATACATTTGACTCTCGACAAAAACCCTCTTTACAAAAATATGTTAATGAAACCTGATCTATAAACTAATTTCTTACTAATAATACATATTCCATTCATATGAACCTATTGTAATAATCATGTTGGTATTAAATAACCCATTGAGGTGTTGATATGCTATAAAACAAAACAAAAAAACAAAAACAAACCAAAAGTAGTAGTGGTATGAAGATTGGATTATTTCTTGCTTCACATGGGATTTCTACTTTATCAGCCTTCTGTTGGAGGAGGCGTACCGATAAATGCGTTATTTTAATATTCAAGGAGTATTGAACATAAACAAGAAAATACAAAGTTTTTGATATTTTTATTTTTCAAGAACAATGCAAATGAAAAGTTGGATGTTACCACCATTTTCTTTTATTTTTATTCCATTTGTCAACCATTTTCCTTTCTTTCTAAAATAGCACCAATATTCTTCTTGCACATTTTTCTTAGCCTTCTACCTTTCTTAATGACTTAAATCTCTATTCCGATATGGGATATTGAACCAACGATTCCATTTTCCTGTTTGTTTCTATAACCACTATGCTAGATTGATCGACACATTGATTCGTGGCAGATGTAACATCTTAGCCTGAAGTTATTATTGTATAAAGAGGAAGAAACGAGAAAAGAAAAAAAAGAAAAAAAATCTGTAGCAGGGCAAAATTGTTGATTGTAGTTTACGTGATTCGTTACTTGATTCCCTTCCAGATCAATGTTTACAATCTGGCCGAGAACAAAACCTATCATTAAATCATTAGAATTTTCCCACTCCAATGAAACCATTTTGTTTGCCTTAAAAAATGATCATCCTAGAGTAAATAGTTTCCTGTAAAGCCAATCATTTGGGAGAGTGAAACAGGAAAAAAAAGTGGAAAATGTTGTGTTAATTATTTGTTACTTATGGATGACAAAGTTGTATTTTGGTGTTCCCAGTGTATATTAGCTTGTGATTGTGCTGCTCAATGGAAATTCGCATGTAGCCCATTGGCACCTAGCCTCCTGAGTTAGTCTACTAAATAGATTTTGTGCATTCTATTCATGTTCAGTAATTATGCGAGAGACTGGTATCTGAGGGTGCTATAGGATAGCGAAAGTGCTTTCCAAAAGTTAAGCAAAGTATTAAGAAAATGTTTCTCAGAAAAAGAAAAGAGAACTAAACTGTTATGTAATATCAGTCCTCCTATATATATTAGGTTGGTGCAAAAATAATGACGTGATAGTGTCGTTTTTTGACGTATTTTTCAACGTCAAAAAATGACATTATTACGTCATTATTTCTGCACCAACCTAATAGTAGTGAATACTGGTCAATCTCCTCACAGATGAAGAAGAGACTTGAAGTAACAAAAATGTGGTAAAACGGAAGAATTCTGAGAATAACATGGACTAAATATTAGGTTGGTGCAAAAATAATGATGTAATAATGTCGTTTTTTTGACGTATTTTTTAACGTCAAAAAACAACATTATTACGTCATTATTTTTGCACCAACCTAATATGTGAGTAATGACAAAGTTTTAGAGAAGATATGAACTAAAAGGACACTTCTAATTGACATCAGAAAGAGACTGTTGAAATTTCTAGGGCACTTTAATGAAGAAAGAAGGCTTGTAAAATTTGATACTCACAGGACAGACTGAATGGAAGAGGGACTGAGGAAAACAATGTAAAACTATCTAATGAACTTGAGTAAATGGAACTGGTTTAGGAGAATGTAGGGAACTACCACTGAGGGCAAAGAGACCCAGGGTTGTATACATTTTTTTCACCGAAAGCAACTAATTCTGAATTACCACCTTTGACTACTTTTTGCTGTCAGAAGAGTAATTATATGATAATTCAATAACTTTTAAATATGTAACCCATGAAGCATCCATTTCTTTCTTTCTTTGGATAATTTTACATGCGAAGCCCATTCGAATCTTTGCTTGCACTGGAGGTAAGTTATTTTATTCTTGTTTTTATTCTAGTGTTGCAAAAAATATACATGCAACCTTGGGCCTCTTTGCCCTCTACAGTAGTTCACTAGAGTAAGTAAATGTTATCACTAAACAGGGAGAAGTCCACTTCCCCAGTGTGCTGCCATTTCCATCAACGAACTTGATTTTAGTGTGCAATTTGACTATCAGAAGAAGGTTTGGACTGCCTTGTGGAAATGGGCCAGTAGTCAAATACCTGACAGACTATAAAAAAAACTGTGTACTGGTGTGCACTGTGCCTGACACTGTCCTGAACAAATATGAAAAAGAACTTCAACTGTGGCTAGACAATAAATGACTGTTGCGATATCCTGAAAGTGAGCTCAGCCCACTCAAGGGCCTGATTCAATTGCTGGTGGTGGTGGTTCAGGAGAATCAATGGAATGTTCAGCTAGTGCTTGATTTTGTGGAAGCATTCATTGCTGACACAGATGGTGAGGAAATAGCGATGACAGGGAGTGAATGTATCTCTGTTAGATTTGCAAAAGCTTACCTATGGATACACATTGCAAAAAATGCAGCCACGGACCTCTTTTCCCTCTGTGGTAGTTCACTACAGAGATATAACAAAAAGATAAAATTAAGAGCTACAAAGGACAGAAAATTGTGGTGAACTGTGATGGTCAATGTCCTGAAGGGACACTGCACTTAGAAGAATCTACATTAACATTGTGTTGGTAAATGGTGTGATACTTACAATGACAGAAAACTTTACAACTGCCATGACAGGGTTTCCCTCTGCCTTTTCTATAAATACTTTGATGGCAATTGTCCTGATATGCTTTCCTCTTTAGTACCTCAACTGCATAAATTTAAGAATACTACTGGATTGAAAACTAGATCTTGTTTTACTGTAGAATAAGCTAGATGTGATGTGGAAACTTTGTGCACTTACTATAGTGAAATTCTTATGGAAGGGGAGAAATGAGAGAATTCAACTGTAATCTTGTGATGAAAATATAATGAAAGATATTATTTTGTCTTCACAGATAATTTATAGAAATGAGTTCCATCTGATTGAAGGGGTGTCAAAATTTTCATACATGTTTAAAGAGAGATGTATAAAATGCTAAAATATTTAGCCAAAGGCTGCATTTTTTCTTCCTTCATTACAACCTTGCTCTCTCTTTAGAAGCTGACTGGACGTGTTACCTAAACTGTTAATAAGAGTCCGAACCCTTTATTTTGTATCATTACTTCTACAAGGGGAATTACTTGTAGCCAACATATGGTGAGTTTTTTTTTGTTGCAATTTGACACAAATGATTGCCACCATAAGATTACACCAGTTACAAGTAAGAATTGGTTATCCCTTCTTTCTTCACCAAGTTTCGCTTTAAAAATGCTAATAGTTTCCATTATAGTTTTTCTACTTTCCTTTTCCTGAAACGGTCAGACTTGAAATCCCAACAGTAACTACAAATTCTATTCTAATAGTTTCTATGGAAACCCTCTTCCAGCCTCTTGCTTCTCTGTCACCTATGATCTTCAAAAATCTAATGTCAATTGCCATCTATCTTCCTGAAATTATTCTTTTATTGTCCTTTCTCCTTACTAATGTTTATTCATCTTTTTTCACTCTCAGTAACCTTTTTAGTCTCAGTGGCATTATTGTCTTTTCTGGGCGAGGAAGAATGATTTTTAAAACAGGCAAAGATAAAAATACTTTTGGTTTACTTTCAGATATTTATTACTTTACGAATCTGCTATTTATGACTACAGATAGAACTTTCTATAAACTTCCGCTGGACACAAATTCGTGTCCCAACACATCTGTTCCCAGGAGGTGACTGTACTTCCTTACCTCCATTTGCTGAACCTTTACCAGTGCATTTCAAAATTGATTGATTGCTGATTGAAATAATGAACATTCAAGATAACCAACTTCCAGCAAATTACCAGAAAATTTAAAAAAAAAAAAAAAAATGTAAACTCATCCATGTAGACGATCACAGAAGAAACCATCACTTCTTTCACTTGATTGGAATCATCAATTATGGAGTCTGCCAGGTGATTCTCACCCAGGTACTTTCCAATCACACCCCCAATATTTACTCTGGTCTGCTTAGTATGGCATAAGGTCATATGCTGCTTTACCTGGCATACCTAAGTGCTCATCCAAATACTGATCACAATTAATGTTGCTTACCTGTTGATCAGAAGAGAACCTATGCTTTCAGTGTTACCTGTCTGTAAATCTTTTGCTATATCGAAAGAATGAAAATTTTAATTGCTTTTATCATCTACATTGTCTGAACTAGTCTGGAAATTTATTGAAGCTTATTACAAAAATGGACGTTCAAACAGAAATACATTTCATGCACTTTGTGATTTTTTTGGGGTCGACATAATCGACCAACCGAGAGTGTAATTGGAAATTATGTAACATTGTTGTGGAGAGGTTCAATTCCTGCATGTGATGACGAACAGAGGTGTCTGGATTTTCAGCCACATTCTCATGAACTGCAGAAATGTTTTCAGCTGAACGGCATAAATGAGCACACAATGGTGTTTTCACATTTGCCACCAACTCAGTTTGAATTTACGAACAATTTTTCCAGTTGCACTCTTGAAACTTTAACACATTGTTTGATTGTTAATCTTTCCATGGTTGAAATTGCCAAAGAATTAAGTTGTTAAATCTGAAAAAAAAAAAGAAAAAAAAATCATCAGATGCTTAAAGTTAATTCACATTTAAAATCAGTCCAAGTTATTGGAACACTCTTTATCATCATCAAAATCATAAAGTGTCACTTCTAACAAATATGTAGTAAGCGGAATGCCTCACAATCTTTGCTACAGCTCACTCATCCAAATTACAAATTATTAAAGAGATTATGTATAGTAAGGTATCTCCTTCCATATATATGTTAGATGTCTTGATTTTGTTCTTATTGCTCTTCCCTCCCCACCCAAGAAAAATGATACAAAGTAAATCATTGGAAGTATTTTTTGGGGTGTGTAGTTGTAATGTTTAGTGGCAATACTAGATAACATAGCATCTCTTCAGTGTGAGGCTAATTAACATTAGTAGGAGGGAGATAAAAGAACCCATAAAATTTGGGTAGATCAACCCAGATTTCACACAGAAAGACAACATAGATAATTCCACACAACATAGATAATTCCACAAAAGTCTCAATTTTCATCTCTTGTTTAGAGATAGAGAAATTTTGAATCTCTGAGTAGGTATAAAGTAGCCTAAACTTGGTTGTTCCAGTAGGGGTATTGGACACAGTTACATCCATGGTTGACATTTTTTTTTTTTTTTTTGTACTTAGTGCTCCTTTTTCACCACTGGATATGTACCCTTAGTTGTCTTTTTTGAGCATTTGAAAATAACATTGTTTTTTTCTTCTAATGTACTTGCAACACTTACAATGACACAACTATTAATTTGTGTCAATCTTAATTTAAGATGCAAGAGATACCAAAGACTGATTAAAAATCTTTTGAAGTGTTATAGACAAAACTTCAGCAAAGTTCTTGTGTCCATGTTTAGGTCAAATGTACCCGTCTTGTCTGTCAAGAAAACAATTGTAAAATAAATTAAATTTTATGATTGAAAGCATTGATTTTATTTACCATTAAAACCATTGGAGAGTTTTTTTCATTTGTATCAAAATGAGGCAAGTAGAGAGAAAGAAGAAGATAAACATAGACATGGTGTTCCATACTACATATCTACTCATGGTGCAACTAATGGTCAGAACTGGATGCTTATTTCAAAAGCTCCTCATTCCACTTAGTGATACATTTTAATTTCAGTTTGAGTTTGCTGTAGTTTGCTGCTGCAGTAGGCCTAAGAAATTCAAAGAAATCTTTGCTTTTACACTTAGAATAATTTCACCTTATTTTAATGAAGCAAGCATAATGGATAATGGTTTGGAATTGTTAATTGGAAAACTGAGTTCAAATTCCAGTTGTGTTCATTATATTCACTCTGAGGCAAATCTTGGGAACTGTATGAATTCACTTCTTCTACTAATTAGTAAGGCTTGTATCCTCAAATCATTATTATCTCAAAAAAACAGAATTCTTACAATCTAAAAACATTTTCTGTCTTTAAATAACCTGCAATGGGTTGATAAGCTGTAGAAAATGAATGAATCAACAAAATACCGATTGCCTACTCAAACATGTCTTATAGATTTATTTACATTCTTTGGAATGGAGAAATTTGTACATTTCTAGGCTTCATCAGATCCAAAACTGGAAGAAAGAAAGAAACATTTTTGGATCTGATGAATTCTTAAAAGGTGAAATGTATAATCAAATTTAGTTTCTATGAAACATTTTTTCCATTTGTCAAATTTCTTCAAAACTTTGTTAGATTTCTATATTGTACTTTAAACACCTTCTTGGAATATAAATGTACAGAAACTACTGTGGTCACAAAATGACTAATCAGTTTAACCGTTGATTGTTATATAGAATTTATCCCTCACTTTATATCTACATTGTAATTTTTTGTTTGTTTACCAATTTCTGACCGTCCTGGGTAAGACAAAAAAAATAGGTTTTAATACCAGAAATATTTTGTAAAAATAAAAAATATTATCAGCTATACATTTTTGAAAAAGAAATATTACCAGCAATACATTTTTGGATTAAAAAAAACAAAAAAAAAAAAACATTACCAGTTATATATTTTTTTGAAAAAAAATATTACCAACAATAAAAATTTTGTCAGCATTAAATACCTCGTCGAGGTTGATATGTCGTAAAACAAACCAAAAAACCAATTTCTGGTTCAGTACAACTCCGCCTCTTCTCCCTACAGCTAAAATCATTATTATCACTAAAAGAAAGTGTTGATAACCCGTAAAAAATGAACCAATCAAATATCTTTTTATGTGACTTTGTAGTGCCAATCTTTAGGATATGATGAGGAATTGTTTTCTTTCAGGCTGAAATGATTCATTTGCTTGAACTCATTGTTAATAATTGATCTGAAAAAGCAGTTGTTTGTAGATAACACTTTAAATATTTCTGAATGAGTTTACTGCCATTCATGACATTTTTTTGATGGCCTAGCTCTGACAAGACAATTTAAGAACATTGCCCAAGTTTTCAAGTTAATTTTAGATTTTGTAGCGTCTTAGGACTTTGGACAAACACTTCCCTAGCACAACTTATCTTTCATTCAATTTCCTTGTCCCTTATACTAAATTCGTCATAACTAAAGTTCTAGAATGTAGGAGGGTTTTTAGTGAGAGTTTTCTTAAATATTTCAAAGCCGTGAATATGGAGGTCGTTATTAGTTTTAAAACCTGAAGGTTATTTCTCTACTCAGCATCTCATACAGGAATGACCTCTGCACAAAATCGGCTTGTATTAAAAACAGAGCTTGTTCTACTAAATTGCTTGTCTGCACTCTGGGATTTGATAAATTTCCTGTTGATTAATGTAATGAAGAAGTTGAACAAGAGAGTGAGAAGTCATCTCCACTACAGTTACTGGCTTCGTGTAAATTAAGAGTGTGGAAATGCTAAAGATCAGAGGAAAATGATCTTAGCCAATGGTTTATTTTTAATATAATTAATCTTAATTCATAAACGTTGATCGTAATTATATTATGGCAAAGTATGTTAATTCTAAGAGCAGGAGAAAAATCATTAATCAGAAATGACATCAGTCATAGAAACCATTTCGTGAAACTGAGTTTTTTTTTTTTTGTGTGTGCGCACGCGCGTATATATATATATATATATATATGTGTGTATGTATGTGTATATATATATATATATATATATATATATATATGTGTGTATGTATGTGTATATATATATATATATATATATATATTTTTTTTTTTTTTTTTCAAAAACATCACTTACTATCGTTTATTACAAATTGAATTATGTTTGCCATAGATTTTCTGACCTTTCAGACAATCTGATGAATATTTATGAGTGTTCCTAAACTTTAAAATTTTATAAAAATCAATAACATTTTGTTCTTGTATATAAATACTTATGATAAAATAAAATCCTTGCATTTGCTTTGGTAGAGTTCCTCAGTGGATGATACGCATTGGCTACGAGGATTTTTCTTTTGCTTTTATTCATACATACAACACATCTATCTATTTATCATACATATCTATCTAATTCTGTTTCCTATCTATGTATCTATCTAATTCTGTTTCCTATCTATGTATCTAATTCTGTTTCTTATCTATCTATCTAATTCTGTTTCTTATCTATCTAATTCTGTTTCTTATCTATCTATCTAATTCTGTTTCTTATCTATCTATCTAATTCTGTTTCTTATCTATCTATCTAATTCTGTTTCTTATCTATCTATCATACATACTATGTCCTCCAGATGACTTCAGAATCTCCTGCATCTCTTCTGGTTGATCTCCTTGTTTAAGTTGGTGAATGCTGCAATAATCCTTGCCTCGGTTTATCTTTGGTGTTACAAAGTAGTTGGTCTCTTGCTCAACTGCACCCCACACACAATAATCAAGGGGGTTGCAGTCTGGAGAGTTAACAGCCATGATTGCGTTTTCCTGGTTGTGTGACATGGTGCAGAGTCGTGTTGCCAACAGCCACCCTCTTGATCCAGGGTAGCACTACCTTCTCAAGGGACTTGATATAGGCCTCCATGTTGAGCCTGAGAGCCGGTGGAAAGATGAATGGAGGTATAATTTTACCATCGTTAGTGATCACTTCAAACATCTTCCTAACCACCATTAGACTCCTCCAGCTCTTCCTGAATCCTCTGCACTGATTGACACCCAAACACTTCGAAATGTTTGTATTTGAGCTTCTGGCGCGAATGCCAAGCAGTACAGTATGCAGTTTACAAATTTCTGGTGGTGTGAATTGCATCATGGTGCTCATAACAGTGCCCAACTGATCCTACTCTACTGTCCTACAATGTGCATGTGTGAAATTCAAAATATAAAATGCTGACAATTTACAATATATATATATATATATATATATATATATATATATATATATAAACACTTTTACTATCTCCTAAATCATGAAGGGGTTGGATTATGTTCATCTGAACGAATTTCAAGCTTGTCAATAAGCTGGATCAATAAAACACAATTATGAGCAGAAATTTAATCTGAAATTTTCTCTATACATTTTATGCAATTAAGGGATTGGTTTTTAATCTGAGATTGAAACATTTAGAGTAATAAAAAACATTTAATTCATATACACAGATGCTATTATAAAAATCAGAAATTTACTTAAGCACGTGTACCCACTAAAGAACGTTTACAGTAACAATAAACTTTAGCTGTATGTTGGATGCTTGCGATGAATGAAGAACAGTTGAATTATTTTGAAAAATATTTATGTAATATATATAATCTTTAGGCTTATTAACAAACCTAAATATACCACATTTCCAGGTGGATATAATGGACAGTTTTCTTTATATCGTATGTGGTAATCTTATATATGACTTAGTTTGAACTTTCTTTCAGGGCCTATTGCCTTTGCTGAAATTTAGCGCTGACCCCCCAGGACTTTCTTTGTGTCACTGCAAGCTCAGATAGACTTTCTGTTGTTAATCAAATGAATTTGCAAATGATAAATGCAATCACTTGAAGAAGAGAAATGAAAACATGTAGAAAATGGTGAGAGATTTGGGTAGCTTTTCAAATTTCATAAGTGCCAGAAACACATTTTCAGAAAAAAAGCTGATAGGGTCGAGCAACAAAGATCAATTATGGTTTCTTTTATTTATTTTTATCATTAGACAGAGAAAAGTATGAGGTTAATGAGGACCTCTGAAATTAATTCCTATATAAGAAACTTCATACATATTTATCTCAGAAATACATTTCCTATATAGATATATTAACATAGGTATAAACTATGCTCTGAATTCCAAACTGGCTTATGGCCATATCACATTGAAACACCGGTTCCCATACAGCCATTGAAGTTAAGCAATGTTGAATTTGACCACTACAGGTGCTGTAAGTTTGGATGTGCTACTGCTATAATGGATAATGGCTTGGAATTATTAATCAGAGAGCAGAGTTCCAATTCCAGTGGAGTTATATTCACTTACATGCAAATACCCTTGGGAAAGGTATGAATCCACCATCTCTCTCTACCAGTTATAGTTAATTAGTAAGACTTATATTGTGAAACTGTCCTGGGTATGATTATAAATGACATCCAACAGCAAGGCCTCTGATCAGGTGGTTTTGAGGAGTGTGGAAACAGCTCTTAATTGCTGGTGCTTCCAGGTTCACCCTGATCTGGATGGTAGCACCTGTTAGGGTTCCAGCTAAGGGAAAATAGTTAACCCCCGAACACAATTCAAAACACTATGAAAGTGTAAAAATAGGTTTTAATACCAACAATACAGTTTTGTAAAAATGTTACCAGCAATGAATTTTTGAAGGAAAAAATATTATCAGCAATACATTTCTGAAAAAAAAAAAAGAAAAAAAGATATTACCAGCAATACATTTTTGGGAAGAAAAAAACAAACAGCAATACATTTTTGAAGAAAAAAATATTGCCAGCAGTACATTTTTGAGAAAAAAAAATATTAGTAGCAATAAAAATTTTGTCAGCATTAAATAACCCACTGAGGTTGATACACTGTAAAGCGAACCAAACCAAACAATACAAAGTTAGGATGCTTGTCTCCGTTGATAGTTGTATAATTAAAAGAAAAAACTTGTAATTCCAACGAATGATTTATTTTTTATGGAAATATTTTGGCTAGCAGTTGCTGGTCTTGGTCACTCTTTAATTTAATCCTGTTTTACTCAAATTAAGGAGTGACCAAGACTATCAACTGCTAGCCGAAATATTTCCATAAAAAATAAATCATTTGTTGGAATTTACAAGTTTTTCCTTTTAATTAAACAAAACATTTTTGAAAAAAAAAAAAAAAAAAAATTACCAGCAATACATTTGGCTCTCAACAAAAACCCTCTTTACAAAAATATGTCAATGAAACCTGATCTACAAACTGATTCCTTACAAAGAATGCATATCCTATTCTTATGAATCTATTGTAAAATTTTTGCTGTCATTAAATAACAGAGTGAGACTGATATGCCATAAAATAAACTGTATCACTATATCATTATTATCTAAAAAAAAAAAAAAAAAAAAAAAAAATTTTTACCATCTAAAAAAAATGTTTTCTGGCTTTAAATAACCTGCAAAGGGTTGATAAGCTGTAGAAAGTGAATCAATTAATGAATTCCAAATTGTGAAAAAATCAACAAAAAAGCATTCAACTATTTTTACCATGAATGTAGTCAGTTTCTAGTTGCTTGGAATAAAGTTCCCTAATTCCTTTCACCAAATAGCATAACCACAGCATAAGTCAGCCAATCCAACACATGTCTTCTGTTCACTACCACAGTCACACTGCTCTGTCGCCTCATTAAGCACTTTTTATAGATTGTGTAACAGGGCAAATTTGCACAGGTGTAAAAAGTGTCTTGCGAAATTATCTGATCCAAGATCCATCTTTTCTTAAATATACAACTCGTAAAGCCGCCATTTACTTTTTGGGAATATTTCACATGCGAGACGTCAGAATCCATTTTCTGCCTGGAGATAAGCCGTATTACAATGAATGTATAATTTGCACATAATAAAGAAGTAGGATTTGTGGAGAGCCACGATCACAAACATCCTCAAAGGATATGGTATTTGTTTTAAATACACATAAATACATTATATCATTGAAGTTATTTTTTTTACACCCAACACAAAGATCCAATTGCGGTTAGATTATATGCATATTCATTTACTGCTTTCATCTGGAAAATCTAAAAGATGAGAAGTTTTCATCCTGAAATTTTGTCCGTGGGAAAAAAAAATGAATTGGAAATGGCAAAAGTATCATTGGAAATTATATCGTCGTTAATTGCAGTTTTATTAATGAGTGTGATTGGTCTTTGTATGTATTTAGTTTCTGCAGCACAAGTAGTTGTCAGCTTACTTCCACTAGAGCAGCATGACCATCACTAGTGACTACTTGCTAGGACTGCTGATTAGTCCAAGTGACCATTTTTGTAACCAACCAGGGGTGAACCACCACTCCCCTGCCCGAATGAGTTTGTCCAAAATAAATAGGTTCTTCCTAAATGTATACATACATAAATTTCACAAAATAAAACATTATAATGAATATTATAATTCCCAACAGGTCTTGTGAATATTTCGATGTTTATTCACATTACCCTTATACAAGTGTTGACGGATTTGGAAATGCAATCAAATACTACCTGTATATGTCTATATTTTTGCGATGAGGTATTATGTACATTATTTATATTATTCGGACTATTGTCCTCATCTTTGTCACTATATTTATTACAATGTTTCGGCTGTTGTACACTCTGGCCTTCTTCAGGTGGTTGGAATGTCAAACTGAACCCTTTATTTCACTTACTGGGGTAGACTGTTCTAGTTCCACGTGCCATGTATAATGAATGTCAGTTATCTTCTATTAATTCCCTTCCCCAAGTTTTCCACTGCCTTAACTGGGTATTGAACTCAACTTTTCATCTTGTCACTGGATCTAACTAACGCCTTTATCCACTGTGCCATGTGTTCTTGAGGTGACAAAGATGAGGACAATAGTCCAAATAATGTAAACACTACCTGCATTTATATTTGTATATGAGGTGTGAATAAATAGCTTAGGATCTATTTTCCACTATCTCTTTCGAAGCAGCCCTTCATCTGTTTTTACGTACAGACTTGCAAAGATTAGTGGTCAAAATGTTCGATGTTTGGTTTTTGAAAACTTCAAATATCATGTACCTTTGTGTATTGATCTGCAGACCACAATAAGGGCGTGAGATTCACATACACATATCTATCTACACTAACAATTCTTATATATATATAATGGCTGGTCACTCTTGTTTTCCGAGCACACCCATCTGTTAGATCTTCTCCAAAGACTGCAACTATGCTGACTATTTACAGTTCCTGTGAGAGAATGTTTGAACAATGCCAGAATGCTCAAAACCATGAGCACAAGGATTTGTGACTTTGTGCAAGTAGTTCCGTCTACCAAATTTCCCTTGGATCAACCTGTGGTATGTTTCTCAAGCACTTTCCAAAGGTGCCTCCAGACTGATAACATCAAGAAGTCACCTTCCTAACAAATGCAAACATGGGGCTCATAGTTAGAAAGTGAACCTTCTGACCACTTTGCCCCATATATATATATATATATATAGTCTTAAGGTTTGCTATATTTATGGAATAAAGTGCTCAATATCAGAGATAGAGCATGTGTAAATATAAAAGTGAACATAGAAGTCAACACTTAGAGGCAACAGTCTGTTTCATGCTATATGCAATCGTCAGGCCACATATGCTGTTATTTTTCTCAGTTATTTCTAAATAATTTCAAATGATGTTCACTTTATATATATATATATATATATATATATATATATATATATATATATATCCATCCCCAGGGAAAATGAGAACAATTGAAGTATAATTCCACTGTACATAACATTTAATTTAAAAGAGAGCTCAATGCAGAGTAGAGTTAAATATTATTTATGTTAGGATGTTAAAACAAAGACATGTTAAAATTCGCTACACAATTAAATTCAACACTACAAATGTGTCTCCTTGGGTGATGGTAAACTACTGGTGAGTCAACAATTAATTTAATTTTATAACATATAAACAGGAAAAAAAAATATATATTAAATAATTGTCAGACTTAATCCATTTCATTATATGTTGTCATTGTTTATGTTAAGTTACCTTGTGTGAGCTGAAATGATTGATCAAAAAAAAAAAAAAAATCATTGAAGATTGTGTGTTTATAAATAGTAATTTGAACTTTGCTAAACAGATGCTTCTATGTAGCTGAATAGTACAGCATGTCAGGTCAAATGACAGCTTCCATTCCTGTCAGAGAATGCATATTTTCTATGAAATTTCTCAAACATTCAAGCTGTTAAATATATATATATATATATATATATATATATATATATATATATATAGTCAAATCTAGAGAGCCAGACAAACCTACCAAGGTTTCACCTAAGCGGATCGTTAGGGAAAGCTTGGTAGGTTTGACTATATATATATATATATATATATATATGTGTGTGTGCATATTTCTAAGGAATAAATAGAATTTTCATCCAATCGTATTTCCTAAGACACCAAACATACATGCATATATATATATATAATCAAACCTAGAGAACCAGACAAACCTACCAAGATTTCACCTAAGCGGATCGTCAGGGAAAGCTGTCTAAAGAGGTAAAGAAAGCTGCATACTTCTCGGCAAAAACAAAAGACCAAGACCACGTGACCAAACAAAAAAAAAAAAAAAAAAAAAAACTCGTATCGGGGTTTTTTTTCTTTGGGCTTTGGACCTGTATGCTGTACGATTATTTCAACAGACGTTCATGCTCATAGCTCTTTCTTTTTTTAAAACCTTTTTTCCCTCGAGATTGATTTGACCATTAGCAAATCAAGAAACCGAAGGTTTTCTGAGACGAGTGGTTACCTATATATATATATATATATATATATATATATATATATAATGTGTGTGTGTATTTAAAGAATTGTAAGTATGTGGCTCAGACTTGTGTTGATTTATATTCTGCAAAATTTAATCTCTTTGTAAACCAGTATTACATCTGTCAGGTTTTTTTATAAATAAATTACTTGGATATGTGTTTTTGTTTCCATAATTCACTCTCTGTGTCTGAACTCAACATGCCTTGCTATGATTAAGAATTAAGTCTCTAGTTGTTCTCTTGCTTGGTGCTTCCGAAGAATAGTGTAACTATCTTGAAAAAACACTAACGAGAAGTTCAGTTGTTGGTGTTATACAAAACTATTGTTAGTGCCACTAATTCGATGAGGACTGGAGAGACAAAGATGCCATTTGTGTTAATTGTTAACTTAAAATAATTTGTTTCTTTTTAATTTCAGTCTCTTTCATGAATTTCTAATGTTAATTAACATAAAATCTTCAGGCTTTGTGCGAAAAAAAAAAAAAAAATAGTCTGTTATGGTATTAAAGATGAGCAATTCTCAAATAAATTTAGCAATTTTTTTTTTAATTTTTTACTGCTTATCAACCTTTTGCAGGTTATTTCAAACCAGAAAATAATTTTAAATTGTACGAATCTTTTTGTTTATCTTTGTTTTAAAGAGGAAGCTTATATTTAACATCAGGAAGAGGCAGATGAAATTTCTGGGACATGTAATGAGAAAGAAGGGCCTGGAGAATCTGATACTTACAGGTCAAATAGAGTGAAAGAGAAACAAAGGAAAGCAATGCGTGACATACCTGGTGAGCTTAAGCAAGTGGATGACAGAATGTGGTCTGAGGGGAGGTGGTAGAGGAACAAAAATTCTTGAGAGATACAATGTATAGGGGAGGTGGAGAGCCATGATCACCTACGTCCTGAAGGGACATGGCAAGTAAAATGAAAGAATTGTTTTAGTGATATGTCTTACTAATTAACCCATAGCTTAGGGGAGAAGAGGTGAATTCATGTCTCATCAGAATTTGATAAACCAAATATAACGTGAATATGTGGTGGATCAATTCTATATTACAATCAATATAAAAACTGATCCCTCATTTTGTGGTCACAGTAGTTTCCATACATTTATATTCTAGAGAATGTAAATAAAGTCATCAACTTATCAACTGTTTGCAGATTATTTAGAGCCAGAAAATATTTTTAGATTGTAACAATTAGTAGGGGGTAATAATAGTTTAGTGATACAAGTTTTACTAATTAACCCATAGCTGGGGTAAAAACATAGATTCATTCCTTTCCCAAGAGTATTTGTGCATAAGTGAATATAATGAATCCAATTGGAGTTATAACTTTGCTCTCTGATTAACAATTCCAAGGAGTCAGGTACTTACTGGAGTAGTACAGGGAACCAACCATTTTTAGAAACAGTGACAGTAAGTCTCATCTCTACTGCAGTGACTCCTGGGTACGACAGTAAACTACATCCAACAGCAAGGTCTTTGATCAGAAGGTTTTGAGGAGTGTGGAACCACCTCTTAATTGCTTAATGGATGATGTCCCCAGAGGTTGTAGCACCTGTCAGGGTCCCAGCTATGGGCAAATAGTTAACCGCCAAACTGGGGTTAAAACACTATGTAAGTGAAATATTGTTTTTATTACCAACAATGAATTTTTGAAGGAAAAAAATATTACCATCAATACATTTTTGAAGAAAAAAATATTACCATCATAACATTTTTAAAGGAAAAAAAATATTAGCAACAATACATTTTTGAAAAAATATTACTAGCAATAAAAATGTTGTCGGCATTAAATAGCCAATTGAGGTTGATATGCTGTAAAACAAACCAAACCAATATATACTGAGATAGATAGATATGAAGAGAACAAGATAGATAGATAGATATAAAGAGAACAAGATAGATAGATAGATATGAAGAGAACAAGATAGATAGATAGATATGAAGAGAACAAGATAGATAGATAGATAGATATGATGAGAACAAGATAGATAGATAGATAGATATGATGAGAACAAGATAGATAGATAAAAAATATTACCAGGAATAAAAATCTTGTCAGTATTAAATAACCCATTAAGGTTGATATGCTGTAAATCAAACCAATCTACTGCAGCAATCTTATTTTAGAATTGTACTCGGGGTCATAATAGATAAATAATAATAATGAACTCTGCGGGGATACTGAGCATTTGTTTTTATTCCACACTTATGAAGAACAAGAATAAAGATGATGATTTTCAAGGTAAACATTCCACAACTTGAAAGATTGATGTATCTTGCATTTACCCATATATCAAGAGGCTAGCAATTTTTTAAATTATTGTTAAACTGACAAGAAATTATTTTTTTATGAAATAGATGGGCCAAAATGATTTATAGCTTAAAATGATATAATGAAATTAATAATTGCAGGATTTGGTAATCGTCATATGCAGTCTGGCCTGCAGCAGAATTAAGCTCATTGCCTGACTCGACTGAGTAGGCTATATGTGACCTTTTTGCCTCCCAACCAAAAAAGAAACATTGTCCCAAACTTCAAAGACACTGAATCTTTTAACATATTAGGTTGGTGCAAAAATAATGACGTAATAATGTCGTTTTTTGACGTAACGTCAAAAAACGACATTATTACGTCATTATTTTTGCACCGACCTAATATTAACCCATATCTTCCTGATGTCAGTTTAAACTGACGCAGTCATTTTCCCATAAATCTAAAATCACTTAGAAATCAGAAAATAAAAAATAATCCTAGTAAAATGGTCAAAATACATGAAGAAAAAAGGTGTTGGTTTAAATTTGGTAAAAATTAAGCTTCAGATGACATACTGTTAAATGAAGGTGAAATGAGATGGATGGGAGATTGTGTTGAGCCTTCACACATTACTATACCCCACCCATAAACTTGTTGCGTCCCTTTTAAAAACAGTTCATGATGCAAAATGATGAGATAACAATATTATCAGTTATATTATTAATTATACATATTTTAATTTGGATTTTCAATACAAATTATTGTAATAATAATTCTTATTACTCATGCATTATACAATATTACTTAGGTCAAATGCAGTATAAGGAATTAATAAAAAAAAGTATACTTTTTGTAGAATGGATTGTAGACTGATATCACACTAAAGGCCTTTCCATTCAAGTAATAGTATCCCCAGGGTGACAATTTATACCAATTTTAGTATAAGAATGTGTTTCGAAAACAAATACTGAATTTCCTTTTAAATAAAAGGCTATCAAAACAGAAAAACAGCCTGAGCTCAAGAACCCCTTGTTTAATTTTAATGTAATTTGTCACTCTACTCTGCAGGGGTTCAATGTATAATATGCTTCCAAATTGGTTGGGGTATTATGTATTGTTTAAGCTGTATCTTAGGAGCAAAAACACACACACACATATATATATATATATATATATATACTCGACTCTCCTGTCGAATTCGACATATGAGGGTCAAGCAGATCAGTTACTAGGAAACCAACAGCCCGACAACAGCACGAGATTTGATTATAGTGGCGAAGCGTTCGTGTAGGACCATCGACACTTTTTAAAGGGCCGAATACAGAGACCTGGTGCCCTACGTGCCACAGGGACCCCAAACGACCCTCCGCAGGTTTTGAATTCAGAGTTTTCCTTCTCCTAGACCAGCTGCCATCCAAGGCTATAGAACCCAGTCTGTCCTGCTATTTACCCATAGCTGGAGGGAGAAGAAGTGGATTCACACCTTTCCAAAGGGTATTAGCACGTAAGTGAATGTAATGGATTCGACTGGAATTCAAACTTGATTCCTCAATTCAAGCCACTATCCATTACTCCACCATGCCTCTTATATATATATATATATATATATATATATATATATATGCATACAAGATTAGAGTTTTAGTATTATATAAATTCTTTGATCTAATAAAACTTGTTTAGTTATAAGTCACTTTCATTTTGTTTTTCTTCCATTCGTTTTAATAAAGAACTGATGCCTGTTCTTTTTTAAGGAAAGACATATTTATCATGTTATGACACCGTTCTCTTTCTAATGGTTTCTGATTTACAAGGAAACGGAAAATTTATTGTCACTGAAAGATTATCCACTGGATTTCTTGGACTTGAAGCTGAAAAATTCTTGTTATTTCTTTCAGTTTAGATTTATCCTGGGAAAAAGCCAGTGAAAAGGGAGAATTGTTACATTCATCTTTTTTTATAACTACCACACAGTCCTTACAATAACATATTTTTAATACAGACTCGATCATGAATCCTGTAATTCATTATGGTTGCAGGTGCACTACATATACTGAAGGTATATCAGCGGTAGGTATGTCTGAGTCAAGATAACCTGACAAAGCCCATCCCTCATCAGGCTAGTTTTGAATTCAGATTTATCCTTTCTCTCGACTAGTTGCCACCGAGACTAGAAAACCTAGTCTGCCAAGCTATTTAAACCACACCTGAGGGTGGGGAAGAAGAGACAGGTTCATGTCCATTCACATGGGTATATGTGTGAACATTAATGCAATAGATTTGACTGGAATTTGAAATTGTCATGTCAATACCGCTTTTCGTACCAATATCTGTTTCACCACCTGCATATTCGTCTAATTTAATGCAGACTTTCATACTCCATTCTGATGGATAAATGTGAAGAAATAAAATATTGGCTATTCATGCATGCAACTGGCTTGGTTTATCAGGTTGCCGAAACACAATTACTGGAAGTGATGCTTGCAACTGATAACTTTTCAGGCCAACTCATTTTGACTTGTTTATCTTGCACTAAAGTTTTTCCAAGTTAATCTTTCCCTGTCACATTTGATCTTATTTGAAAAATCAGGTGAAAGAAAAGTAGCCAAAGCAGTCAATTCGTGATGAGATGAAGAGACACAGTCACAGGCTACACACTGCCATTCTCAGTCGCATGTGTTTGCCTGGGAAACACACAGTTTCATTCCATTTTGCAGAGAAGCTGTGTTGTTAAGCACATAAGATATCTAACTGTATTCAGCTGATAGCGACACGCTCATCTTTGTTTGATGGAACATCCCAGACCAGACCAGACGCCAGGTGAGCTAAGATTCAGAATTGACCAAAGATCATCTCTTGACAGGTGATTGTCAAGCAGGTTGCTTCTCTCATTTTCATTTAGTTTTTAGACTTAGCCACATGGCATTCACAGAGGAAATGTTTTTTTTTTCTTTTTTTACATCTTTGGAATACATACTGAGCATTTATGACTTAGCAGAAGGTGGGGTCTATTTCCAACCCACCATTGCATGGATATTGAATAGGGTCTTCATGGTGAACCCTTGATTTTTTTTCTGTCATCTCAGAATAAAAAAAATAAGTGGCTGGAGTTTCTTCAACTGGAATTATTTTCATCAAAAATCTCTTTTCTTGAGATTACTTGTTTATATTAGTTAACTATTTTAATTTCTTTCTAAATATTCTGAACTAACTTAGCAAAATGGAGCAATATACTAATTGTTATATTTTAAGGAATTTTTAGGATGATTGATTTGTTTGTTTAACTGCGCATCAACTCCTTATGTGTTATTTAATGCCAATATTTAATTTTCTTTGGGAACTTTAAAGTAGGGGTTGGCAACCTACAGCACTCATGCCACATGTGGTATACCAAGCAATTTCCAATGGTATGCAGCTGCAAATGACATCATGAAGTTTGAATCAATAACTACTAAAAATCCAAAAAAGATATTTAGCTGTTTCAAAACTGCTCACTTGTTACACTCCCATTAATAATAAAAACTTTCAAAAAAGAACTTTTAAAAACAGTTCATTTCTATTAATGTGGTTTACATATTATTTTATATATTACTATATGAAATATATTGTAGAACAGTTATATTGATCTTGACTTGTATAAAAATACATAATCTATTGGCACACTGAATGATTTTAAAACCCTAAATAGGTACATAGTAAAAGGTTGCTGACCCCTTAAGATGGTCTGTAAGTTTTAGGAAAATATGGGTGATTTTTAGGGGCTAGGAATGGTGAAAATTGATTTGAGATATGAGTCTTTTGAATTACGAGTTCATTATTGAACTCACAACTCTTTGGATCCAGTCACTGGATTACTTCAACCAACGCTTTTATCCACTGGGCCGTGTGTCATTACCTGGCTACAGTAAAGGTGAACAATAACTTAGAGAGTTAAAAGGAAATAACTGATACTGAAATATCTAGAAGAGGCATGGCATGTGGAACTAAAACAATCTACCCTGGTAGAGGAAATAAAGGGTTTAGTTTGAAATTCTAATCACCTGAAGGCCAGAGCATACAACAGCCGATATGTCATGAATATGGCAACAAAGATTAGGAAAACAGTCCAAACAATGTAAAGAGTATAAATAATTATAATACCTCATCTCAGAAATATAGACAGATATCTTCTGAATCAGGGGTTGGCAACCTATGGCACGTGTTCCATGCCAAGCAATTTCCAATGGTAGGCTACAGCATCATGAAGTCCAAACCAATAACTAGTACAATGCAAAGAAGATATTTAACTGTTTCAATTTTAATATATTCTAAAGTATATATACTATATATTACTATATAAAATATATTGTAGAACGGGTATATTGACCTTGACTTGTATAAAAATATGCATGCTGTTGGCACACAAAATAATTTTAAAACCCTAAGTTGGCACATAGCAAAAGGTTGACGACCCCCTGCTTTAAAGTAATAAAAATAGAATATTATGTTATTTTTGCTTTTACAATTGAATTCATGGTAGATGATACTTAGCTTTTGTACTTTTTTTTTTTATATAAAAATCTATTTCTAGTACTTTTACGATAAAAAATGTATTTTTATACTTTCATGGTGTTTTATTTTTGTTTGGGGTTTCACTATTTGGTCATAGCTGAGACCTGAACAATTGCTACTAGCCCAGGTTGGGGTAGACTTGAGAACAACAACAATTAAGAGATAGCTCCAAGCTCCTCAAAACCTGCAATCTCATGATCAGAAGCCTTGCTGCCAGATGTAGTTTATCATCATACCCAGAACTATTTTAATGCATAAATCGGCTCACAGCATCACATGTAGATATTTGTGATATGACAGTATAGTCTGAAGCATCTGGTCAATAATCTGTATTTTGTTTTTTGAACTGCGCTGTAGCCTGGCAAAATGGTGTCTGACATGAAAGTATATGCAAAGAAGTAAATCATTGAATCACACCATGTAGAAAAAATGTACCTATTGACATTGCACTTTTTCAACATTTACAACTTGAACAGTGGATGTGAGCACACTCAGTTTGTAGGCAGTTCTTCAGGTGTGGTAATAGCAATATGGAGCAACTCTACTGATGCAACCTTTTAGGAATGTGATATATGGGTTCCTGTTCATCACTGACGAAAATTCATCGCCAAAGGTGGTGACTATGTAAAAGAAATAATGGTTAGTAACTGAAAACTTTCTCTATTCAACAGTGCTATTGTGCTCCCTGTATCTGTTGTAGTTTCCATGGGAATATATAGGAATTGTTACTTTCGAAGCATCCTTCATAAGATTTTTTTTTTTACTCATTAAAATGAATTATATATGAGATTTTATATAGTAATATATAGTATATATACTTTAGAAAGTCCTCTGACTGACCAAAAAGAGGTTTAAAAAATATGTGCTTGGTCAGATTTGGGGAATTGGGTATTTTCAGTACCTCTTCGTAGAAAAGTATTTTCTTAGTGAAAAGTGAAATTTATTTTTGCATATATTTGAAGTAACAGAGAAGTGGTTCTACAGACAAATGCTGAGAATACCTTGAACAGCACATGTAAGCAATGAGGAAGTTTTAATGATAATAAACCCTACAAAGAAATTTACAATCACAGATAGCTTAAATTTTGGTATAGATAATGAGGAAAGAGGGCCTGGAGAATATGACACTCACAGGACATATTGAAAGCAAGTCAAGGAGAAAGAGATAGTAAATGATCAAAAGTTATTTGGAGCAACAAAAATAGGAAGTTGTGGAGAGCCGTGATCCCTCATATCCAAAAAGAATATGGCACATAAATGAATAAAAAATTCAAATTAGTTTCACTGCACTATTCAACAATATAGATAAACCTAATTTATTATAGGGTCAAATGGATGAACATGGATTAAGACAGTTTTGTGCCAGTCTTCCACATGAGATGGTTCTGATTCCTTTGAAAATCAACGTTGTAGTATAAAGTACAAATTGGAGATATCTATCTATCTATCTTTCTTTCTCTCTCTCTCTCTCTCTCTATATATATATATATATATATATATATATATATATAAAAGTGAATATAGAAGTCAACACTTAGAGGCAACAGTCTTTCATGCTATATGCAATCGTCAGGCCTGACGATTGCATATAGCATGAAACAGACTGTCGCCTCTAAGTGTTGACTTCTATATTCACTTTTATATTTACACACGCTCTATCTCTGATATTGAGCACTTTATTCCATAAATATAGCTCACCTTAAGACTATATTTCTTTATATATATATATATATATATATATATATATATATATATGTATAATGTGTGGATGATCAGTAGTGTGACAGATAATGGCTCAGAATGAGAACTTGGAGAGCTAAGATCAAATTCCAGTAGAATTTATTATATTATTAACCTGGAAGAGGTATGAGTCCATCTTTTCTTCCTATGGATAAATAGCAGATCAACATTGCACTCTGTGTGAAAGCCGGGGGTTCGATGTGATAAGTACTGACACCAAAAATTAGATTTAACCAATTTTTGAGCATTTGGTTTTAAAGATCATCTGAAAAAATGGACAGAAATTCCTAACTTCCGTAGATTTTTGCTTACAAACTAACTTCAACTTTTACTATTTCAAAAATAAATTCAAATAAAGTTAATAGCTTTTGTATTCGATAACATTGAATGGAAAATATATTCAAACTAGAATTCTAATTATGAATCACCATAAGCAAAATATCCAATTTTTTTACTGCATTTGATGAGTAAAAACTGTAAAAAAAAAAAAAATTGTAAAAGATTGCGAAAAAGTTTTCTCAATGAATAAGATTTCTTAGATTATAATTAATAAAAATAAAAAATAAAAAAATGATAAAAGTGTATGTAACACCAAAATACTCCTGGCTAAATTGTTCAGTATAACGTCCCTTTGAAGTAAATGAAGGTCTTATTTGATGACACAGTGGTTTACTCATAATGTGCTTGTGCCATGCATCTTGTTCATACACAATTTCAGTAAATTATAAATTTTATAAGTCTTTCACTAATCATCATCAATGAAACTCCAATGCCCCAATTCTGAACCTAAACTTTAAACTTGTTTCCTAAAAAATGATAATGATATAAAAAAATATTTTATGTTGTTATTTATCATGTCAAACCCCAACTTTCAAATTGAGTGCAATACCATGGTTCCAAAATCGACTGCACTTATGTGCAGGTAGTCTGGGTGTTCAGTTCTAAGAACCTGGTTACTAGACCCTTGTATGTCAAAAGCGTCTGGATAATCTTGTGTGTGTGTATGCATGCATGAATGCATACAACAAAGTTTTGTAGTGTTTGTGACGTCGTCCCCTGGTCGCAGCGCCAACCGTGACGTTCTATCCTAGTCTACCACAGCACCAACTGTGACGTCCCTAAACAGCACCAATTGTGACGTGCTCGCCGCGGCGCCAGCCGTTCGCTCCTCGCTGCTCCGTTCGGGTGTTGCTGCTCCAAATGTGACGTTCTAACCTTTTGGTGATTCGGGTGGGAATCCGGTTAGATTTGATATCAGCCTCGTCGTTCCCAACTCACTTCCAACGCCTGGTTACCAAGGTAACTGCACTGATCCCCAAGTCCGCCTACCCATGCTGTGAATTGATCTTAGGTAGACGAGATCAAACAGTGGTTGGGGCTGTACTGCAAACCGAGTTCAACGGGGGTGATATCACACAAATATGCATAAAAGACAATAAAATGAAAACTCAAAAGTTCAAAGTATCAAAGAAAAAGGTAACAAACTTTATGTCTAGTTGTTCGATACATAGGACTGCATCTATCTCCCAACCCGTTCTATGGATTGTGACACGTCGTTTTCCGCTAGGCAAGTTTTAACACTTCAAGTTGTCTGCTCTCTAAGAAATTGGTGTTTCGGTGGGTCTTTGGACGAAAGTCAAAAAAAAAAACCTTATTTCGGTGATCTGGATCTAAGTCACTCTTCAAAATAATTGTTCTTGGGTTGAAGAGGGGTCCGGAATGTGCGTGAATCTTGCTTCAACTGAAGACTGACTCTGGGAACTGCTGGAACTCAACTCCACTCTGCTCGTTGTGGCTTCGTTTATATGGGTGCCGACCAAAACCGGGGTGAGTTTGTCGGCGCCGGGTGGGTTCCTCGATAATTCTAAATACATATCCATCTCTCTGGTTAGGAATTCCCACCTTTTTCCATTTTTGTAAACCTTTCCTCACTCCCACCTTCTCATCATACTTCAGAGGGTCGTGAACTGCCCTCCCCACATCTTCGTAGCAACCTCTCTTACTCATCCTCCAGATGGGCTGCAACAGCCTCCCTCGTGCATCACGTGATCACCACTCAACTAATGATGTCTTAGTCGGGCGTGGACGAATCCGCGGCTTTGTTTCAGGAAGAAAAAAATATCTTGCTTAACTAAAAAAAAATTATCTCTTCTCTTTCCCTTTTCTTCCTTTTAATCGCTGTTATCATTTCTCTGGTCGCGAACGGGACAATATGACAATGGCGGTCATAACTCTTGTTCTACACGTGGTTTACGTCAGGTATTTTATCGTTAATTATCAGTATGTGTGGTCTTCCTAACACGGTCTCAAAAAGAAACATCTCCAAAGTTTCAGTCAGTCTGTCGCCTCGAAGAAAGAAAAAAAAAACACTTCTAGGTTCCCATTCATTTTCTTTCGGTACATATTTCTGATAACATAATTTTATATCTGTCCAAAGTCCCTTTAGTTGCCTGTTTTTTGTCACTTATCGAAATAACATTTTCATTTGAATTTTTTTTTCTTTGGCCAGCCGGTCTGTAGTTGATAATAAGATGTCTTCCTGTACCAATAGTTTGTTTTCATATGCTTAGATAACGCAGCCGATGCCAAAACATATCTGATTCTTTCCTTCTTTCCCTTTCTTTTTACTCAGAATTTCCCTGTCATTGTAATGACACTCTTTCGCCATTTGTTACTTATCAAAATATCCTTTTATCCATTGTCTCTTAGCCGTGTGTGCGTTCTTGCTTATCACCGATGATTCGGTCCTTAGCCTCTCCTTTTCCTCTTTTCTTTCTTTTCCCTTTCTGCCTCGTTAAATGGTGTCACATGTTTATGAATAGGCATCATGTGAATATGTTATTTCATTTGAAGAACAAAGTATGGAGAAGGCAACAAGAAACCACTTTCCTATTTTCCTAAGGAGTTGTAGTAATTCACAGATAATAAAGAACTGAGATCTGTGGAGAGCCATGATTGCCTAAGTCCTGAGGAGACATGGCATTAAAAATGGATTCAATAATGAGTCTCATTTGGCTTTGGGTGGAAACCTGTATCTGATAACAACTCTGAATTTAAAACTCTAGATAAAAGCAACTGGAGACCACTTTACTATATTTCCTCGTAAGCCATGGTACTATAAAAGGTTGATTTGCAGAGCGAAATGCAGCCTTCTGTGGTATTTTGTTTTCATTTTTCTTCACTACATTCTGTATTTTTCTGTGTGAATTCTTTGTTTACATTTCTGCTACTTGACGCATGTTCATGTGATTAGAATATTGGCGTTCTGACTATGAGACCTGTGTTCAATCTTGTGGGGATCAGTTAACATATGTCAAGAAGGTGATGTGAGTAAGAATATTGGCCTGGAGTAATGATCCCACCATGTGGAACCATTGGGGAAAGTGCCTGAAAATCCATACCACAGGTTGATTCAAACCGTAAGTGTGAAATCCAGCAGATGTAGCCGAAGGTTCAGGCCTGCTGGCTGTGTTTAACGCCTGCTCATGCCAACAGTCTATCTCAGAAACTGTAAGGTTAGCTTAACCTAATTGTGATATCAATCACAGATTGGATTTATGGATGTTAACGAGAAAAAAAAATGTCTGAGGATGCATGTGCACTTGGAATTAGTTCAGTACTTTAGCAGATGGGTATATTCCAATGCTTCCCAACATGGGGCACATGCCCCACTGGTGGGAGATAGTAATATTTTAGTGGGGCATGTGTAGGATATGCACCCTTTGGCTTACTATACCAACAATGAGCTCATATTTCATTTTGCATTATTATGTCATCATTAAAATGATCAAAATATATTACGGATTAAACTTTCATTAAAATATTTTATATTTCCGCCTTTCTGTTCTCTATTATATATTTTGAAACTATATATGTCTGTTTTTTTTTTTGTTTTGTTTTTTTTTAAATTTTTCTCTTTCATGGATGCCATGGTCTTTGGAGACTTGTTTAGAGACCAAATTAATGGCCTTTAAGTTTCCTTCACGTGTATTGCAATAAAATTTTGGATATGTAAGAATTAAACATTACAAGGGTGAGCAGCAGAATTTTAGAAATCCCAAAGTGGGGCATGGTCCAAAATTGGTTGGGAACCACTGAATTTGGAAACCACTACTTTATATTTATGTTCTTCTGAACACATGGATTGAACCCACGAGTTTCGTAAGGTGACAACAACTCAAAATTAGCCTTCTTTATATTTATAGCCTCTCTGTCTTTTTTTTATAAATACTTCATAGTAATTGTTCAAATGAGCTTTTTGCTGTGGTACCTGAACTTTATAAATTTAAATGCATACTAAATTAGCCTTGCGATTTAATCAATTTACAGTTGTGCTGGCTAGCAGTAATCATAAATTCTGTGCTAACAGTTTCTTTTCTCGCACTTCCCACTTGTGGAACTCTCTTCTAACTTCATGATTTCCAGCCAACTTTAATCTGCCAAAAATTAAATGCAATGTCAATCGTTATCTACTTTTCTCCTGATTACTCTTCTTGTTCTTCATTAATGTTTCTATTCTTAATTCTTCCACCCCTTGTGTCTTAGTGGCTTTACTGCCTTGTGATTATATCGATTTAAAAAAAAAAAAAAAAGATTACAAAGAAAACACACTGTGATTTTAAGTGCATGTATTTTGAAATACATTGTTTCCTATTAAAGACATTTTTATGTTTAACGTTCTTTTTATAGATACAAGTATTTAAGTATTCCAAGAACGAATATTTTCTATGAAAATTTCTCAGACATTCAGGCCGGTAAATGTTATTTAATACTGTTTATTATAAACAGAGCATTTACTTAAATACTTGTATCTATAAAAAGAACGTTAAACATAAAAATGTCTTTAATAAATAAATTGTTGGATTTTGTCCATTTCTTAATGTATGACGTCATTTGTTTACATTTGATACGCCATGAGCAGTTATGAATGTACGAGATTCATGGAAGATTGAAGTTTATAAGCAGTTAATTTGACCTTGCCAACCGAATGATCTCTTGTGGTCGAGTGGTTAGGCACGCCGGGCTAAATGGCGGTTCCGTATAGGATGCAGGTTCGAATCCTGTCAAAGGACGAATATTTTCTATGAAAATTTCTCAAACATTCAGGCCGGTAAATGTTATTTAATACTGTTTATTATAAACAGAGCATTTACTTAAATACTTGTATCTATAAAAAGAACGTTAAACATAAAAATGTCTTTAATAAATAAATTGTCGGACTTTGTCCATTTCGTAATATATTGTTTCCTATCCTAAGTGGATAAAGGTGTTGGTTAGATCCAGTAACAGGACACAGAGTTGTGAGTTCAATACCTGGTTAAGGCAGTGGAGAACTTGGAGAGGGGAATTAACAGGAGATAACTGATATCTATGAGACATGGCACGTGGATCTAGAATAGTCTACCCCAGCAAGTGAAATAAAGGGTTCAGTTCGACATTTCTGAAGAAGGTCAGAGCGTACAACGGCCGAAATGTTGTGATAAATATGGCAACAAAGATGAGGACAATAATTCGAATAATGTAAACCTCAGACATATAGACGGATATTGTTTCCTGATAAGTTTTTTGTTTTTTAGTCTAATTTTATATTCATGCCATCACCCACAGTATTTGAGTTGTGCCAAACACAACATTGTTGTTTTTTTTTTTAATTATCTCATTTCGATTCACCGCACTGCGCACTTGTGTGCTTTTATGTGTGTGAGGGTCTGTGTACTTTTGATCATTCATTACTTCAAATGTGTCCAGGAATAGCTGACAATGTGTGTCTGTTGCATTCCCAAAATACTGCACTCAAGCAATAAATTTAATATGTTGGCTGGGAAAGAAATGAGTTGATTCCAAAGGGATTTCAAACTGTTTCATTTCGTCATAATAAAACAGTCAAATTATTCTATAATCTGGAAGATCATCAAGGTACCTTGCTTGCTGCTTTATGACTGCTTTTCATTACTTAATCTTCTTACCAAAATGTATGGAACAAGTTTTATATAAGATGACATTTTACTTCTAACATGGGGGAGTGGGGGGGGGGTTCCTAACCTAGAGCCTCAAACTAACTTTTTTTTCATCATTGTCCCAGAACCGTCCAGAGATACAACTACAATCATTTTGAAATCAAATATTGTTTTTTTTTTTAATTTTGTTATTTATCTTTTTAGAGCTGTTACATTAAAATGTTTAAGAAATAAACTAAAAAGGCTAAAATATTAATTTTTTTATGAATAAAAACTAATTTTACTGTAGTTTTTATCAAAAATCACAACTTTCTTTTTAGTTGAATCACCTTGAATGATTTTACAGTTCTTTGTTTTTGTCTTACATTAAAAATTGTTCTGTGCATTCATTTTCTACATAAAGAATACTGATGCATTCCAACTAATCACAAAACCTTTTCTCTAATTTATTTGCAATTAACTGCCTCGTGTCATATTTGTTTATAATTTTTAAAACTCTCTCTCTTTCTTTCTCTCTTTTATTTTCAATTTAGCTTATGAAAAGAAGAAAACCTAACGTAAATGGTGTTTGTTAATAACTCCTTCAGTTGTTTAACCGAAAATTGCCAAAAAAAAACCCTTTTCTTGCTTTGTCTATTAAAGTAAAATTAGTTCTTACAATCAGATCCTAATGTTTATTGAATAGAGAAAATTAATACAGATATCTAAATTCAAGTTCTTCAACCTTCATTTTTCATTTAGATTGATTCGTTTTCAGCAGTTGATCAACAATGATTAAAGCAGATTTTAAGATTTTTTTTCACGATAATGATTTAGTGATAAGTCTTACTAATTAACCCATAGTTTGGGGGAGAAGTAGATTCATACTTTTCTTAAGAGTATTTGCACATAATTGAATATAACGAACCCAATGGTAATTGGAACTCATTTCTTCAATTAACAATTCTGAGCCATTATCTATTACACCACCTGCACATCCAAACTTACAGCCCCTGCTATTCCCAAACGATCACCATATCTAAGGACTGACCAGGCTCAACGTTTCTTAATTACGGTGATCATACAGAAATCAGTGTTTCGCCACAATGTGGCCATATGCTTCTTTATTTTCATTCAGGTTTCATACACCAGTTAAAAAGAAAAAAAAAAAAAAAAAGCAATACAATTTTGAAGAAACAGAAACAGATTTTTGACAAAACAAAATATTACCAGCAATAAAAATTTTTGTCAGCATTAAAAAGCACATTGAGGTTGATATGTCATAAAACAAAATAAACCAAACCAATCTAAATCAAAGAGTACATACTCTATTCATATGAATCTATCCTAAAAATGTTGTCGGCATTAAATAACCCATTGAGGTTAATATGCCATTAAACAAAATAAACCAAACCAAACCACACCACCTGCACATTCAAGCTTACAGCACCTATTCCCAAGCGATCACCCATCTAGGAACTGACCAGGCTCAATGTTACTTAACTATGGTGATTATATGGAAACAAGTGTTTCGACACAATGTGGCCATATGCTTCTTTATTTCCATTCAGGTTTCATACACCAGTTTAAAAAGAAAAAAAAAGTTTGTTTTTTTTGTTGTGTGTGTGCATGTTTGCAACGTTTATTAAAAGGCTGCCACTATAAGTGAGAAGTAAGATTTTCTTTTTTAATAAAAAAATAAAACAAAAACTAGTCCTTTTTGGAATAAATATAATAGAATCTTAATTATTATTTTTTTTTTTTTTTTTTATTGTCTCAAAAATACTTAACCAGTCTTTCAAAACTAACATTCTATTGTCTAATCTTGACCCCTAAACTAAGCTCATCTTTTGGGAGAGATAGATGCAGCCTTTCCCAGTGGCACTAGTTCAGTGTGAAAATCAACTACTGTGAAAATTAATTTTTTTGTCTGTGTATAAATGTGATGATCTTTGTAAATACACAACATTACCAGAAAATAAGAGAGGTACATATAACAAATTTAAAATGTATTGGTAACAAGTGTCTTCACAAGTAAATTACCTAAAATTCAACTCAATATTAGATTGCTTAGAATATTTTCTTAATTTTTTAAGATTACTGGGTAATAAAAAAAAAAATTATATAAAAATGATGTTCACGTTTTATTCAACTATTTTTTTTTTTTTTTCAGTTACGTTCTCTTTTCTTAAATTTCCCAGACATCAAGTTGTCAATAAATCACTCAAAACGTCTACCTCTGTATTAAAAAAAAAAAAAGGATTTTCTGTGAAATTTTAAACTAAAAGCAATGTGTTTCAGTTCAGATTAATTAAACTTAATCTTCTTCAAATAAAGTTTCAGAAAAGTATATTTTATCTTTGAAAGATTAAAAACAAAAAAGAATAATTATATTGTATTGATAGATCTGTCAATATGGACGAATTTATAGATTTCACTGATAAAAAGAAAAAAAGATTCCAATCAATTAAAATTCTGTTTGAAACACAGCAAAGTATTTTGCTTATAGGGAATAGTGTATTAAATCTATTAGGTTGGAATTAAAATTAAAATTTAAGCCTCAAAAAAAGATTCTCCATTTTTTTTTTTTTTTTTTTTTTTTTAATAAATTAATTTAAACTCAGCTATTATTTTTTCATTTTTTTTCTTTTTTTCTTTGTTTTCTCTTTTTTTTCTTTTTTGTTTTTCTTCTTTGTTTTTCTTCTTTGTTTTTCTTTTTTGTTTTTCTTTTTTGTTTTTCTTTTTTGTTTTTCTTTTTTGTTTTTCTTCTTTGTTTTTCTTCTTTGTTTTTCTTCTTTGTTTTTCTTCTTTGTTTTTCTTCTTTGTTTTTCTTCTTTGTTTTTCTTTTTTTCTTTTTTCTTTTTTTTTTCTTTTTCTTTTTTTTCTTCTGTTTTTCTTTTTTTCCTTCTTTTTTTTCCTTCTTTTTTTCCTTCTTTTTTTTCCTCCTTCTTTTTTTTCCTTTTTTTTCTTCTTTTTTTTCCTTTTTTTTTCCTTCTTCTTTTTTTCCTTCTTCTTTTTTTTTCCTTCTTCTTTTTTTTTCCTTCTTCTTTTTTTTCCTTCTTCTTTTTTTTCCTTCTTCTTTTTTTTCCCTTCTTTTTTTTTCCTTCTTCTTTTTTTTTCCTTCTTTTTTTTTTTTTTTTTTTTTTTTTGCAGCTACCTATATGATCAATCTCATCTTTGGCTAAAAATGTGAAAATTTTTCACAAAATGCTAAAAATCTGCTCCTAGGTCCTACTGGTAATTAAAGGAAATTTTCTAACTCAGAACTGTCCTAACAATTGAACAAAAAAAGAACAAATTAAATTTTGGATAAATATTTTGCACCACTGAACTGTAGGCTTATAATTTTATTCAATAATTCTTTTCTTTATCATCATTATTATCAGTCCCATAACTAGGTGGGGTCATAGGGTTGTTGAGCACCAGACCAGCTCCCTCCTCATTTCTCAGTTGCGTGCCAATGTCTGTTGGAAGTTGGGGAGGTATTCATTCAAGCGTGGTGTGTCTTGGGCAAATAAATCTGGTGGAGTCCATTCTCTCCAGATCAGACCACAGGTGATACCCTACGATTTAAAGGCTCCCATTGATCATGGACAAGTGGGTGTTGATTACATGGATGGTGGGGGACTTCCACCCTGACCGTTGAAGACCTTCATGATGCCATGTTATTTTCACCCAGGATATACTACCAATAATTCAATACCATGTGCAGATGTAGCCTGCAGCCATTCGAATATCATTCTTAACTTGTCTAAAATACTTTTTTCATTTTTGATTGATGCTTTCCAGAAGTAATAAAAACAGATAAATTGTAAATTATGAAATGGACAAAATCTGACAATTATTTTAAGACATTTTTTATGTTTATACATTCTTTTTTATAGATACAAATATTTAAGTAAATGCTCTGTTTATAAAAAACAGTATTAAACAACATTTACCAGCCTAAATGTCCGAGAAATTTTCATAGAAAATATTCGTCCTTCGACAGGTATCGAACCTGTATCCCTATATGGAACTGTCATATAGCCTGATATGCTTTTACCAATTTCGCCAAATGATGTCATACATTAGGAAATGGACAAAGTCCGACAATTATTTTAAGACATTTTTATGTTTGTATCTAATAAAAAAGAATGTATAAACATAAAAATGTCTTAAAATATAAACTCAATTGAGTAAGGAAGTGTAGTGGAATTGGATTCTTAGTTTTACAATGGTTTTTAAAAGAAATTTTCATCTCTGATATAGTTTCTGGCTTCGATTTTCTTATCTCCAAGGCCTCTACTATCAAAGCCAAATAGAAATTATGTAAAAAAAATTGTAAGTAAATAAACTTGTCAAGTGTGTGTGTGTGTGTATATATATACACACACACACACACACACACACACACACTATACTTAAACATGAAAACAATAAATAAAAACTAAAAATTCTTGAAGCTATATACATAAAACAGTTGAAACCTAACCTAAACAAAAACTATGAAATCTCCACAAATATTCTTAAATGCCTATAATTGGTAACAGAAACCATTAGTTTATACCAATGGCTATCCATACTTAATACTTTTTGTTTTCATTCTCGCGTGGTCATGTGTGACGTCACAAGCTGCGACGCGATTTTCGCTTCCAGCGTCTTGTATGCACGAGTTTGTTGTTGCCTGGAAATCTTCCATGTAAACAAAAACAGACTATCATTATTGTTTTTTCCGTGTATTGTTTGATATATTGTAATTGTCATCTTTGATAATGATCATTGATATATGTAAGCTGAAAGCTTAGATAGGAAAAAAATATGTATCAGTATTATTGTAATTTTCTTTCTTCTTTTAATGATAATGTTATTAAGTTTATCAGATGATAATGAAAAAAAATTTACATAAAATAAATAGATAAAACATGTCAATATTATTTGATGAAACATGCATCAATGAAAAAATGCTGCCTAAATACACACACACACACATGTAAAAGTGAACAGGCCTGACGATTGCATCGAGCATGAAACAGTCTGTCACCTCTGAGTGTTGACTTCAATGTTCACTTTTATTTACATACCCTCTATCTCTGATATTGAGCACTTTATCCAATAAATATACACCTTAAGTTAAAACTATATTTCTTCTCACACACACACACACACATATATATATATATATATATAGGATGGCAATAAATTCACCAGTTATTTATAATAAAAAAAGCAAAGCATTGAAGCAGATAGCTTGCAGTTTGAACAGTATCGGTAATTATTGTTTCAGTTTACCATAAAATTTTATTGTTACTAACCAGAATTAATCAGAACCATTAATAAATTTATAGACTGTTGATTAATCACTTTGTCTTAATTGTTAGTGACTTTATTGCTACCCTGTGTATAATATTCGGAAATTGAAAAAATAAAATAGATTCATTAAGAAGGGCAGCAGAAATTCAATCCAAACAAGTTTTGTTAAATTCGGATCTTTTCTGTTAATTCTCCCCAAATAATGTATTGTAAAGTTATTTATTGCAAAGATTAATTCACCCGCAAAAATTCTAAATTCTAAATCAAATTTTATTAAATTTTTGGCACTCTTTTGAAATTATAAATTTTAAATTAAGATTTGTTTAGCCTGCCTCGCAACAACTCCAACCCCCAGAATGAAAAATTACCATCAGGGAGTTTTCGTAAAATTAAAAATAACCGTAAAATGATATTCGTGGTACGTACAAGGAATTTTTTACAATTTAACCCCCCCCCCAAAAAAAAATGTCTGATTTTTGGTTTGTTTATCGAAATGGGCCCACACTTAGCGCACCTGAGTCGCCCACATTTGTGGTGATCGCAAAAGTCAACCCAACTGGAGTGCAATGGAAAGGCCTCGCACCCTGGGAGAATTTGGTGTGAATTTTAGTTAAAATTCCTTTTAATTTGTTGTGAATTTAACAGAAAAGATTTTAAAATTCAACCGACAAGGTGTCTATTTTTTTTCTTATTACATTTTTCTAGTTTGCGAATGACGTCATTGAATTAGGAATAAATTGTACAAAAGAAAGAAAAAAAAAAAAACTTTGAAGAGTTTTTTTTATTCATAATTTCAATTCCGATACTTCTTGTTTGGAAACTGGAAAAATATAAAAAAGATTTAAATTGACAGACCTTGTCGGTTGAAATGTGACAAATTTTGTGTGGATATAAGAAGTTATAAAAAAGCCCTCATTCAACTCTGAAGAGCGGACAAAGTTTTTCGTACTTAAGAAGTTTTTGGCCTTCTCTGTAGTGAAAATCAATTTCTTTTTGTTCTTAACAATAACAGCTGTGTATTATTTACAGATAGACAGCAGGATGAAGACCGGTTTTAAGCAGCTGTAAAAAAAAATATAATAATCTTTTATTCAGCCAACCATTTATCCCGGAGATAAAGGGATAAAAAAAATAAACCTTAAATTATGCAATAAGGATTTGTGTTCGGTTTTGAAAGCTTTAAGAAGATTTATATATATATATATATATATTTTTATCTTTATTATTAGAGAGAAAAAAAGATCCCATTTTTTATTTGTCAGTTCATGACACTACCGTTTTTCAAGGATTTCTAATTTGAGACCAATGCGGCACTTGTGTTTTTTAAGTGTTTGAAATTCATGTATCCTGCTTGACATTATTTATTAAAAAGAGAAAAAAAAATCGTTTGACAAGGATCACCTCTCCTACTGTGAACGCTTGTTAGCCTGTATGGCTGACATTCTTGGATTTTTAAAACATTTACAAGGAACCCTTTGACAAGAATAACTGATGATATATTCATTCAGTAAAGTTTCTAGGTGAGTTAGGTACACCGTACAGCCCATCCTATAAGATTAAAAAAAAACCCTACCTGTTTTTTTTCAAGCGAATTACTTCATTAGTAAAGACTTTTACACACCTTCACATGTACTTTTTTGCCTTTACTCACGTTGTGTTAAAAAAAGAAAATCCCTCTCATCATTCCCGTCCGCCGCACTTCAGCTTAATTTGTAAATATTAGATTTTTGTTATCGACGTGTTTCTCCGTGTAAACGGGAAGCTAAAGTACATTGTTCTGTAAAATGACTGCGCTTATGGAATGGTATCTCTAACGAGGATCAGGATCTCTTTGCTCTCGGTGAAAATGAAAAGGGTTTGGCACACACATTTTTACAAATATACACGTGAATTATTCAGAAATATTCAGGTAAATTTTAAATTGTACTTTTTTTCTGTTTGCTGTCGGTAGCAATTGCGTGATTTTAAAAACAAAATGTAAATAAATATTTATTTGAATTTAAAAGTAATTTAAAAATTTTTTTTTTTAATATTTTCGCTTGCTTTTTGAAGATACTGTGCCTTATTTTGTTTGTTTGTGGGTATATCAACTCCCTAGGGCCCATGGGTCATTTTAATACCGAAATTTAATTTTCTTCGGAACATTAGTAATTTCTACAAAAAATATATTGCTGGTAATTTTTTCTTTTCCTTGCAAAAATGTATGGCTTGTAATTTTTTTTTTTTTTAACTAAGCATTGCTGGCACCTTAACTATAAGATGTATTTCTATACTTTCATTGTGCTTTCAGTTTTCACCTCAGTTTGGTGCTTCACTATTTTCCCGTGGCTGGCAACCTAACAGGTGCTACGACCCTGGGAAAAGTTGGAACTGGGAACAACAGTAATTTAATTACTGTAATTAAGAGGTGGTTCCATGTTCCTGAATACCTCCCTATCTGAGGCCTTGCTGCCGGATGTAGTTTATCGTCATACCCAGGACATTTTATGTTTTGCTGGACGTATTTCATTGTTTCTCTGCTATTTTTTTGTTTCTTTTTAGTGCGGAGATGTTTTAAAAACGTTTTTACTTTTCTTTTCGATATAATTTCGAGGTTCATATCAACAATTGTCAGTGAAGGATGACTTAAGAAAAATGGTGAGAGGCTTGGTCTTTTTTCATTTTTTTTTTCTACTCTCAATGCAGAAATGAACTTAAAAAAATGAAAAAAAACATTGTGGGTTTGGGACCGATATGGTTAATGACGGAGCCATCCTCCCCCCACCCCCGCAAAAAAGGAAGTACCAAGGGTAATTTTGGCACCATCTGCATATGCCCGTGAGTGAGGTTCAACAATGAGACTTTAGTTTAGGTAAATATTGAATTTTTAAATATTATTAAAGAAAACGTGAAACATACATGCTCGGTTCAAAACAAATGAAAAATGCCCCAAACTTAAAAAAAAAGCAAAGTTTTATCGTCAAAATTTTTCTTTTTATTAAGAAGAAAGACCAAAAGATTTTTTATTATTATATTTTTTATCTTTTTTAGAACTTGCGGCAGCAGGGTGACCAAAGATTACTATAGGGAATTTTAGCTTTTTTTTTTTTTTTTTATTATTAAGGGGGAGGAAAACACATTAATTTTGAAATTCTTGCAAAAATCAAATAATTGTTGAATCTTAATGAAACTTTCAGAACTTATTCAGAAATGAACGAAATTCTTCTTTTTATAGAAAATCTTGGTAAAATCTATTTATTTTTCTTTTTTCTTTTTTTACATTTGTTACCACCACTTATTTAATTTTAAGAAATTAAATTTTGTCCCAATTAAATAAACTAATGTTTATTAGTTAAAAGCAGAAGTGCTTGGAGAAGTTAAATCATCAATTTATTTATTGATCTATTATTATTTTTTATTTTATTTTATTTATTTTTTTTTTGTAAAACAGAAACACCAGTTACCAAAAATCTGCTCTGAATCTTAAAAGAATGCAATAAAATTAGGACATTATTTAATTAGAAAATCTTTTAATTCCTTTTAGGAATAAAACATTATGGACACTGTTATCCAAAGAAAAAACATTTCAATGTATAATGAATTTCTACAAGAATTATTTTAATTTTTTTTTTTAATTTTAGTTTGAGTAAAAAAAAAAAAACCAAAAGTTACAGATCTTTTAAATTTCTACATTACTTTGTCCTTGTTAGGTGAAATTGTTATTATTAAGTAAAAACTGTTTACTAATCATAAATGGAAAAGCTTAGTACAAATCATTAAACACCAATATTTTAAAAAGAATTTTGTATTTTTTTTTTTTCTGTGTATAAACATGCTGATTTTTGTAGAGACAGGTGTTCATATGTGAAATTATCAAAAAATAAGAGCCATAACTATAGTAAATTTAAAGCTGAAGTAAAATTAAATAAAATATTATTGAGGATATTTTCCTAAATTTTTAAGATTACTGAGTACTTAAAAATTAGATAAAAAAAGGATCTCGCATTATATTCCTCTTATAATTTTTACAGATATATCCACTGTAGAAAAACGACAGATAAACTTCCATCTGTCATTCAGGCTGTCAATACCTTAAATAAACAGCTATTACCATTTCTGTCATATTTTAAACCATCATTATAGTGGTCGTGCTTAGACTTGTGCAGAGTTGGGGGCAACCAAAGAAAAGTTTCTACCTACTTCGTCATTGGAGGTTTAAATATGGTTATAAGCGTTGAGCTCAAGTCAGCCTTGTGCTGAGTTCAAATAACCAAAGAAAGGGTTGATTTACTTTATGGGTAGGGGTTTTGGAAGACGTGTGTGAACCCTATGCATTGGAAAGTGGAAAGATAGTTCAGTCATCAGTGGACTAGGGAAACAAATGTGCTCAAGCAGGAATATCCTTTTTTTCACTTGCTGCTCTTGGAGCAAGGAGAGAGAAAATATCGGTCTTTTTTAAGACTGAAACATTGCCACCTAATGGGCGTTTGGTGAAGCTAAGTGGGGTAATAAAATTTGCAGTTGGTTTATAACTAGGATCATGGAAAAATCTATTTCTTTTTTTTTTTGTTTTTTTTTTATTCATTATTATTATTTCATTTATTATTTTCTTGCTATTTTTGGTTATAAAATGAATCCATTCGTTCATTCATTCAGTCGTCTGGCTAAAGATTTGGTTAAACTAAACAATATTTTTTTACAAAAATATATTTTTCTGATGTACTTTGTTCCCCTCTTTGTGAAAATGAGTTTTATTTTGTTAGCTCCTAAAATTTATTCACTTTTTGGGGGGCAATAAAAAATTAAATTTTTCTTTCATAATTAAGTTGGTATCGTCACAGACTTTCTAAGAAAAAAAAAAAAAAAAACACATTTTAAATAAATTAAATATCTTTTGAAGTTAAATTTTGGTTTTCTTTGAAAGATAATAGCCTAAAGCAAATCTATACTAAAAGAAAAAATAATTTCTGTCTGTAATTGAAGTCTTTAGTCATTTTTAAAACATTGGACCATTCACTAGTAAGTCATCGACTCATATAATATTTTCCAAATTTTCTGATAGAATAACTGTTGCATAACGTACCTATGAACACTGATGGGGATGTCCCAATCCTCATAAATATGTTGGACGCTATTGTAAGTGAAGGGTGATATGCTGTCAAAGTTGTCCACCACTAGCAGTGGTTTACCTACTTCATGCTGCTGGCGAGTATTGTATTTTGTTGATGTTATAAAGATTACCCTTTCATTTCCAACCTCCGTTTTGGTTATTCCTCATTCAGTAACCCTTTCTGGTTTACAATAATAACTTATTCAGTATACAAATCATTTATTAATGAATAATTATGAAAACTTTTATTTGAATCAGATAACACCTGATTTTTGGCAAATATTTAAAAATGGAGGGATAGTGTTTTTTGGGGTTTTTTTTTTTCCTTTTTTTTTCTTTTTCCTTTTTTTTTCTTTTTCCTTTTTTTTTCTTTTTCCTTTTTTTTTCTTTTTCCTTTTTTTTTCTTTTTCTTTTCTTTTTCTTTTTTTCCTTTTTCTTTTTTTTCCTTTTTCTTTTTTTTCCTTTTTCTTTTTTTCCTTTTTCTTTTTTTCCTTTTTCTTTTTTTCCTTTTTCTTTTTTTCCTTTTTCTTTTTTTCCTTTTTCTTTTTTTCCTTTTTCTTTTTTTCCTTTTTCTTTTTTTCCTTTTTCTTTTTTTCCTTTTTCTTTTTTTCCTTTTTCTTTTTTTCCTTTTTCTTTTTTTCCTTTTTCTTTTTTTCCTTTTTCTTTTTTTCCTTTTTCTTTTTTTCCTTTTTCTTTTTTTCCTTTTTCTTTTTTTCCTTTTTCTTTTTTTCCTTTTTCTTTTTTTCCTTTTTCTTTTTTTCCTTTTTCTTTTTTTTCCTTTTAATGATTTCATTTAAAAAACAAAAAAAAAACAAACCCCAAATACATCCATTTTAGTGGTACCAAAAATAAGTTATAAAGTGGAAGCAAGCTTGGTGGTTCTAAAATAGGTTCTGTCTACAATATACGTATAATGACAGGCCAGACCCATGAATGAAAATAGCTCATCAGAACAGTTGCCATGAAAATATTTGTAGAAAAGACAGAGGGAAGACACCGCAAGTCTGAGAAAGTGACAGTAGACAATGTCAAGCTCACAACTTCCACCTGCACATTGATGTCTAATAACTAGAAAAACTTCTGTGGTAATGGCTTTGGCAGTCATTTGTGAAAATGAGTTTTCTCTTTGCTTCTAGAATGGACACACAAGATTCCTAAGTTAATACTTCATTAACATAACACTTAGTATGTATTGTGTGTAAGGAGCAGATTTTAACTTTTGTAGATTTAGTGGAAATGTAAACAAAGGAAACAATCAAAGTTGCCTGAGGAAAATGTTATGTGCAGTTGGCGAACACAAAATTTTGCTTGAGATTGTTTTTTCACTTCTCAATTTTCTTTCAAATTTTCATAGAGTACATTTTGTTTTTCATTTGGGTAGAGTGCTTATGGCCATATCATGTTGAAACATCAGTTTCCATATGATCACTGAAGTTAAGCAATATTGAGCCTGGTCAGTACCTAGATGGGTGACAGCTTGGTGCTGTAAGCTTGGATGTGCAGGTGGTGTAATGGATAATGGCTGGGAATTGGAAATCGGAGAGCTGAGTTCCAATTCCAGTCAGGTTTGTTATATTCTCTTACATTCAAATATTCTGGGGACAGGTATCTACCTCTTCTCACCCAAGCTGTAGGTTCGTTAGTAGCAATTGTATCAGTAAATCATTGTCTCTTAAAAATTTTTACAATCTAAAAATATTTTCCAGCATTAAAAAAGGAATTATTCATGGATGAAATAGTGGAACATTTTCCATGGATTTTATGTGAATAAGATTTAAAGGATTTTCTGATTTTTATGTAAAATTATGAAAGATGTACCTTTTTTTTTTTTTTTTTTTTTTTTTTTTTGACACATAAATTTCAGTTTTCAAATCAGGATTGAAAAATGGACATTTTATTTCATTTGTTTTCAACTGGCTGTTGAGAAAAGGGAAGGAAGTAAGAGAGAAAGAAGAGGAGGAAGAAAGAGACGGGTACGAGAGAGAGGAAGGAATAAAGAGGGAGGGAATGAGAGAAAGGAAAAAAAGGAAAGTGAGAGAGAGAGAGGGGATGAAAGAGAGAGAATATATTTTATATATAGCTTGTAAATATCCACACATAGTGGAGTGAATGAAAGTTTATTTCTACAGTGGTAAATGAATGACACAGACCAGAAAATTATTGGCACGCTTTTTTGTGGGGAAAATTGTGAAAATGGCCTACCTCGGAAATGCCCGCGAATCTGTGCGATGTGCAAACTCCGGTTTGCTCAACGGTAAAAAGAACCAAAATGGCGGCGCCCATGTTTTATGCCAGGCGGTCTCGGACAGTTAACGCGAAATCTAGTTGTCTCGTCATTCACATGCAAATCGTGGTCGCTCCTTGGCTGTATAAAGCAGGCCCGTTTTTGTTTGTGAGCACTGGGTTTTTTGCTTGTGAGAAGGTTGGAAGTGTGACACTGTTTTGTCAGTTACCCTTTTTACGATTTTCAAAAAATCAGTTGAGTTGTTGCTTTACCACCCCATTTTTATCAGTTAAAAAAAAAAAAAAAAAGCATGATTGCAAAAATGAAACATTTTTACGAGTTTCTGGTATTTAATAGCTTCTAAATAATGCTGTGAGGTAATAATACAAGGTCATTTTAAATGTGGATGCCCATGTATACATGTAAGGTTGAAGAAAAAAAATGGCCCAGTCTCTGCCACACTAGTGTCACTATCCACCAAACCTTCCTCTTCAGTGTAGGAGCATCCTGTGTAAGACGATAAACTATATCCAACAGCAAGGCCTTTGATCAGAAGATTTTAACGAGTGTTGAACCACCTCTTAATTGTTGGTGTTCCCAGGTCGACCCTGACCCAGAGTGGTATCAACTGTCAGGGTCCCAGTTATGTGCAAATAGTTAACCCACCAAAATAGGTCAAAATACTATGAAAGTATAAAAATAGATTTTAATACCAGCAAAACTTTTTTTGAAAATTTTTTACCAGCAATATATTTTTTGAAAAAAAAATATTACCAGCAATAAAAATCTTGTCGGCATTAAATAACCCATTGAGGTTGATATGCTGTAAAACAAACCAAACCAAACCAAACCAATCTTCAGTGTAGGAAGGTACTGCTGCAGGTTTGGAATCTCCAGAACTAGGCAGCCCTCATGATTTTAAGAGGAAGAAAGAACTGATATTACAGTTTGATCCTAGCCCATTGACCAGATATATTTATCTGGCCTCCCCACAAAGGCAGGATGTGACACAAGGCCGTTTTAATGTGGAGAGTACCATATATATGGGCCAAGGACAAAAATTTTGTCCTGTTTCCAGCACTCCTCCCACCCTGGCATTGATATTACCATGACCCTACCTCTCTTACTGGAATGAGGAAGGCATTGCCACAGAGTTGGATTCTATGGGATTTGGGCATGTTCACCCAGCTAAAATGAGGAGAAATGTTTAGTCCACTTCAAGTACAAAAGTTAACTCCTGTGCCAGGTATATTTACTCACCCTCTCATGGTGGTCAGATGTGGCACAAGCTCTTTTAGTGCAATGAGATAGGTGCTGCTGCAGAGTTTGGGCCTTCAAGACTATCTGTCTTTCATAGTTTTTCCATGAACCATTCAAAGAGAGAAACATAGCAAAGAGGTGAAGAACAGATACTTTCGTTCCCCCATCTGAAGCCTGAGTACATTTCTAATAAATTGCTTTCAGATTCTTAAGCTAGTGATTTTATAATAATATTGTTAAGAGAATAACTCCCAAAGAATTTGTTGGAGGTGAAAACATTAGATTTAGAACTTTCTAAATAGCATAGGCAAGACAAAAGTAGATAGGTTTGCCTATCACCTGCTTCAAACTCCTTCCCAATCTATTGAACAGGAGTAGAGGTTTATCCCTTGTTTTTTTTTTGTTTGTTTAGGATTGGGTTTCCTGTTCTTTATAAAGTCTTGTCATTCTATTTTACTCTCAGTAACCCCTTGCACCATTGTTTCATTATTCACCTTGCTTAGAGTGAACTGATTAAACAAAAAAAAAAAAAAAAGTAGCCAATGGAGCAGGACACTATACAGGGTGTCTATAAAGTTCATGTGCACTTTAAAAAAAATTATAACTTTATTTGTATTTGCGATAGAAATAATCTGTAAAAAATGTTATAAAGTTTAATGTACCTAGTTTTAACTATAGTTATTGAATAATTCTTTACCACAAAATTTGCAACAATATTTAGATAAGTAAAAAAAAAAAAACATTTTCTTTTTTCCAGAATCAATTTGATCCATGGCTTCAACTGAGGAAAAAGTAAACTCTGTCCTTTGGTTGGCTGAACTGAAATCTATTATTTCTGTACATAGAAAGTTTAAAATTGAATACAATAAAGAACCACTTCATAGGAACATTATTGCTAAATGGATGAAAAAATTTAAAGAGACAGGCTGATAAGCCACAGTCTGGAAGGCCATGTATCAGCAACGAAAGTGTTGCATCCATAAACTTAAATAAAATTTCAATAAAATCTTAAAAACATATAGATTCACTTCTTTCTAATCCTTTTTACAGATTATTTCTATCGCAAATACAAATAAAGTTATAAATTTTTTAAACTGCACACAAACTTTATGGACACCCTGTATTTAATGTCCAACTGAAGAGGCAGACAATTAAGAAAGAACTTTAAATGATCTCCACAGACAAATATATTTCAAGTATTGGAAAAGTTAGTAGTCTCACCAGCACAGTCCATTTACTATACTTTTAAGTATAATTAAAACCCATGATAACACCAACTTAAGCTGAATTCATCAGTTTTGTTTTGCATTCACATGTGCAAATGTCTTTTGGGAAAGGTATGAACCCATCTCCTTACCCCAACTATGGGCTAAATATTAATATTTGTATCTGAAAAAAAAATCACTGTTATTCTCAAAAATGTAGAATTATTTTTAAATTTTAAAATATGTTTCAGTTTTAAATAACCTACAAAGAGTTAAGTCGTACAAAACAAAAAACAAACTTCTTATCACTACTGTTATTACAGATAAAGATACAGATCATCAGCAGAACCTCTCCCCCCCCCCCCCGCCATCAACTGACTTTGGATTCAACATACATAATCTGCAAGCAAAATAAAAAATAAAAAAAAAATCTGCAAGCAAAAACTTCTGAATCATCAGCGATGTATTTCAAAATTTGCAGGTTTAACAGAACAAGTCATATTAGTTCTCAAAGTGACTGCTTGACGGGCTTTTTAATTGTAAACAAAGATGGGTGTACAGTATATAAAGTGCGAGAAAGTAGCTGTGAGAAATCTATTATTTTAGTTATTTTTATTAATATCTCTATTAAGTATATATATATATACATACATACATACATATATTACTTACATTATGATCATTAGTACTGGGATTTATGATAGTGCTTTTATAACTCAAAAATAATCCCTTCCCATCTAGGAACAATCAGCTTTAATGGACCACCCTTCCCCCCAATTAGTCTGTTAATGAGAGGTTTGTCTGTATTTACTAAACTCATCTTAGTAGGAAACCAGGCTAAAATGAGTGGATAAGAAGATTGTGTTGTGGCAATCTTTCAAGTGAAAGACTGTGTTGTTTCCATTCCTGTTAGGAATGACTGCAAAAACATTCCCCTCCTTGAATTTATAGACAAATTGTACAGATGCATGCTGGATTTTCTTCATAAGTAATAAAATAGACCACTTTTTGTTTTATTTCTTGTCTTGAAGTCAGAATGCTACAATCACTCGACTGTATCCCTTTTTGCATGTGAACACCATTCTTACTTTGCGAACTTTTTGCCTTATTACTGTTGTTTTGCCTGCTGGTTGTTTGCTTGGTATTATTTTGCCCTGATCTTTTCTTATTCTTTATCGGAAACTTTGTCAATCCTATTTGTTATGCATTTTTGCCAATTACGCTGAACTCGCATCAGTATTTGAAAATTTCAGAATCTATTTCTTGAAAATAACCACAAGAGTTGACAAGTTTCAACCAGTTGCTTGGGAAAAGGTTTTTTTTATTAACAAATCAAATGAAATGGATGCAATTATTAAACTATTTTTTTTTTTTATTCACATTGTGTAAACTTTATAGAATTTCTGTTTCAATTTAGTTGATTTATTAGTGCCTTGCATGTTATGCTAATGTTTCTTCAGACATCAACCAAGACTTGAACAGGGTTCAAATCCATAATACTGTAATATTAAGATGTAAATCAAGAGTTGGAAGATGGTTATTGTAGTTTATGTTACCTTTTGATCTTAGTAAAGATTATACTCCATTCTTTCTTTTCTTTCTTTCAACAACTTCTTTTGCTTGCTCTCTTCTTGCTTATCTCAACCTCTTTTTCCATTCTGTCACTCATTCCCTTCTTTCTTTAGCTTGCTAGTTCGCTTTCTTTTTTTTTTCTTTTTCTCTTTTTTCTTTCTTACCATCATTCTCATCTTTCTTTCTCATCTTTCTTTTTCACTCATTCTCTTTTTGCTCATTCTCTTCCTTCCTTTTGTTCACTCATACTCTTTGTTCCATTCTTTTGTTTGCTCATTCTCTTTCTTCCTTTCTTTCGCTCATTTTCTTCCTTTCTTTCGCTCATTTTCATCTTACCTTTCGCTCATTTCCTTTCTTCCTTTTGCACATTTTCTTCCTTCCTTTCTTCCTATCTCTGATTTTCTTCCTTCCTTTCTTTCTTTCTCTGATTTTCTTCCTTCCTTTCTTTCTTTCTCTGATTTTCTTCCTTCCTTTCTTTCTTTCTCTGATTTTCTTCCTTCCTTTCTTTCTTTCTCTGATTTTCTTCCTTCCTTTCTTTCTTTCTCTGATTTTCTTCCTTCCTTTCTTTCTTTCTCTGATTTTCTTCCTTCCTTTCTTTCTTTCTCTGATTTTCTTCCTTCCTTTCTTTCTTTCTCTGATTTTCTTCCTTCCTTTCTTTCTTTCTCTGATTTTCTTCCTTCCTTTCTTTCTTTCTCTGATTTTCTTCCTTCCTTTCTTTCTTTCTCTGATTTTCTTCCTTCCTTTCTTTCTTTCTCTGATTTTCTTCCTTCCTTTCTTTCTTTCTCTGATTTTCTTCCTTCCTTTCTTTCTTTCTCTGATATTCTTCCTTCCTTTCTTTCTTTCTCTGATATTCTTCCTTCCTTTCTTTCTTTCTCTGATATTCTTCCTTCCTTTCTTTCTTTCTCTGATATTCTTCCTTCCTTTCTTTCTTTCTCTGATATTCTTCCTTCCTTTCTTTCTTTCTCTGATATTCTTCCTTCCTTTCTTTCTTTCTCTGATATTCTTCCTTCCTTTCTTTCTTTCTCTGATATTCTTCCTTCCTTTCTTTCTTTCTCTGATATTCTTCCTTCCTTTCTTTCTTTCGCTAATTTTCTTCCTTCCTTTCTTTCTTTCGCTAATTTTCTTCCTTCCTTTCTTTCTTTCGCTAATTTTCTTCCTGTCTTTCCTTTCTTTCTTTCTTTTGTTTGCTTATTCTCTTTTTTCCTTTCTTTCTTTTGCTTGCCCTCTTCTTTCTTTTGCTCACTTATTCTCTTCTTTCTTTCTTTCACAAAAAGGGATATGTCTTTGGAGAGAAAGTATGGCCTGACTTAGAGGGGTTTCAGACACATGGACGGACAGACAGAATTTGCTGTTTAATTAGATTCTATTTATCAATAGGAGGTGGTTGAAATTTTATGTTCTACTGATATGTATAATAAAAATGTAGAAATGTTGAGCTCAAACTAACTGTAGGTATATAAAGTGAGAGTTATGAACAGTCACTCTACAAGATATTGCATCTTAATGGATTTATGGCCTTGTTTGGGATGATATGATTAAAAAAAAGTATATTCATATTTATTTTAAAATATTTCTTGATAAATTTGAAAATATTAAATACATATGATCTCAACCTCTAAGTGAACAGGATCTTTATGAGCATATACTGGCTGCCATTATTGTCCTTGAATTCTATTTGTTGCACTTCCTATTCTGGTTGAAGTGCTGGGAAACAATGGCATCATTGTCAAAATTAAAATATTAACCAGATTTCACAACACTTTGGTTGGATCTGCAATTTGCTGATTAATTGTATGAATTTTTTTTTTTTTCTTCCTTTGTGATTACCTAATAGTAACAAATATGGTTTAAAAATAAGCGTTCCATCACTGAAGACATGTTAGAGTATAAGCAAGTTTGATCTTTTTACTTAGGTGTTTCACTGATTACAGTTTTCTTGTGTTTCAATCAGATTTCAACCGTTGTACTCTCTAACCTACCTTGAGTGTTGTCTCATGATGACAGTCACACATCTTGCAACCCTAGGGTCATGGGGCACCACCTGTACTGTAGCCATGGTAGAAGTAGTGTGTCTTGGGCAAGATAACCTAGCAGAGCCCAACTCTCTCCAGGCTGGTTTGAATTCAGAGTTTTCCTTCTCATAGACTGGCTACCAACCAACCCTATGAAGTCCAGTCTGTCCTATTATTTACCCATAGCTGCTGGGGGGGGATAAGAGATGGTTTTATACCTTTCCCAAAGAATATTAGCACTTAAGTGAATATTATGAATTCAACTGCAATTTGAACATTCCTCTCTGATACTTCAATCCAAGTCACCGTCAGTTACTCCAACTCCAGTGTGTTACCTGTTGGAGAATAAATGCATTGAATATGGTTGCCAAGTCTGATCTGGTGCTTCTGATATGTATCTAGAGATTCTGGACAAAATCTGCAATGTTATCAGTCCTGACCTGGCATCATGGCTATAATCATTTTTGTAATGCTGTAATGAAGCTACAATTTTATAAAATATTTCTATGGCAATTGTTTTAATGAGTGCTCCTCTTTGTTACTATGACTTCATTAATTTAAGAATATTACTAGATTGGCAGCTGTAGTCTCATCATGTTACTGTAGAAATTGCTAAGTGTAACTCAACTGCAAGTTCCATTCTAACAGTTTTTCCTCTTGCACTTTCCACCTATGGAAGTGTCTTTTGAATTCTTGCTTTCCTACATCCTGGATAAGATGATAAACTACATCCGCATCCTGGGTAAGCCAACAGCAAGGACTCTGATCAGGAGGTTTTGAGGAGTGTGGAACCACCTCTTAATGGCTGTTGTCCCCAGGTCCACCTTGATTCTGATTGGTAGCACATGTTAGAGTCCCAGCTATGGGCAAATAGGCCCCAAACTGGGGTCAAAATACTATGAAAGTGTAAAAATAGGTTTTATACAAGAAATACTTTGTAAAAGAGTTATTGCCAGCTATACATTTTTGAAAAAAAGAAATAAAAAAGTTTTTATAATAAAAATACCAGTAATACATTTTTGTTATATATATATATATATATATATAATGAAGAAAAATATACGTAAAAAACAAAAATCCTTATATGCAATAATGCTGTTTTAATGTTAATATGTCAACGTCGGACATTTCGGTTTAATAAACCATCTTCAGGACATAGTCATAAAATATAATTAACATCAATTGAACATGACAAAGATGATGGACACAAGAACAAGACTTATCCAAACAGATAATTGAAAGTTTTATATGATCAGCGTTCTGTTTTAAAACATGGTCACGTTGTCGTCACATAGGCGACGCTGTGAAAACGTATTCCTAAATTTGAGTATTTTGAAAGAAAAATGAAATTTTTCATTTTTCTTTCAAAATACTGAAGATGGTTTATTAAACCGAAACGTCCGATGTTGACATATTAACATTAAAACAGCATTATTGCATATAAGGATTTTTGTTTGTTTTTCCGTATATTTTTCTTCATACTGTCGGATCTATATCCATATATTTGCTTACATATATATATATATATATATATATATATATATAACCAGGAATAAATATTTTGTTGGCATTAAATAACCCATTGAGATTGATACGCCATAAAACAAACAAAAATAAAAACCACACCAAGACAGACCAAACCAAAACGAGATTCTGACGTGTGAAATAAAAAGAAAAAGAAAACCGAGAGCTCACTGTGAGACCCAGATACTGTATATATATATATATATATATATATTTCAAACATGTGAACTTTGAATAAACAACTGTCAATTGGATCTCCTCGTCTTTTATACAGAAACACTCCATGTGCGGATATTACTTCTACAAATTGTTTTGTTTTGTTTTAAAATTCTTCAGCACTTCCAGCAATTATTCTGATCTTATATTTCAAGTAATTAAACTTTATTCACATTTTTTCTTCCATACATAAAGACATATCCATCACACAACTAAATCTTTGCCATCATTATGGATTCCTATAAATAAGATGTTGACATTCCACACTACTTCAAATAAAAGGTTAGCAAGGAAATTCCTATTAATCCTGGAAAGAATGGTAAAAGCTACTGGACTTGAGAAACTTATCTTTAACCAAAAGTTGTCTGCTTAGTAAGTGAATGCCAAATTTTTCCTTATAGGGAAACGGCTAATATTACCATTACCATACTCAACAGATTTTCATGCTTTCAGTGAAGATTTTAGTAAAGACCATTCTCCTTTGAACATTGTGGACTGACGCTACAGAATCACTAATAACAGAAACCACATCAGTTGAGGACTACAAACAGTTGCAACAACTAAAATGGATAGCACATGTTACTTGGAGCAAAAATAGACATAACCAAGATGTTGACATTCCACACTACTTCAAACAAAAGGTTAGGAAGGACTCCCCCCTCCCCCATTAGTACTGGAAAGTGTGGGAGCAGTTACTGGAACTGAGAAAACCTATTTTCCTGAGAAATTGTTTTAAAAGAAAGATGTTATGGATTTCAAATGAAAGCAGTATTGGCTGCTCATTCAACAAATGCTAAATGTTTCCTTGTAAGGAAACGGCTAATACTACCATTACCATGAAATATTATGATTTTTTTTTTTTTTTTCTAAACTCTACTGTTAAGTAATAAAGTTTCCACAAGTTTGACCAGAAATTGAAATTTTGTAATTACTGAATTCTTCCATTAGGTTTTATTGTGTTGCAATGGTTGAATTAAAATCTGCCATTTCATTTCTGCCCGAGACATTCAGTGAATCTTTCTGCAGAACGAAGCAAGTTCCTTAATTGCTTTTCGCTTTTAGACTCAAAGACAAAGATTCTTCTTGACAAGATTCCTTCCAAACTCTTCATTATCAGCCAGTTCTCCCATTTAATCTATCAAAGATAGTCTTGTTAATTCCTACTCATTAAGAAGACTATCTTTATGTATTCACTTTTATTAGCGAATGTCATCATGTCTCTATCACCATTGAGAGTTTTCATTTGCAAGGTTCCGGATAGATAATGAATTATCTATATTTTACTTACGCTTGTATGTCTGCAGCCGTTTATAAATGGGTATAATTTTATAAGTGTATAATTTGATTGCTTCTTGTCAGTCTACAGCAGTGAGTAAACATTTCGGCTGCTAGAACAGTTGCTGTTCATAGGCAGAGGAAAAAGGGACGCAAGTTCAAGCCTTGCCAACAGCTTACTTTTTATTTCTGATCTGCTGAAGTCTGACAACGTGATAAAAAATAAAGTTTAAATGTTGAGAATGAATAAGTGTTGACATTGCTTCCTCTCCTTGATAAAATTAAGATAAAATCCTGTTTCACGTATTCAGCATCTTTGAATTTAATTCATAGCCAGATCTATTAATTGTAGGTTTCTAAAAATAAAGACATTAGTTATGAGGTATCATAAGAAGGTATTATAGTTTTCTGACTTGGGGTGGTAGCACCTGTTAGGGTCCAAGCTATGGGCAAATAGTTCCCTCTTACTGGGATCAAATGCTTGTAAAAATAGGTTTAATACTTCCAATACTTTTTGTAAAAAAATTATTACAAGCAATACATTTTTTGAAAAAAAAATTATTACCAGAAATACATTTTTGGAAAAAATATTACCAGCATTAAATAACCCATTGAGGCTGATATACCATAAAACAAACCAAACCAATATATACTGAGATAGCTAGCTAGATATATAGATGTGAAGGGACCAATAGAGACAGATAAACATAAAATGACCAAGATAGATAAAAAATATTACCATCAATAAAAATCTTGTTGGCATTAAATAACCCATTGAAGTGTTGATATGCCATAAAACAAAACAAATCTAACCAAACTATGTCACTAAATTCATGAATCAATGCTTTAATCCGCATAAACAGATTCATACATTTCTCAAGGGTATTTTTGCAAAAGGAAACTCTGACAGAATTCGAACTTAGCTAAGTAATTTTTACATTGTGGTTGCTCTGAAATACACACTTTTCAATTAGACCACTAAGAATTTAGTAAATTCATATTAAGAATTCCATCAATCCCTCCCCACCTGCATTTGGTTTCTATTGGTCACAATTCTCTCCTGTCAGCCAATAGAAATTAACCTGATTTAAAGTCTATAATCCATTCCCTTATTGGTGCACTTATCCATATCTAGAACATTGTTGACAGATGTTCTTAAGCATTTTCTGTTATAAAAAGATGTCCACTGTTCAACTGCCATTTGTGACAATTGTCATGTAACCATCTCTGATGTCTTAATGTATCTGTCATTATTGTTGCATTTCCTTAAAACAGACACACAAGCTTGAATCATCCTTGTTTCAGTCAGTCAGGTTAGATTGCTGATTTAAGATGGACAGGAGTAATGACGATTTTATTGGAAAGAGAGGTTGATGAATAATACGTTTAGGGTGTTTTGTCAGCATAGATTATTTTATTCTGTTGACCAATCCTGAGACTAAAGTCCATCTCTTCTACTGTGGGTGTTGCAGAATTGAAACAGTTTTCAATGTGAGATTTTCTATCCTGTTGTATGAAATTTACAAAGGCTGAGCTCTTGCCAATCCCACAACTCGGCTTGGTCTACTTTAATAAAATTTAACCGATATCAAGTAATTATTTTTTTTTGTAATCTTTTCTTTGTCAGAACGTTTCAACACTTCTTTTCAACACTCAGAATTTCTGAGATACTTTCGACAACTGTAATTAGCTTAAATTCTTTTGTAATCCATCACGCGTACATAATACAAGTAATGACAGAAAGACTTCAATGTAAAATAAATATTTAATTACCAAATGCAATTAAAAATACATTAACAGCAAAGAAGTAAATAGTCAACAGAAAGATTGATTAGTTATCAGTTAATACACAATAGAGTTGCTAAGAAAAGTACTAATTCATCTTGAAACATGTGACACTTTATTTTAACATCCAGATTAACACAATAGTCATTACATAATTGTAACCACCCAGTCAGTGGCATGATATCTCTATTTATAGTAAATGTCACTTTAAATTTCTGTTGTCTAGAGATTCACGTTCAAACTCTGGGTGTCAGCAGTGACACTTTTCATTGATATATGACAAATTCCTCAAATAAGGTAGATGTTTTATACTGAGTTTCTTAGACCTTTGACCTTCCTGTATCTTTTCTACATATATTTTTATGACAGTTCTTCTGATCAGCTTTCATCGTTGGTCCCTCAATTTTACGAATTTAAGCATTATACTAGATTGGCAGGTAGGTCTCCTCATTTTATAGTGGAAATTGCTAACTATGAGTTCTTTCCTAATAGCTTCTCACCTGTAGAGCTCTCTTCTGGCTTGTCGCTTTCCTATCAGCTGCAATCTTCAAATATTTAAATGCGGCATCTATTGCCATTTTTTATATCCTTAAATCCTGTTCTTTTTATTGTCTTTTTTTTTCCCCCAGTTATGTTTTCCCCAGTTTCCTTCATTCTGGGATTTCTTCTTAACAAAGTGAACAATTCTTGGTTTCATCCCCTAGATTTTGTTTTTTCATATTTTGAAGTCAGAATGCTATAACCACTTGGCTGTATCCCTTTTGCATATGAATATAATCTTTACTGTGGACGTTTTGTCTTATTTCTGTTGCTTTGACTAATTTTGACTTGCATTTTGTGTGTGTGTATATATGTTATGGTGAGACACACCTATTCTATAGTTAGACTCTCCCACCTAATATAAGTAGGAGTAGTAAGAGAAACGAGGGTCAGTCGATGTCGGATGACAGTAGTCGAATACGAAAGTAGTCAGCGACCACAACAAGATTACTCTGCGTAATATTAATTCCTATTATATCAAGTTCCTAACATTTTGTATGTTGAACCTATTTTAGGACTGATTTAGTACAAATACAAGCTACAATAACTCCACAACAATATATATATATATATATATATATATATATATGAAGAAATATAGTTTTAAGGTGTGCTATATATATGGGATAAAGTGCTCAATATCAGAGATAGTGTATGTAAATATAAATATAAAAGTGAATATTGAAGTCAACTCTCAGAAGTGACAGGCTGTTTCATGCTAGATGCAACTGTCAGGCCCCTGATGATTGTATCTAGCATGAAACAGCCTATCGCCACTGCCTTAACTGGGTATTGAACTCACACCCTTTGGGTCCTGTCACTGGATCTAACCAACGCCCTTATCCACTGTGCCATCTGAGGACATCTGTGTATGAATTTCTGGGTATTATAAACCTAATGTCTCAGCAATCATTTTTTACCAGTGCTTATATTGCATTTTTTTTGCTGTTATCATTTCATGTTTTTACCAGAGCTCATATTGCAATTTTTTTTTTTATTATTGCTTTTCTCTGGCACTCCTTATTACTGGTTCCCATATTGTATTCATTTCTATGCTTGGTCAGATCAGGAGATTTTTGTGGCCTAGCATATGGGCTGATTCTTTAAGTTTACGAATTTTCCAATGGTGTTCTTTGTCTATGATCTCAACCTGATCCCACAGAGGGATAATAATAATGCCATGTTCTATTGCTCATCCAATATAAGTATCACATTTTAGTGTCAATATATTTAAAAAATGTTTTCGCTAAGCTACTAGCCCCTTTAAGAACATACTGTAGTATAAATAAAAAAAAAAAATTATAAAAATCCTGAAATTTCTTATAAATAACTGTTTGAAAAATATAACTATCTAAACCTTAGATTGGCAACAGTAAAGTGTGTTGTCGACATGTCTATAAGTGTCAATTCATCTAGACATGAGGAAATTACTCACCCACCTCAACATTCTGAGCTTATTTTTTGTTTTTCTATTCCAGCCCAAATTTGGCTTCTGATTGGTTAATCAAGACATACCCACATTTGTTATTTTTAATTTTGGAATTTTAGTTTTCCCCCCCTCCTTTTTAACTCCCAAATATACTACCTAATTGTTTTCTGATTTCCCAAGTAAACCATTTTCATCATATGTTATCTAATATCGCCTGATGAGGGACAATTTTAAAGTCCCGAAACATGGAAATTTTTGTGCAACAATGTAAAATATTATAAAAAAATAATAGGCACACACACACACACACACACACACACACACACACACACATATATAGTAACCCTGATATAAGAGAGTTGTCGGGACCAGAGAAGTAGTCTCTTATATCCGAGTTTCTCTTATATCCGGGTTTGGTCAATTTTGTTTAGGTAAGTATGGCTCTAATTTGGGACCAGAGAAAATCTCTCTTATATCCGGGTTTCTCATATCCGGGTTACACTGTATTATGAAATGGACAAAGTCCAACAATTATTTTAAGACATTTTTATGTTTATACATTCTTTTTATAGATACAAATATTTAAGTAAATGCTCTGTTTATAATAAACAGTATTAAACAACATTCAGGCCAGTAAATGTTATTTAATACTGTTTATTATAAACAGAGCATTTACTTAAATATTTGTATCTATAAAAAGAATGTATAAACATAAAAATGTCTTAAAATATATATATATATATATATATATATATATTGTTTGATTAGTATTATTTTGCCCTGTTCTTTTTCTTCCTCTTTTCATTTTTTATTGAGAACTTTGTTAATTCCACTTAACCATGGCCAATTATTCCGCAGGGATAAAAGGTAACAAAAATTTCAGTGAAAAGAAAAAAAAAACTATTAGTCAAAAATCAGTAAAATGTAACTTGGCTTATAAGTACGGATTTGTTAGTGTCATCCTTTCCTGTCAAATGTATATTTAGAATTGTTTGTCACTAAATATGCCTATAAGAAAAAATAGATCTTCTTTGTTTACTTAAACTTTTAGCCAACAATGAATATTTTGAAACAAGATGGATAAGCATAAGCAAAATTCTTTACAGGGTCAGCAAATTTGATATAAAAAAAATTACCTTGTACACAAATGAATTACAAGAATGAATGGTTTAACATTAAGGTTTATCAAAAGTATTTTTGTTTTTTTATAAACCTTTATTCCAAAGCTTATTCATATTCGTTTAGTTTTCCTTCTGCTTGTGCTGTTAGGTGTCACAGGGAGGCAGTCATCTATCAGCAGCAAGGCGAGTGTCCTGGAAGAGAGATATCTTGTGGGCTTTGAGAGTGTCTGCCACTGAGTCACTCCAGTGTCGTCTTGATCTGCCTCTTGCTCTCCAGCCAGAGTACCTAGCTTATTCATATATATTTCTTAAAACTTTAAAATATCTTCAAAATTCACCCTGTATCTCATCCTGGGTATGACAATAAACTACATCCTTGTCCAACAGCAAGGCCTCTGATTAAGAGGTTCAGAGGAGCGTGGAACTATCTCTTAATAGCTGCTGTTCACAGGTTCACCCTGACCCAGGGTGGTAGCACCTGTTAGGGTCCCAGCTATGGGCAAATTGTTAACACCCAAACTTGTGTAAAAATAGGTTTTAATATTTTGTAATAAAAAAAATTATTACCAGCAATAATTTTTGAAAGAGAAATTATTATCAGCAATACTTTAAAAATAATACCAGCAATACAAACAGCTATACATTTTTTTGGAAAAAATATGACCAGCTTTCGATTTCTTAAAGGAAAAATATTCCAAGAAATAGATTTTTGAAGAAAAATATATTATCAGCAATAAAAATTGTCGGCATTAAATAACCCATTGAGGTTGATATGCTGTAAAACAAACCAAACCAAACCACCCCGTGTTCTATAAATTGAAGGTCGATGATGAGAGTTAACTTCTCTTCTAATTATTGCATTCTAAATAGTCACCATAAATTTGGTATTTCTTCTTGGTCTTTGATGAATTTGTAATGATTAGTCATCAGGTTTTAATGCTGAATTATGTTATTCAGTGGAGATAGTGGGGAAGGGATATGAAGTACAAGAAAAACATTTTCTAATAAATCAGAGCACCTTATAAAATGCAAAATTCTGTTTAAGGTATATCAAAAGAATTTCCATTTTTCTAAAGCACTTTACTTCAAAGTTTATTTCTGGTACACATCTAAATACTTTTTTTTCTTAATAAATTTCAATTAATATAAGACTCATGATTCACTCAAGATAGTTATTGAATGAAGTGTGGGATAAGGGTGTGGAGATTATGAAGATGGATACCAATTGACACTTGACTTGAAAAGGTTATAGCTGTAGTGTTCAGGCAAACATCCACACAGAAACCTGAAAGCAGTTCTTGGGGGGGGAAAGCTGTTCTCCTTACAGATGGAATATGGCGAAAATGTGGCTGATTTGACTCCATGGACATATGATGCTATGTTCTAGCTATAATGGAGCACATTTGAATATTTGCCATGGAAATAGCGATAGAGTATTGATGGGCTTGCAATATTGCTTCATTGGGAAATAGGCTGCAAAATGAAAAATATGTCTTGCCCCAAAAGACAGTGTAAATGTCCTAACTGTAAAGGTCTGAACTAGTGGACCAAAAGAGTGGAGTTCATCTGAACATTTGCCATGGAAATAGCAATGGAGTAGTAATAGGTTTGTGATGATGTGTCTGAGGGAGAAAAGGTGGCAGAGTAGAAAATTAATGATCCCCCTCAAACAATAGTGTATAAATGGTTAATGAAATTTTGTTGTATAGCCCCCTCATGCTGAGGAGGTCTTGGTCATTTGCAACAATTTACACAAATGTTGTATTCTCTGTCTTGTCTTCTCTTCTCATGGTTAGGGTGGTGAAATATTTTTGTATCCAGAGATGAAAGACATCAACAAAGATAATTTTACTTAACTGTTTATTAATCACATCGCCATTTACATTTTGTAGCTATCCAGTGGGGTCGCTCCCCCTCCACTGGGGAGCCATTTCAGACATGAAAGAAAACATGTCTATATTGTTTGACAGTTAAGAAACATCTCTCTGAAAATCCTTTCCCTATCATTCTCACACTGACCCAGCCAATCAAAATTGACTTATTTTGTCTTCCATCTGACCTCAAAGGTTGACCTAAGGAATTCCAAGCAGAGATACCATTGTCCCTAAAAATAATAGTCTGTTAAACTATTATTTAATAATCTATCAAGGCTGGATTAAAGATTGAGCAGCTGCAGCCCAAATATTGTAGCAATACTCCATATTTGGTGTGATCTCGTATGAAAATAAAGCATGGCAGAAGGAAACATTCAGTTTCATTGACTGTGAAGCCAGTTTTACTCAAGCTACACACTTTTCACTTCTTGGCCATTAGACTGGGATTAAAGTGTAGTATCTGTTCTCCACTAATCTATTAACTGTTTCCTTTTGAGGAAAATAGGTTTCTCATGTCCACAAACTGTTCTTGATTTTTCAAATATTGATGGAAGTTTCCTTCCTAATCTTTTGTTTAAAGTACTGTAGAACACCAACATGTTGATTATGTTATTATTTTCTCTTTGAGTTATATATGCTATCCATTTTAGTTGTTGCTGCTGTTGTTGAAAGTTCTCTTGGGTATAGTTATTTGTGATTATGTAGTGAAAGTCTGTAAGGTTTAAAGAAGGATGACCCTCACTAAGACCAGTAACCGTTGATCTGAGAAAGCATTTGTATACAGCTGACACTCTAGACATTTCTGAATAAGTTTCATCTGCATGAGATCTATTTGAGAATATATTAGGTTGGTGCAAAAATAATGACGTAATAATGTCGTTTTTTGATGTTAAAAAAATACGTCAAAAAACGACATTATTACGTCATTATTTTTGCACCAACCTAATAACTTGAGTTTTTAGATTAATATTTTGCTTTTGTTCTTGCACAGTTTGGGAAGTGGAAAGAAATGAAACATCTTACCAGAGTCTCTAAATTTAGTTTTAACCCTTTAGTATTCACATTACGCATCTATCACACACACACACACACACACACACGTGTATATATATATATATATATATATATATATATATATATATATATATATATATATGAAGAAATATAGTCTTAAGGTGTGCTATATTTATGGAATAAAGTGCTCAATATCAGAGATAGTGTGTGTAAATATAAAAGTGAACATAGAAGTCAACACTTAGAGGCGACAGTCTGTTTTATGCTAGATGCAATAAGACGTGGCCTGACGATTGCATATAGTATGAAACAGACTGTCACCTCTAAGTGTTGACTTCTATGTTCACTTTTATATATATATATATATATATATATATATATATATATATACACACACACAGAAGTTTCTTTAAAAATGACTGACAAGGTACTGTGGTTAAGTTTTTTATTTAATTTTTCTTGTGCTTTTATAATTTTCTTCTTTTCTGGACATAAATTATGTAGAAATTGTCCGAATGTTTTGTATGTCCGAGCACTTTTGGCCATACTTTTTAGTCTATCAAGGATGAATTTTATTTTTACTGTTAAGTGAATGTATGTATTGTTTTATGTATGTATCTAGAGTTAGAGGAATATTTTTTTTCAAACATGAATATTGGCTCTCAATGTTTAACCCACCCCATAAATATTGGCTTTTAATGTTCAACCTGCCCCATAAATATCGGCTTTTAATGTTAAACCCACGCCATAAATATTTGCTCTCAATGTTCAACCTATTCCATTGATGTAGTGAATATACACCTGTGTTGCTCCTCACAGTAATATGATCAGCTGGTGTCAGCCATAAATACAGACTGATGTGGAGGTACAGGTCACTGCCTATTGTCTATGCCTATGACGAGGACTAGTCCATTACAGTTACCTGCTAGATTGTCCTACTCGGTTACAGTAGTCCAAAACCACTTTGCTACTTCAAACAAATATATCCTTTTCCGGGATATATCACCCATATATACTGTGCCATAATACAGGGTTAGTCAAAATTCTGTTAACATTATTATTGCGTTATTGTTATGACAACATTAATAAATTATTTTTCCTCCATTTAAGTGTTAACATAATTTTGACTAACCCTGTATATGATGACATCATCACAAATAATGCAGAAAATCACGCAAACATTGAGACTTTGACCACATGCTACTTCTGCAGGCTTGTCTTTGTTTGACTTGTTTACAATCTTTTTTCCGTTTTTTTTTTTTTTTTTTTTTTTTTTGCAAGAAATCAAGCATCACAACAAAACGAAGTCTAGCGATTCAGAAAACTCATTTGAGGTTTATACAGCTGAGGTTTTTCTAGAATCCAAGAAAAAAAAAAAAATGAAAACAAATAGAAAGAAAGCAAGATGAGTCAGATATGACACTTCTGGCATTAATACTGATGAACTGACTAAATAAGATAAGGATAATGATGTTGACCCATGTGTCAGATCTGGAGTGGACAAAATGATCTCTATGATGTCAATTTTTGGAACCTAATGGACATACACATTCATTGTTGAAGGATGCCAGCCACGTCAAATGTTTGTCTTTGTTTTCCATTCTTGTAATTCAATCATTTTATGTTAATACATGGGGCTATATATACATATATATATATACATACATACAGATATATATATATATATATATATATATATATATATATATACACACACACATTGTTTATTTGGGAAGCAATCCCTCTTTTATACAGGTTTCATTAAAAACTGACAAGCTTTTTTTATTTAATTTATTTAATAAGCCAAAAGTAGATAACTGTTTTCAACTATAATACTTTAAAAATGCAAGATAGAGTAAAATCCTATAACTAGCATATGAGAGATTTCAGATGGAAGACCATTGAAAGATAGCATGTGTAGAGTATTAAACTTCAAAAACATACAGAAGCTCTCAAGAGGTTCTGTTCTGGTTAAAAGCAAGTTCACTGCTTTTGATATGCTCTAATATTTGTAAGAGAGAACAGTTGTTTAGATAAGTAGCTACAAAGTGGTACCAAAAAAAGAATTTTTTTTTTTTTTTTTTTTTTTTGTTTGTCTCTAAAGAAAAAATATTTCAGTTCACCTCAGACTTACACAATTCCTTTTATTAAAATGCCTTTTCTTTTCGTTTTTTTTTCTTTATAGATTTGGTGAAATATGGACATTAGGGTATCCAAAGCTGGAGGCTGTTGGCGTGACTGGCCAATCCACAGAAGTGTGTGAAATTTTTTTTTTTTTTTTTTGGTTTTGCTCAGCTGCACCAACCTAAAGTCTTTACTTAACTTCAGTTGTCTGCCTTGAGCTGACTGACAACTACTAAAATGTTGATCAAGGAGTACCGTATAGCTCTGCCCATGAGTGTGGATGAGTACAGAATTGCACAGCTTTATATGATACAGGTAAATGCCAAATTCTTTGTTGATTTCATTTTGCAATAACATTACCAGTACCAAGTTTCTACTGGATATTTTTTTTAGTATTGTATGATTACTGTAGTGGAAAGAAAGAGGGCTAAGCTTCACAGCAAGGCTTTTCAATAAGAAAAGTGGCAACAAAGGAGATCAAGTGTAACAGCAGAATCAGGCAGTAAGGACATAAGTTTTAAGACTCAAAGTTCTAGGTTCCACTTGGCTATTGTGGATTAAAGTATTACTTTGTGAATTTAGTGGTATAGTTGTTGTGAGTTCAATCTCTAGGCAGGATAGTACAGACTCAGTATCACTGGAAATGGAGCAAGCAATAACTGAGCTGTACTAAAAAAAGGACAATACGCTATATCCCACAGCATACACTGGGGTTCATTTTGAAATTCCCCATAAGTTACTCAGATTGACAGACACCTGAAGAAAGTCAGAGAGCAGAACAGCTGAAACTTTGGAATAAGATGATGGCATTAGTTCCAATGTAAATAATGTATTGATTATAATAGCCATGATTTGCAGGACAAACTTGTTAAGCGTTACTCTGTAGCATGCATCGTGAGAGCTATGGTCATCTCACCCACCAAACCAAACCAAGCCAAATTTCCATATTCACTGATTGTCTACCAACTGCACCCCTATGCTAGAGTTGGCTAATAATTGCACTACAGGAGACACCTGTGAATAAATATTTATTAAGTTTAGTCTAATCTGGCTCTGCAGTTGGGGGATAGTGGCTCAGAATGAAAAATCGGAGAACCGAGTTCAAATTCCAGTCAAGTTTTTTACGTTTACTTATGCTCAGATATCCCTGGGAAAAGTATGAATCATTTCCCCCCTGCTATGGGATAAATATTAGGATTGCTATCCGGAAAAAAAAATCATTGTTATTCCAAAGAATTGTTACTGCAATATTCGCTTGCAAAGAAATAATTATTAATTGCTCTAATTTACATTACAAATTTACACTAATTTTACCAATTTATTCATTTTACATGTAAATTATTGTCCTTATCTTTGTTGTGCCCTCCACCCTTCTGAATGGAACCTTTTATTTAATCTATGGGGATGGGGGTAGAGTATTCTGGGGATATCTCCTCTAGTCCTTATTTAGTCACAATGGCCGAAGCATTGTGATATCAGCAAAGAATAGGCCACATGTAAATAATATAAAAAATAAAGATTCTTAAGTTGTCTGTCTTTTTAGATGAGGTCTTGTCAATTATTATTAATGAGTATCTACGAATATCTTGTTGAGTTGTCATTTTTTGGTACTGCTCAGTTATTGCTCAGCCTGTTTGCACTGAGTTAATTCAGTCCCTGCCCAGCCTAGGAATTGAACTCACAATTACTATGTCATCAAACTTATTATACCATACCTATGGACTATAATGGGTATGTTCCAATCCGTATAAATACTGTAGAATATACTGTATGTGGGATTCACTTCTAGCTCACCATTAGCAGTTGATTACTTACTACACGCCACTGGCAAATATTGTATGTTGTTCGTGTTACAAATATTACTGTTTCATTTCCAACCTTTGTTTTGGTTATTCTTATTCGGTAGCCTTTCCCTAGGTTACAACACTTACAAACCAACACTTTAATCCATTTGGCTGTTGTTCTGTGTGACAATTTTCTGGTTAGAATCTGGATCCTTAAACACAATCTATTCAATTATATATAGTGTGTATGTAACACTAGAGAAAATGGATCACTTCTGGGATGAAAACGGATTCAGACATGTCTTGCATGCAGAATATTCCCCAAAAGAAAGTGTCAGCTTCATGAGTCGTATTCTTAAAAAAGATAGATCTCAGAGTCGGATAGACTTTCACAAGAATCTCTTTTAACATATGCAAATTTCAACTGTCATTCAATCTATAAAATGTGCTTAAAGAGGTGACAGAGAAATGCAACTGCGGGTAGTAAACAGGAGATGTGTTTTTGAATTGTTTCACTTACACTACTCTGTTAGTTGAAGTCTGGAGGAAATGGATTAGGGAACAATTTATTACAATACAGAAGAAACTGACTAGAGTTTATATTACATTTGTTGAGATCTTATTTAAAAAAAACATAGCAAGCACATGCATTACTAAAAGTTTCATAGTAAGTAATCAAATGCTCAAAATAGTTCCTATTGATCAGTTTATACCATGAATTTTTTAGTAACACACATGCTTAGTATATATTTTTTTTAATAATATCCAGAAAGATGTAATCTACATTATGTATGTGGTGCTATCTATAGTATATTTCTCCCTGTATTCCAAAACTGAATTATATTTCAGTGACTGTGTGTCAATTTATATTGTGTTTGTGTGTATATATGTATATAATTATTGTCCGCTTGTTTCCAATCCCAGTTACAGCTACCTGCTCAGGCACATTTGTATTTGTTCAACACCCACAGAGCCCAACTATGGTTTATACTACAACTATGTCTGAGAGAGTGTACATCTTCTGGTGTGATCAAATTTTGGACAATGCCAGTATGCTCAAATCTTAAGTGTTGATGATCTGTAACTTTATGCAAGCATAACCTTCAACAAACACTTCCATCTCCCAGTTTCACTCACAAGACTTGGGATGACCCATGGTATGATTTTCAGGCACTTTCCAACAGTGCCACACACTGTTATCACCTCCCCCAGGACAAGAGAATCATGGTGATATTCAAACCTGTATCTTCAGACAATTTTTCCAATCAGAATCTATCTTGCACATGTATAAATGTATCATTCATCTGTATATTGAATATAGCTGCTATATCTGGTTAGCAGCTCCTGTAATATACATCTTGAGATTCTCAACAAAATTCAAAGAAAGGCCTGCAATTTTATCAATAATGACCTGGCATCTTGGCCTCAGTCACTTTCCCATTTCCTTGATGTAGTTTTCTTTTCTCTTTTCTATAAATATTTTCATGGTAATTATTCTGATGAACACATACCAATTGGATTTCCCATACTAACAATAATAACACACCTGTAAGGATCTAAATTACAGAGAACTAATATTATTTATGAATAATTATACTGGACATAGCACTACATTGTGAAGACACACATTACACATATCTGACAAAAACTTAATCAGGATTACATTTACACACATAGGGAATTTCAATCACAACATATTTGTAGAAAATACAAGTATAATAGTCATATCCAGATGTGAAAAATTTTTTTTTAAAAATAATGGAAGTACCAATAATAAAAACAAAAAACCAACACTCAACTATGAATATGACCACAATGTCTGATTGTGTTTGAAAAATAAAGCATTCCTATAACTCTAGATACATACATGAAAAAAAATGAATACATGCAGTTAAAAATATAAAAAAAAAACATCCTCGATGATGCCTAAAAGAATAGACGAAAGTGCTTGGACATTTAGGACATTTGGACTATTTTTGCATTCTTTGTCTAGAAAAGAAAACACTTATAGGAGTACAAGAAAAATTGAATAAAAAGCTTATGCAGTACCTTGTCAGTCATCTTTAATGAAACTTGTGTGTGAGTATGTATGTATGTATATATATATATATATATATATATATATATATATATATATAATTGATGCATGTTTCATTCAATAATATAGACAAGTGTTGTCTATTTTATGTAAATTCTTTTCATATTGTCTGATGAGCTTAATAACATCATTGTGGTGGTTTTCTTTCTTCATTTAATGATAATGTTATTAAGCTTATCAGATGATATGAAAAGAATTTACATAAAATAGACAACACTTGTCTATATTATTTAATGAAACATGCATCAATGAAAAAATGCTGCTGAAATACACACACACACACACATATATATATATATATATATATATATATATATATATATATATATATATATATATACTGTACAGATCTGAGACTAAAATATCAGGGAGTAACACTTCGATCTTTATCAGATTGAACAGATACTACACACTGACTCACAGAGAGCAGAGAAGCAAGACTTTAACACTAAGCAGATTGAGTCAACACACTGATCCAAATGTCATTTTTGATTGGTACTCTTCTGATAATGTAATATCTTTTTAGCTTAAAAGATAATGTTTTTAATAGCATCATACACAATAACAATAAAAAATATATAAAAGAAATTGCATGTTTGGGGAACAATTCAACTTCTCAAATCAGATTAAGTTAAAGTTAATACAAAAATATTCTAGTCTTATAAAAACAGTTTGCAAATGTGGGATCAGTCTGGGCTTTGTGCACTGACAGCTGAATAGAACAGACATTGTAATTAAAACAACCAAGAAGAAGAAATTCTTTGTTAAAGCAAATAAAAGCCAACCCCTCCCCACCAGAGGTGGGTTGCAATTCAGGCAACTCAACAGATGAAAACTTTGGTGGTTATTTACATAAGCCATCCACATTTGCCTCCCGGGTTAGAATTTGTTCATTGTCCTTCTGGGGGTCAAAGTAATTGCAAACTACTTTGGCTTCCTAAATGGTAAAATAATAGAATCTTGTAAGTCTTGAGAGGGAGAACAGTTTTGGGTGTGGGGAGATGAAATGGTTTCTTGAAGAAATTCAGAACTGTTCAATATCTCTGATGGAAATAACCTGGTAGAGATTCAGAATGAAAGGAAAGCTGACGCTCAATAAATTTATTGTTGTTGTCTATTCAAATGGAATTGCTTATCCAAGATGACTATGGTGATTTTAAAGCAGGAAGGAATTTGAAAAGAATCAATTAATTTTAGAAATAGGATTTCTTGACCAGATCTCTTTCGTTTGGATTCTCATAAAATTTAAATTGATTATAGTAATGTTAAGACCAGTGAAGTCAGTTCAGTAAACCCATACTTTCCACCAGCTGCTAGACATTCTCCTGCAGCTGCTATGTCAGAATTTGTTTTTTGGTCTCTGTAAACATGCAGTAATCCTCTGAAAGAAATAGATTTCCTTTCTATTCTCTATCCTTTCAGAAGGTGGATGACAATGTCCTGTCTTTATTTTGTATTATATTTATCTGATGTGTAACTGTTACTCTACTTTAATCATTCCGAACTGTTGGTCTCCCCTTGATTGTTATCCATATTATTAAAGACATTTTGAACCAAACATCCGTCCTGGGTATGACGATAAACTACATCCACGTCTTGGGTAAGACGATAAACTACGTCCAATAGCAAGGCCTTTGATCAGAAGGCTTTGAGGAGCATGGAACCACCTCTTAATTGCTGGTATTCTCAGGTCCACCCTGACCTGGGGTGGTAGCACCTGTTAGGGTTCCAGTTCTGGGACCCTGAAACTGAGGTAAAAAGCATTATGAAAGTGTAAAAATAGCTTTTAATACTAGAAATACTTTGTAAAAAATTATTACCAGAAATACTTTGTAAAAAATTATTACCAGAAATACTTTGTAAAAAATTATTACCAGAAATACTTTGTAAAAAATTATTACCAGAAATACTTTGTAAAAAATTATTACCAGAAATACTTTGTAAAAAATTATTACCAGAAATACTTTGTAAAAAATTATTACCAGAAATACTTTGTAAAAAATTATTACCAGAAATACTTTGTAAAAAATTATTACCAGAAATACTTTGTAAAAAATTATTACCAGAAATACTTTGTAAAAAATTATTACCAGAAATACTTTGTAAAAAATTATTACCAGAAATACTTTGTAAAAAATTATTACCAGAAATACTTTGTAAAAAATTATTACCAGAAATACTTTGTAAAAAATTATTACCAGAAATAATTTGTAAAAAATTATTACCAGAAATACTTTGTAAAAAATTATTACCAGAAATACTTTGTAAAAAATTATTACCAGAAATAATTTATTGAAGAAAAACTATTACCAGCAATATATTTTTGAAAAAAAAAACTATTACCAGCAATACATTTTTAAAAATTCTATTATCAGCTATACATTTTTTTAAATTCTATTACCAGCTATACATTTTTAAAAATTCTATTATCAGCTATACATTTTTAAAAATTCTATTATCAGCTATACATTTTTAAAAATTCTATTATCAGCTATACATTTTTAAAAATTCTATTATCAGCTATACATTTTTTAAAAATTCTATTACCAGCTATACATTTTTTTAAATTCTATTACCAGCTATACATTTTTAAAAATTCTATTACCAGCTATACATTTTTAAAAATTTTATTATCAGCTATACATTTTTTAAAAATTCTATTATCAGCTATACATTTTTTAAAAATTCTATTATCAGCTATACATTTTTTAAAAATTCTATTATCAGCTATACATTTTTTAAAAATTCTATTATCAGCTATACATTTTTTAAAAATTCTATTATCAGCTATACATTTTTTAAAATTCTATTACCAGCTATACATTTTTTTAAATTCTATTACCAGCTATACATTTTTTTAAATTCTATTACCAGCTATACATTTTTTTAAATTCTATTACCAGCTATACATTTTTGAGGAAAAAATATTACCTGTAATAGATTTTTGACAAAACAAAAATATTACTAGGAAAAAGAAGTTGTCTGTATTAAATGTTGAACTTGATATGCCATAAAACAAACCAAACCGAACCAAATGGATGTGTGGGTGGTGTAATGAATAATGGCTTGGAATGAAAAATTGGAGAGCCAAGTTCGAATTCCATTTGGGATCATTATGTTCACTTATATACAAATACCCTTGGGAAAGGTATGAATCCACTTTTTCTCCCTCCATCTATGGGTTAATTATTACGACTTGTATTGCTAAAACATTATCATCAATCTAAAAAATATTTTCTGGCTTTAAATAACCTGCAAAGGGTTGATTAGCTGTAGAAAATGAATGAAACAAGCAAGCAATCATTCTCAGTAATTCATGGCAGTTTGTTCATGTTGCATCCAGCAAGACATCAATAAACCATTATTATCTAAAAAAAATTTTCTTACAATCCAAAAATATTTTCTAGCTTTAACCCTTAGGAGACAAAAGTTGAATGACTAAGAAGACAACTGGGCCTATTTATTGATCGATAATACAAGACTTGAGATTAGCTGGTTAGTCTTCATATCAGCCAATCAGATTGCTTCTTGCATTTCTTGCACATCTGGGCCTTTTAGTGGCAGTTTCTATGGTAGTTTATTGTGTTCTGTGATTTTATATTGATGTTTTTGTGTTCCTAGTGATGGTTTGTGAAAATGGCCCCATCTTCTTGGCACTGAAATTCCAAATGAGGTTCTGTCTCCAAAGGGTTAAATAACCTGCAATGAGTTGTTTAGCTGTAGAAAAAGAATCAATCAAAAACAATTCTTGCTGAACCAGTGTGTTACTGATAGAGAGTTTGAACTCTTGACCTCTAGATAATAGTAACTGACACCCCTCTATCCATTATGCCATTGTCCTAGAACATCAGCAACATATTTTTGGAGTCTTTATATTCAATGTTAGATGTTTTTTGATATTTAATATCTTAATAGAGCTTTTTCGTAATTTTATATTTTATTTCTGAGCTGAGTTAGTGTCAATACATTTTAATTATTGGCCAGAGGGTGCTCAGCAGAAATATTGTCTCTATAATAATCAAGATGAGGACAATCACTATGAAATAATTCAAGCATATTCTTGTCTTTCTATTGCTATGTTATATTTTTATACCTATTTGCTTTTTGTCCTCCCTGACATTTATTTCACATTTTGAACTGTTGCTTCTTTGGACAACCATACATGTCATTTTCATACAGTTTATATTAGGTTGGTGCAAAAATAATATCGTTTTTTGACGTGGTTTTTAACGTCAAAAAACGTTATTTTTTTTGCACCAACCTAATAGTCCTTTCTTCTTGCTTTCTTTGATTACTTTTTTTTTTTTTTTTTTTTTTTTTATTTGAATCAGCCAAGAACTGTTGTCTGCGTAACATGTGTTATGGTTACATCCAAGAAGGAGCTGGTGCCAAGATCCAAGACATCATCAATGCCATTAATAAGACTTCTATTACTAAACTGTTATTATCTGAAGAAAAGAATTTCTTACAATCTAAAATATTTTCTGGCTTTAAATATCCTGCAATGGGTTGATAAGCTGTAGAAAATGAATGAATCAATTAAGCTTATTAAGGTTTTTTTTTTACCATCCCTCCCACCTTCTGTTTCATCATCCGTTGACACAAGCTGGTCAGATAGCTAGTCCATTGCCTTTCCCTGCCCCTCTTGTCTTTGATATGTCCTGTAAATATTGAATTTTCCAAGCCCTCATTATATCTCAGAGATTTCAGCTCTTTTTCTGATTCAAAAAATAGGTGTCCTTTTTTGTTTCTATTTTCCTTCAAACTCTGTTGTTACTCACATGTTCAGTTCATGGTATTCTCAGAATCCTTCTGTAGAACAATATTTTTTATTGCTTCTAGTTTTTACTTCATCTGTGAGGAGATTGTCCAGCATTTACTGACATGTAGGAGAATTAAATAGCAGTTCAGCACTCTTTATTTCTAATGAAATTTTCCTGTTTCTTAATACTTTGCTTTGCTTTTGGAAGGCAACTTTTGCTATTAACAATTGTGTTTTCCTGTGTTTGAGGCTTTTTGTATTCAATCACACAAAGCAAGACAGCTAAGCATGAAATTTGTTTGTCATTTGCTTTTGGAGAATGAGTTTTGGAATGCCTTGAAATGTAGACAATTTCTACATGACAAACAGAAAGCCTAAAAGAATCTCGGTTCTTGCATGTAATTTCATCACCTGTCAAAACTCTGGAAATTTAATTGAACCCCCCCCCCCACCACTTCAGGCATTTTTGTATTTTCTTCCTTGTTAAATGAAATGATTTTCCAAGGTCATCCAAGAGAACATGTCAGTGAAATGTGATATATTTGAAAAGGTTTATCATTTTTTGCTATTTTCTCATGCCTCAACCTGATCAAAAGTAGCTGGCGGTGGGGGGGGGGTATTAATCTTTTTTATTATTTTTTTTTTTTAATTATTATTTTATATTAGGTTGGTGCAAAAATAATATTTCATACACATGCATGTTCATATTATATATCCAGTGGTTATTGCTTGAAATTGAGTGAAAATTCTTCTAAAATCTCCAGTACTTGCTTCAGCTTCCTTGCTGACCTCTTAACCACCAGTCCCAATTTCTTCTTTGTAATTCTAATTCAGACACATTTTTTTTTTTTTTTTTTTTCACAGTTTCAAGTTTATCATTATAGACACTAACTTAATCTACTTGCTTCATAAAATTACTAAGCATTCTTGCTACAGGCTCTTCTGTGGTGTCAGTTAAGTAATGACCATCATGTCGAGTTCTGGATGTTTCACACAGAAAAGAGGTTGCATACAACTCTTGATGGAACCTAAGTGTTGCATTGTGTTAGTCTACAACCACATGATCTGCAGTCAACAACTTACCTGTCTTTTAGTTCACTATACACTTTATATCTCGTCTACTTACGCAAATAGGTACAATCCAATTTACCAATATCTGCAATGTAATCAATCCTGACCTGGCATCTCAACTTCAGTCAATTTCTTACCAATGTTGTATGACTTCCCTCTGTTTCTTCCACAAACATTTTCGTGGCAACTGCTCTTACAAGCTTTTTTTCCTTAGTGTCCTAAGTAGATGAATTTAAACGGGGTTACTAGATTGGTGTCTCTCATCCATTAATTGTTGAAATAGTTAAATGTAACCATCACTTCTACTCCAAGAGTTTCTTTTTTTGTACTTCTCACCTGTGGAATTCCTCTTCAGTTTAATTGCTTCCCTCATAACTACAATCTTTAAAAGTTTAAATGTAACATTAATCGCCAATGTTTTATCTTCTTCAATCCTGTTCATCTTTTGCCCATTCACCTATCCTCCCTATACTCAGTCTTTTCTCTCACTTTCACTCTCTGCAAACCCCTGCGTACTAGTGGCATCATTTCTGCCTTGCTTGGAGTAAAATGATTTTAAAAAAAGAAAAAAATTATACTGACTTTATTGAAAATCTGGTGGAGTTGGACAATAGTCACTGCAACCTGAAATAATCTTTCTTTTTTTTCTTCAAGCACACCAGACAATAAATATGAATATTTTTTTTCTGTTATTAAAATTAAAAAACATTAATTGTGGTCCAGTTTATTATGCAAATATATTGTAAATTAATCCCCCTAGATTAGCAGAAATAGGGCAGAATCTCGTCTTGGGAAACAACTACCTGACCTTGTTTATATAGGGTCTATGGAGAATTTTTGGCTGAGCATACAGGCTTTGATATCCCACATTAAATTCAACCTTGTGCTACATTTGACCACATGGGGCAGTTGGTAGATATCCTACAGTAGTAAAAACAATATATGTATATACTGTGTGATTTCTTAAAATTTAAAAATGAAAGTTTCTTTTTGAAATATTGTAATCTGGCATCATTCAGTTCAGTTATGTACCATGCGTGATACATGCTTAGGTGATCATGCATCTTTCAATACATGACTGACGAGGCAGATTTTTTCCCGCAGTATGTTGCCATTTCTTTCTGCAGTAGACCAGTTGCTATAAAAGGCTATAGAACCCAGTTTGTTCTGCTATTTACCTGTAGCTGGTGGGGAGAGAAGAGGATTCATACCTTTCCCAAGGGTATTCACACATAAGTGAATGTAATGGATTCAAATGGAATTTGAACTCAGCTCTCCGCTTCCTCAATCCAAGCTCCTATCCATTACTCCACCGTGCTTCAGGAATGCATAAGCAATATTAATACATGAAAAAAAAAAATCACTGCAGGTTACAAAATTAAAATTATTTTTTTAAATTTTAAGACATTACATGATATGAGAAACTTTTAGTTTGGCTTCCATAGGATCATCAATTTACAATGAATATACATAGAAACCTGAACCCCACTCCTTCACAATTATATATTTTTATAATATTTAATAAAACAGTTTTTTTATTTTATATTTGCAGTTTGCAGTGCTTTGAGATAAAGATCTCTATTTTTATACCTGTCTACTTCACTTCCAGTTGAATCCATTACATTCACTTACGTAGATAATCCCTGTTGCAGACGCTTGCACAGGCACATTTGTGTTTGTTCAACACCCACAAAGCCCACCTGTGGTTTATACTGCAACCATGCTGAGTAGACCTTAGTTACAGTTTCTGGGAGAGACATGTTATCTAGTGATTAACAATCTGAACAAGGGCAGCACACTCAAGCTTTGCTCACGATGATTTGTGACTTTGTGCTAGCACAGCCATCAACGGCTCCCAAAGGTATCATCTACCCACCATGGTTTTCAGGCATTTTCCAAAGGTGCTGCATGCTGGGAAGACCTCTTCCAGACCAATAATGTCAAGAAGTCACCTTGCTGACCATAGTGAGATTAATATATGTAATGAAAAAAAAAAAAAAAAAAAATGAATCTGAATGAAATTGGCTAGATTAAAAAAAATAAATTGAAATTTAAAATTTCCAGCGTCCCTCATTTGTGTGCACGTGTAGTTTGCACCAACATAAATTTATTTTGATGAAGTCTTAAAAGGACGAATCCTGTCACAAGAAAATTTTTTCCATTTTATCATAGACTTTTCCCTCGTGCTTAATCCATAATGTGAGAAATATAAAAAAAAAATGATTTTTTTTTTCTGGTTCCACTGCCAGTTAGTATAATTTCAGTAAAAATCCTGTAAATTGTCTTCTTACTTTTTCCTAATCTTTCCAATACAATTTGTGCACAGACTTCGCAGTTTTGTGAAGTTTGGGCTCACTGCTAAAGAAATGAATCACATATGCTATGTACACAATTGCACACAGGATTCATCTTTTTTATTTATTTATTCATCTATTCATCCTTCTGAGAAAACATCAGCCCGACCTCAATCTTCCTGTAAATCTTGAAGAGATCAAGAAGAGCATGACTATCTAAACTGTCAGCTGTATACAACCTTTTTCTCAGTTCAATGGCTTTGAATGAACAAAGACTGTAGATTGAACCCATCCTTCTTCAAGACTCATAAACTGGCGCTACAGAATCACAAAAAAAAGACTGTGCCAAATAACAGAAACCACATCATTTGAGGACTACCAACAGCAGCAACAACCAAAATGGATAGTATCTGGAAAGATCAATAACAGCTACTGCACTTGATAAACTCACTTTTCTGAAAAATTGTTTTAATAGAAAGATTTTATAGATTTCAACCCAAAGTACCAGTGGGTACTCAAACAATGAATGCCAAATATTTCCTTATAAGGAAAACACTAATATTACCATTAGAGATGAGAACAGATGCTACACTTTGATCCCAACCTGATGACCAGGAATAAACGAAAGTGTATCTTGAGTAGCACTGACTGATCAGTTAATCAATGCCAAATATTTCCTCATAAGAACTTATATTACTATTACCATTTGAGATATTGAGAACAGATACTACACTTTGATCCCAATCTGATGACTTGGAAATAAAAAAATTAAAAAAAGCATACCTCAAGTAGCACTCATTACTTGGTCATTGAATGTCTACTGTTTCCTTATAAGAAAATTACCTTGTTTAAACTGTTTTCTTGGACTTGCCCAGAGAATAACAACATTCTCAATGGCATTTGACATGGTTGATTGGCATTCAAATAATTAAAATATGAACAACAAATATTGAGAAGCCTTTGCTCTTACAGTTGCTGGTTGGATTTTGCGATGGCTTCAGTTGTGAAATCAATTTAAATATACTGAGAGTATTGGATTTTTGCTTGCAAAAATATCTGTTTTATAATACTTTTTATTAAACTGTTCATGAACACATGGCCGAGTGGTTAGAATTTTCACTTTCTAACCATGTGACCTGGGTTTGAATCTCACCATGGTTGATTTGTCAGAAAAGACTTCTTGATGTAATTAGCTTGTAGAGGTGATCACATGTGGTACCTTTGAAAACTACCTGAAAACCATACCATGAGTTGACCCAAACCTTGTGAGTGAAATTGGGTGGACAGAACACTTGGGGGCCATCGATAGCTGTACTAACACAAAGTCACAAGTCACCATGACTTAGGGTCTGCGTGTACTGGCCTTGTTAAGACTGTTGATCACACCAAATAATGTGCTCTCTCCTAGAAACTGTAACTAAGGTCTGCTCAGCATAGTTACAGTATAAGCCACAGATGGGCTCTGTGCATGTTGAACAAACAAAAATGTGCCTGAGCAGGTGTCTGCAAGAGGGATTGGCTAGCTGCTCTAACAGACATGTATACTCGAATATGAGCAGCTATCCATTAACCATTACATTATTAAACTATTAGCCACTTGCTGTCTAAACTGCCTATTTTTCCTAATCTTGATGAACAGGTTTGTACATATTTATAACTTAATAATCAGTGTACTTATTTCTGTAGAAAAAAAAAAAAATTAGCAAGCAACACTGACATGGTTAAGCTTGTCGGATCAGACGGTACTTTTATTCCTATTCTACTTCCCAAACCGTCACCTGCAGCCACTGTCATAAGATGTATCTATTCCATATTGACTTCATCAGCCATCAGTGGGTCTGTACTTGAAGTGAAATGCTGCCATGGTTTTTCTTTTGAAGCAATAAACTCAAAAATTGCATAATTCAAATGTGGATACTGACCTCTCTTCACTTCATGCAAGCTTTTAATGTATTTGAAAGAACTGGATGAGAGTATTAACCATCTTAACTCTATCATTTATTCTTGTTGTAGCATACCTATGGACGATAATGGGTATGTCCCCATTCACATAAATACAGTAGTAAATACTGTATGTTGGTCCTCAGTTGGAGATTCATTGTGGAATTCACTTGATTCACTTCTAGCAGTTAATTACTTCTACACGCTGCTGTCGAATCTTACATGTGTTGGTCTTGTCCTAAGAATTATCGTTCGTTACCAACTTTTGTTTGATTATTCCATTCAGTAACCTTCCCTAGGTTACAACAATTCTAAAGCTTCATTTAATATGACTAAATGATTAGAAATACAGTGATTATTTTTAATTTAATCACTGAATGGGTGTGTGGACCAAGAAATGTGAAATGCTTTATTCCAGGAGAGATGCTCTGCATTCAAGTTGAAGGCCTTACTTGCAAGATTTTCGTAAAAGTTTCCAGTTAAAAATAAGTTTTCATTCTCTAGTTAAAAAAGAGTTACAGCCACATTATGTTGAAAGACTGGTTCTTCTACGACCCCTCAAAATTAGGTAACATCCATACCAAGATAGGTGACTGCTTCGGAATACTAGGTTCTGTAGCTTTAGATATGCTGGTGGTTTAAGCGGCTTAGGGTCACAAGACGTTCAAACACCAGTTCCTGTACGATCACCAATTGGGAATACCATGCACTGTAAGCTTGGATATGATGATGGTGTAATGGATATCAGCTCAGAAGTAGAAATCAGAGAGCTGAGTTCTAATCCTAGTCAGGTTCATTATACTCACACACAAATATATTTTAAAAAGTATGAATCCACTTATTCTCCCCCCAGCTATGGGTTAATTAGCAGGACTTGTGTCAATAAATCATTATTATCTTCAAAAAATTCTCACAAACTAAAAATATTTTTTAACTTTAAATATAATAAAATAAATAACCTGCAAAGGGTTGATAAGCTGTAGAAAACAGATCAATCAATCTAATAAAAAGAAAAAAAGCGATAGGAATTTTTATCTAATATATTTAGTTAAAACTATAACTTCAAACAGCAGCTTCAACAAAAATGGGGAGCACATGTAACTAGAAGGGAAAATAATTATTTAATCAAGATGTTGACATTCCACACAACATTAAACAAAAGGTTTGGAAGGAAACTCCTGCAAGTATTAGAAAGAGCTATAACATATAGTGAAGTTAATTTCTTGATAAACTTTAAGAAAAACATTTTATAAATTTTAATTGAGAGTAACAGAAATTGCTTGGTCAATAGAAGCTGAATGTTTCCTCTATAGAAATGGCTAATTTCACCGTTACCAATGAGTTTCCACTTTCTGTAGGTTGAGGCCCAATGGTAATCAGCTAGAAGTAAGAAATTGGTCTACAGTACTATTAAATTTTAAACAGACACTTTTCTGATTAGTCGCTCAAGTTAGCAGAGCTTGGTGATAATAATAACAAAGATGAGGACCCATTTGTTTATCGAATATTTATTATCTACAAGTGGGGATAGTGTCATGTTGAATGATAAGTAATGAATGATGCTATATTTGAACGACCAATGATATTAAAATTTGAATTGACTCCCTTTTAGAAGTTAACCCTGCTTATTTGAAAAATTAGCCAGGAAAATTCAAAATTTATTAGTGCTGAGTTTTCAATGCTAATTCTGTAGGTTACCCAGATCGAAATACACCTGATGAAGGCTGGAGGGCACAATAACTGAAAGGTTGTGAGGACAATAATCTGTGTATAAATAGCATAAACAAATGTAACTTAATCTGGCAATTCAAGAACTCTAGAAGAGAAATATAGGGAATCAGTTAGGGATCAGTTTATATCTTGTTTGTTAAGCAAAAGTGATCCTCCACTTTATATCTGCTTGTTTGTTAATCCAATATTTACTGTTTGCAAGAAAGGTTGCCAAGAAGGGGTACAAGTACATTTGAAAACCTGTTGCTAGCAACTAAAAGTGTATCATGAAACCAGAAAAGAATTCCACAAGCAAGAAGTGTGAGTACAATAAATGCAGAAGCATCAAGAAGACAGTAGGTAATGACTGACATACATTTAATTTTTTGAAGATCAAAGTTGACTGGAAAGCAAGAAGCCAGAATAGAGTTGAACAAACGAGGATTGTGTAGTGAAGAAAACAGTGAATTACCTTGTCAAACCAAGCAACAGCATGTTGCGTATATCCGATGACAGAAAATGTAATGAAAAAGAAAGTTACTTGCTAAGAAAAAGGCAAACATAATCTGCATATGCTGAAGACAGATTATTCAAATTAGAAGCAAGTCAGTCACAGGAATTGCCATAAAAGTATTTTGGATATGCTAATATTGTGCATCCTCTCCTAGCTATCACCGAAAGAAAAAAATGATCAGTCTATAAAAGTAGTTGGTGTTCTCAAATTTTATGTATTTGACTATTGCATTTGTCAGTGAGTGTGCTATTTTTCTGACTGGTTACATGCATTGTGATTTGTGACATAGTATCTGCGAATCAAGATTTCAACATTACTTTCTGTCCCTGATATTGGAATTTGAACTTGTGGTTTGTTTTCTTCATTGTGGAAGTAATCTCTGACATCAATTTCTGAACTGGAATTTTTGTTCAAGCATGGTGAAACCAGCTACAAAATGTGAGAGAAGAAACTGTTAGCATAGAACTTATGATTACATGCAATCTAGCTGCCTATCTAGTATTGCACCTACATTTACAATGTCAAGATACCAAAGAGGAAAGCTCATCAGAACAATTACCATGAAAATATTTGTAGAAAGGGCAATGGGAAGCGACATTATGGTATCTCGGGACTTAGGTTTGGACATTGGGGTTCTGGGGACATGAATGCAGGTCCAAACAGTGTAAAAAGGGATTGTTAATGGAGTTCTCACCAACCATAGGGTGGTCGAAGGATGATGACTATTATGATGGTGGCTGGAAAATGACTGAAGCCAAAATGCCAGGTCAGGACCGATAACATTGCAGATTCTTCTTTGGATTTTATGAAGAATCTTTAAATAGATTGCAGAAACACCAGACCTGATGATGTGGCAGGCAGCAATATTCAATGCATGGATGAATGGTAGACTTATAAATGTGCAAGATAGATTTTGGTGAGAAAAATTGTCTAGCAGTGATACCAACTACCCTAGCAACAAGCCTAGCAATTGATTCAATATAATCTTTCTGCTTCATGCCAGCAGAGAACCTTAGCCAGAGAGGGCACAATGAGTCAATCTGCTGGAGGTTAGCATCAGTCATGTTGATGGAAGGTAAAAAAAAGTCTTCTAGGGTTAGCAACTATCTAATACAATGGGGTAGAGTGGGCCCTATAGTTATGTATATAGTCAGTGTGGGACTGACAAGGCATTGCTGAGTGAAGTGCTTCCTCGACAGAAGTCACTGATTAGGGCAGAGGGTTCCTGATGAAATCAACAGCCATGTGTCTGTGACTGAGGTGAGCCTGGGTGGCATCAGTTGTGGTTTAACCTGGAGAGGGATGAGTTCTGATAGGTTTGTTTGTCCAAGATACATTGTACATGAATGAATACCTTTTTAATCCAGATATCTGGACAGAAATTGTCAGTTACTTATCTGTGCAGCAATCCTACAACCATACCCAGTCATGGTACTGGTGATCAGTTGCTGGCACTCTTGGCAAACTGAATTTCAATGCCTTTACAAATATAATTTTTTTAAAATTTTCACAAAGAGAAAAACTGAAAATGTAGAATAATGAGTTTATTACATTATACACCTTAATACAAGCTAAAGAAAACATTCGTTATCTGACCCAAAACAGTTTTTCTAGCCTTTAGTTGTACAAATCTTTTAATTGCATTTTCTACACCTATCTTTTTTATAATTTATTTTCTATTGACAAAATAGCCAAATAATTTAATCTCTCTTGGGTCATGGACAACCACTGACCACTAGTATGTTTTATAAGCCTTAGTTTTGGAAGATCCCAAACCCCATGAAATGGCAGCATGATAGCACCCTCAGCCTCGATGATGCCCCAGGTGACTGCTTGAATTTCCAGTACTTTGAGCCAGCCCTGCTGATGACAATGATAAGTTAGGAGCAAAGAATATTGAATATTGATTACGCTAACTAAAAAAAAACACACGAACATGTATCTCTCATAGAACAACGTACTTGACATTATTATCACTTACCGCTTTGTTCAGTCACTGAAGAAACAAGTGGTTGATGTACTCTTCATCTTCTAAAGAGGCAGATTATTTAAGTCAATAATCATTTACCTTTGTGCTTCTGTATACAAATGATGACTAAGACAAACATGCCTGAGAACCTGTCTGACAAAGGATTTACTTTGATAGGTCATTAATGATAGGCTTAAACATAAACAAACAGTAATTTTAGAATGTAGATTTTAGAAAACTGATCTACAATAAGATTTTTTGTTTAACAGCATATCAACTTCGATGGGATATTTAATGCTGCAATCTAAATATTGTGTATGAAATTTTTGTTTATTTTTTTGATAAGAGTTTGGAGATACAAGGCTTACTATTTAACCAGTAGCTGAGGGTGAAAAGGTTGATTGATATCTTTTTGCATGGGTATTTGCATGTAAATGAATATAAAAACCCAACTGGAATTGGAACTCGGCTCTTTGGTTAACAATTTCGAGCCATTACACCACCCAAACATCCAAGCTTACAGCACCTGGTGTTCCCAAGCAGTCTTACAAAGCCTAATGAAAATCTCTTCAAAAACAAAATAAATGAATAAAAAGAAAATAAATAAAAACTCTTATATAAAACCTCTTAGCATATATTTCATTCTGGGGTCATCAGGAGGTGTTTTCTTGTACTGGTTACCTGTCTATTAGCTGATAAGACACAGAATAATTTTTGATTGGTATTTTAGGGGGAAAAGAAAACATTATATGGTGAGAAATACAGGATGAATATTTTAATCTGTGATGAAGCTAAAACTAGCTGAAATATAATGAGATTAAAAAAAAATAAAAATCTCTTTTGTCTGACTTGAAGGCTTTACTTGAGAAATGTTGCCCTACATAGAACAAGTGACAGGAGTTATAAAATTTTGTCTTATTTTTATCAATAACATGTGCGAGTGAACGAGAATTTTACTGTTGTTTATAAAATGAAAGGAATGTATAGAATACATGCAAGCCATAAAGGCCATGAAGATTCAGGCTACAAGAAAAACATTTCTCTGACAGATTATGTGCCAATTCCTGCAAAGTTCTCAGATTTCTATTCTTATAACAAAGGAAAAAGAAAAGAAAGTTCTTTGAGATTTATTGTTCTCCACCTGTTTTTGCTTTATATTCTTGTAGATATTTTGCTAACAAGAATGAAATGAACCCTTTTTATAAATAGTTTCAGGGTAATTTTTCTGATCAAGTACAAAAACTTTATGAATTTAAGTGCATTTGCGGCTAGGTTTCATCATTTTTACAGTTGAAATAGATGTGACTACAAGTTCTATGCTAACAGTTTCTTCTCTCAGACTTCTTGCTTGTGGAAATCTTTTCCAGTCAACTTTGATCTTCAAAAATTTAAATGCAATGTCAAAAATTATCTTCAGTCTTCTTAATTCTTTTATTGTTCTCTTTCCTTAATAATGTTTTCTTTTCATATTCTCTCGCATTCAATAAACCGTTGTATCTTAGTAGCTTTATTGTCTTGCTTGAGATGCAATGATAAAATATAATCAGAACCATTTGCATAAATATACCAGAAGTCTTATTTGCTGTAAGCTTGGATGTATGGGTGGTGTAATTGATAATGGCTTGGAATTGTTAATCAGAGAGCTGATTTCCAATTCCCCCTAGGCTCATTAAATTCAATTATGTGTGAATATTATTGGGAAAAGGTATGAATCCACTTCCTCTTCTCCCAGCTGTGAGTTAATTAGTAAGATATGTATCACCTAAAGATTATTATCGCCAGAAAAAAAAACAAAAAACATCTTACAATCTAAAAATATTATCTGGTTTTAAATAGCCTGTAATTAACGATCAGCAGTAGAGAATGAATGATTAAAAAAAAAAAATCATCTATTAATATTTCGTACCTTTGATATACATAAGACTCCTGTTAGATTTTTGTAAAATAAGTCTATATTGAATATATTCAAGGACCTAGCTTCCAAGAACTTATCTATTCTGTTTCTAGCCATAATTTATTGAACACTATCATTAAGGTGGGCATGGGTAATATGGTAATATGAGACTAGAATAAATGTCTTTTGGCAAAATATAGAAAGCATTAAGCATATGTCTTTCTAATTCTTTTATCTTTGTCTTTCTTACCTTCTCTCTGTATACTATTGCCAATGTCTCCCTCCCTCTTTCTAATGTTTCTCTCTTTGTGTCTCTCACCTTCTCTCTGTATATTAACTCCAATGTTTCCATCCTTCTTTCTATTAGGTTGGTGCAAAAATAATGTCGTTTTCTCACATAGTAACATGTGTGAAAACGACATTATTTTTGCACCAACATAATAATGTTTCTCTCACCTTCTCTCTGTATACTATTGCCAATGTCTCCCTCCCTCTTTCTAATTTTTCTCTCACCTTCTCTCTGTATACTATTGCTAATGTCTCCCTCCTTCTTTCTAATGTTTCTCTCACCTTCTCTCTGTATACTATCTCCAATGTCTCTCTCTCCCGCTTTCTAATTTTTCTCTCTGTCTCTCTCTCACCTTTTCTCTGTATATTATCTCCAATGTCTCTCTCCTTTCTAATGTTTCTCTCACCTTCTCTCTGTATACTATCTCCAATATCTTTCCCTCTTTCTAATTTTTCTCTCTTTGTCTCTCTCTCACCTTCTCTCTGTATACTATCTCTAATGTCTTCCTCCCTCTTTCTAATGTTTCTCTCTTAGTATCCAGAGAGATAGTGAGAGAAACATTTAACAAGTTATTGAAAATTTGCTCTGAATCATAAAATAAAAATTCAGTAAAACCGAGACATTATTAGAAAAGCTTTTATTAGGTTGGTGCAAAAATAATGACGTAGTAATGTCGTTTTTTGACGTTAAAAAATACGTCAAAAAACAACATTATTACGTCATTATTTTTGCACCAACCTAATAATTGCCTTTATGAATCTGATATATAATGGATACTATTATCTTAAATAAATATTTTTTTCAATGAATAATGAATTTTTACAATAATTTTTCTCATTTTTTTTTTTTTTAAATTTTAATTAGCATAATCTAAGTTTCAAATCTTTTAAATATCTGCATTACTTTGTCCCTGTTAGATGTTATTAAGTAAAAACTATGTTTACTAATCATAAATGGAAAAGCTTAGTACAAATCATTGAACACCAATATTTTAAAAAGAATTTCACATTTTTTTGTAGTTGTATAAATGGACAGATTTTTGTGAATACAGTTGTTCATACATGACATTATCAGAAAAAAGGAGCTATAACTATAGTAAATTTAAAGCCAAAGTAATATAAAAAAAAAACTTATTACAGAGGATATTTTCCTAAATTTTTAGGATTAGTGAATACTTAAAAGTTATATAAAAAATGCACCTATATTTATATTTCTCTTATAATTTTTACATATATATCCAGCGAAGAAAAACATTAGATAAACTTCTGTCTGTCATTCAAGCTGTCAACACCATAAATAAACAGTTGCTGCCATGTTAAAAAAAATGCATTTCTGATATATTTTAGACTTAAAGTAATATTTGTTTCAAATTAAATTAATTAAACTTTAAATTGGGTAATAATCATCAAATAAAGTTTCAGAAAAGTATATTTTATTTTTGGAAGATTTTTTTTAATAAAGAAAATTACATCTTGATGAAAGATTGCAAAAAATGGCGCTAAAATTAACAATTTCAGCAATTTCAAAACAAAACTCCTTCTAGTCAATTTAAATAACTTTTGAAATACAGCAAAATATTTTTCTTATTGAAAATATTAAATTTAATCTATTACTTTGAAATTAAAACTAAAATAAAAAGTTTAAGAAAAAATTTTTCATTTTTAAAAATTTATTTTAAAACTTAGATATGGCAAATATGTGGAGGTGCCTCTGTAAAAATCTTAGACAATTTTATGTATTGATCATTTACATTAGATTGATTGAATTCACCCTGTGTGTTGATGTTCCTTTCTTACTTTGCACATCTCTTGTGATTTTTCTTTTTATCAATTCACCCCAAGTTAATTAAAAAAAGATACGAAAAGGGTGATTACCTCCCTTTAGGAAAAAGATAAATACAGAACAATCACATGACAGCCAGTGAGTGATGTCAGTTTATAGTGTGACAGACCCTAGTTGCTATTTAGCATGCCTAGAGGCAACACATTACTCATGCTAGTTGCTATGTAGACAGCGGAAATATTTTCTCTTTCCTAGCACTTTCATTATTGATAAAGCTACTAAATTGCAAGGAGTTACCAAGAGTGAAAGAAACAAAACAATAAAAGAGCAGTATTATAAAAGACTGAAGATGGCAATTTAAATTTTTAAACAGTGTTCCACAGGTGAAAAATGTGAAAGTAGAAATTATTAGAATAGAATTTCAACTATAAGATGGTGAGACCTAACTGCTAATTTAGTATTATGCTTAAATTCAAGAAGTCGAGGTAACAAAGAGGCATGTTGCAAATTGGTTCGAATTATTCTATTCTTTTATCTATGTTCTGTTATAAAGCAACTGTTTCTCATTATTTGTTGTATCTTGTTTTGTTTTTAGCCATGACTGTTTCTTTTTTTTATTTTTATATCTCTCTTCTTTCTTATTTATTTCAACAAAACTGTTTCCTACCCCTGGCGGCATCTCCCATTTGCCTTTTCTGACTGGCTACTTGTTGAAATGGCATCTTTAAAGACAGGAACAGAACTGTTGCTGCTAATTATCTCTTGAAAATAACAAATGTTTTTGCAGCCAATGTGAAGCCCTCAAGGGAGGGAAGAGAAAACCTGGCAGCAGAACACTTTTGCTTCTATTGCAATATTTTGGAATCTGTATATTGTGAAAATTTGGCCCAATTAGTACTGCAGAAGTAGGCATTTTGGTTGAAGTCTGTGTCTAGAAACAAGATGGAAAATATTGGGTTGGGATTTCTTTTCTGATTTTAACTTGTCTTTGGTTTCTGTTGTGGAGTGGTTTCACAGTGGAGGCTTGTATTTGTACTAAGTCGGTCCTAAAATAGGTTTGACATACAAAACGTTAGGAACTTGATATAATGGGTAATGATGCAGAGAAATCTAGTTGCGGTCGCTGATACTTTAATATCCGACTAACGGTCGTCCGGCATCGACTGACTGAGCGACCCACTTGTTACTCTTACTACTCCTACTTATTATAGGTGGGAGAATCTATTAACTATAGAATAGGTGTGTTCCACTATAACAATTTCAAAGGTAATACTCTATACATTAAAGTATCATGTAAGTTTTTATGATCAGTTTTTTTTATGCAAAAAATATGGGGGTCACACTATACACAGGTAATTATTGTGAAGAGGTTAAAAATAATGCATTTTCAGTGACTGGTTGCACTATACACAGGTAATTTTTTCTAGAGGAGTATTTTTGGTGACCAGAACCTACCTGGTAAGCCTTTGACTAAACTTAAAGGTAAGCTAGATTCTACCTTTCTGTTGCTACAAGAACAGCAGAATGTCATTCACTGTGTGTGCCACTTAAAATCTACAAATACCTTATATAAGTGAACAATTAACAATGTTTTTTTTTTTTTTCCTTTCTCCAAATTGTGTTTATTTTCACTCGTACGTATGAGGTATTGTTTTTCCAATGTTACCCCCCCCCTTTTGTGTGACACACGTCTATACCATATATTTTTCACCTTTGTTCCTTATTCTTTCTTCCTCTATTTATTTTTATTTATTATATTCTATACATTTACTGGTATTATTTCATCTTATAATTCTCCATTACATATTCTTAAAATATTTTGAAAAGATACATCGCAATATATGGTAAATGATTATCGCACAGTGAAATAGCAAATGAATTTTAATTCTGGTATAGAGTAATATTATCAATAGGAAAATAACAAAATTGAGGAGCATTATATAAAATATTATATTATTATATATATCATTATATAAAATATTATTATATTATTATAAAAGCATATTCTACTATTCATATATAAATTATACATAAAGTATTGCAGTAGATGCTACAAGAAGAAATTACTTACAATAGACTGAAGAAGTACATTATTAACATTATTCGGACTATTGTCCTCGTCTTTGTTGCCATATTTATCACAATGTTTCAGCCATTGTATGCTCCAGCCTTCTTCAGGTAGTTGGAATGTCGAGCTTTATTTTGCTCACTTCTAGTGCCATGTTTGATAATGATGCTAATTTTACCTCTGAAAGTTCTCCACTGCCTTAACCGGGTATTGAACTCACACTCTGGGTCCTGTCACTGGATCTAACCAACGCCTTTATCCATGTGTCCTTGAGGACATCTGGATATGAATTTCTGGGTATTATAAACCTAATGTCTTCAGCAACCATTTTTACCAGTGCTCATATTACAATTTTGCTGTTATCATTCCATGTTTTTACCAGAGCTCATATTGCAACTTTGTTGTTATCATTGCTTTTCTCTGGCCTTCCTTATTACTGGTTCCCATATTGTATTTATTTCTATGCTTGGTTGGCTCAGGAGATTTTTGTAGCCTAGCATATGTGCTGATTCCTTGAGTTTACGAATTTTCCAATGGTGTTCCTTGTCAATGATCTCCATATGATCCCACAGCGGGCGGTGATCTCCCTTCTCTCTCCCTATGCGGTCAGCCACGCCTGATTTTTCCACTTCCCCTCGTGTTACAGCTTTCTGATGTTCTTGAAGCCTTACCTTGAGGGGGCAGCCTGTCTCTCCTTTATATTCCTTTCTGCAGCTGCACGGGGTAGCGTACACACAGTCTTTAGTGATGTTCTCCTCTATGGGGGGGTCTTACTCGGGAGAGATATCTGTGAAGTGTCGTCAAGGACACATGGCACAGTGGATAAAGGCATTGGTTAGATCCAGTGACAAGACCCAAAGAGTGTGAGTTCAATACCCGGTTAAGGCAGTGGAGAACTTTCAGAGTGGAATTAACAGGAGATAACTGATAACTGACATCCATTAAACATGACACGTGGAACTAGAACAGTCTACCCCAGTGAGCGAAATAAAGGGTTCAGTTCAACATTCCAACCACCTGAAGAAGGCCGGAGTGTACAAAAGCTGAAACGTTGTATTAAATATGGCGACAAAGATGAGGACAATAGACTACTAATGTAAATAATGTGCATAATACCTCATCTCAGAAATATAGACAGACTCAGACAGAAGAAGGTACTTTTTTTTACTGATCACTTATTAATTACACAGGAATAAATTGTTTATGATTCAAAAAAGGAAATAGTTCTTTTACTGACATGTATTAACATTTATTTGCTATAAATATGTCCAGGATGATGCCAGCTACTGCAATTTTTGACTTTGGTAGTTCTACTAGCATTGCTCAGAAGCTGGGGTTGCTTTATATATAAGTTATATGAAAAATTAGGTTTTCACAAAAAAATTCAGGGGTTGCACTATACATGAAGTCAGCTTATACATGCGTTTATATGGCAAAAACTTGTTTTTTTTTAATAATGAGTTCTTTTATGAATCTTTTAGAAAACTTATGTCACACAGTTAAAACTTCTTTCTGAAGTGAAATAGAAAATTTTGAATTAGTGATATTTTAATTTAAATAATACAAAAAATGTTTTTCATAGATGTTATCATCGTTAATGAGTTCTCTCATTTTCTGTTGGTAAATGTGTTTATCCATGATTACAATTCCCCTGCCCTTATCAGAAATAGATATATGGATATTTTTGTTGTTAACTAATTCTTTCAGGGCTTTTATGTCTCTTTGAGGATGTACGGTATTATTCGTTTTTTTGTATGTAGCTGTGATTAGGCCTCCGATTTTACCGAAGGCTATATTCAAGGCCTAATCACAGCTACATACAAAAAAACAATCAACACCGCACGTCCTTGAAGATACATAAAAGCCCTGAAAAAAATGTTTTGTAAACAGGAAGTATTTTTTGTGTTGGTCCCAATTCAAAGGGAATGACTACTAAAAACACCAACTCCCAAAATATATAGAGAAATCCTGCACGTGCTTGCTGGGTTTTCTTCCTAACCATTAAAAATGGACCACTTCTCAGTCTCATTCACCTTATTAAGTGTTGTGATAGTGTTGTGGAGTCGTTTCACAGTGGAGGTTTGTATTTCAATAAGTCGTCCTAAATTAGGTTCGACGTACAAAACGTTAGAACTTGGAAATAAGAGTTAAGGACACAGAAATCTAGTTGTGATGGTTTATACTTCAATATCTGACTCGCTCAACACCACCTGCCCTGAACTGGCGATCCCTACTGCTACTTATTGTCTCTGGAAGAGTCCATTACCATAAAATAGGTAGTATAACAGATAGTAACAACAAAGATAAGGATATTAATCCGACTTAAAATAAATTTTAAAAAACAATCAAACTTGGGATCATGTTCTTTGACCAAAGGTGAGATACAAAAAGTAAAGTTGGATGACTTCATAGTCATTCTGCTTGTCATTGTATCTTTTTTTTTCTTTTTTTTTTTTTTTAACGTTGAATGCATATTCTTTCAGTAAATTTGAACTGGCAGTTCAGCACGGGTGGAATTCTACTGGAAAATCTGTCAAAAGAATCTGATTCTCAAGTGAAAAGTTCTAGACAATAGTTTATTTTTTGTTCAAAGATTGTCTTTGAGTAGCTACGCAGAAGCAGATAAAAGAATTTTTGAAAGTCAGCTAGCTGTGGCATCTGGCAATCATGCATTCTCCAAGACAATTCTAAAGATGAACAGTGAATCTGGAAAAAGAAAAATTCTAAAGAACATTCCGAGTGTTATAAAATTTCAGAATATTCTGACAATCAAGTTCATAAGCTGAATTTTAAGTTTCTATACTGTTTTTTTTTGGGGGGGGGGCAGACATTTCTCCTCCTCCAGCAATGTTTGATCTCTACAACTCACCAATAGTTTGACAGCGTGACTTTTGTTGAAAGAAATCCCTATTGAAATTGATCAATGTAACTTCATTCAGGTTAAATACCGAAAGTTGTCAGTTTTCAGAACCTGTTCTTGCTAGTAATTTTTTTTTTTTTTCTGATATTGAATATTAGTTTAAAGATCAGGTCAATCCTTCATCCTGGGTATGATGATAAACTACATCTGCGCCCTGGGTAAGACAATAAACTACGTCCAACTGCAAGTCCTCTGGTCAGGAGATTTTGAAGAGCATGGAACCACCTCTTAATTGCTGGTGTTCCCAGGTCCACCCTGACCTGGGGTGGTAGCACCTGTTAGGGTCCCAGCTATGGGCAAATAGTTAACTCCTAAACTTGTGTAAAAATAGGTTTTAATACCAGAAATACCAGTCATACAAACAGTTATACATTCTTTGAAAAAAATATGACCAACTATAGATTTCTTCAAGGAAGAATATTCCCAGAAATAGATTTTTGAAGAAAAATATATTACTAGCTATAAAACTTTTGTTGGCATTAAATAACCCATTGAGGTTGATATGCTGTAAAACAAACCAAACCAAATCAGGTCAATCCTGTCCTTGTTAGATGCATATATGTTGGTAGTTAGTGAGGCCTATACGCAAGACCAGTAGGAGCTTCCACAGTGATTGCAGTGGAATATCTGATCTATTGGGTGTTCTGCTTAGGCACTAATTTTCTTTTTCTTTTTGCTTAGTTCACTTTTCCTCCAGGATGGTGCAAGGCTTACAGCCACATCGCATTGAAACTGGTTCCCATACAATCACTAAAGTTAAGCAACATTGAGCCTAGTCAGTACCTAGATGGGTGACTGCTTGGGAATACCAGGTGCTTGTAAGCTTGGATGTCTAGGTGAAGTAATGAATAACGTCTTGGAATTGTTAATCGAAGAGCTGAGTTCCAATTCCAGTTGTCTTCGTTATGTTCACTTATACCAAAGTACACTTAGGAAAGGTATGAATCCACCTCTTATCCCCTAGCTATGGGTTAATTAGTTAGTTGTATCACTAAAACATTATCTTAAAAAAAAATTCTATTTTCTAGCTTTAAATAACCGACAAAGGGTTGATAAACGATAAAAAGCAAATTCAATCAATGAAAATAAATATAAAAATGATAAAATATAAAGATTTAAAGAATGAATAAGTAAAAAAGCAAATTACTTAATTTTTACTGTAATTTTTATAAAAAATTCATAACTTTATTTAAATATTTTATTACAATCAAAAATATTTTTTACTTTTAAATAACTTGCAAAGGGTTGATAAGCTGTATAAAACAAATCAATGAAATACATCGCTATACAGGCATGTCTTTCAGATTTATTTACATTCTCTGGAATGTAACTATATAGAAACTATCATGTCACAAAGTGAGGGGCCAGTTTATATATTGATTTTAATCTGCAACTGATCTCTTACTTTATATCTAAATTATATTTTTTTTGTTTGTTTATTAAATTCTGATTAGGTATGAGTCCACTTCTCCCCCCCGCTATGGGTTAATCAGTAAAACGTATCAGTAAATCATTATTATCTAACAAAAAAAGAAAAAAAGCTACTCATAATCTAAAAATATTTTCTGGCTTTAAATAAGCTGCAATGGGTTGATAAGCTGTAAAATGTGAAGAAAAGTCTCAAACTACACTGAAAGAGGGTGAGCAGTAACTGAGCAGTACTTTTTTTTTTACTATACTTCTAAGAATTATGGTGAGAAATAATTTCTTTAAATGAAAAAAGATAAAATATGAGTAGCAAGCAGTTTTTTGAATAGACAAAAGTTTATTCAATGATGCTGATGAGGTTAGAAAATTGTGCCATTAATATTACGTCCATGCAGATGTTATTTAAAAACCAACGACACGGAAAAAAAATATCTTTACATCACTTCCATTCGTCAGTGAAATAAGTTTGAAAAAATTTCTGGAAACTATTAGGTTTGTGCAAAATAATGGTGTAATAATGTTGTTTTTGACGTTAAAAAATACGTCAAAAAACGACATTATTACGTCATTATTTTTGCACCAACCTAATACTTTTTTTGCTGAATATCTGAGGCTTTATTTAAAGAATTGTACAGGGTGTGGCAGAAATACCTCCCACATATCCCACCCAGAAATACCTTCCACATAATGGTAAGACGTTAGTGGCAGTGTTGTATTCATCTAGCTAATTTCTTAGCATTATATGGTAGGTACTTCTGCCACACCCTGTATAAACACACACACACACAGTCATACACTTAGGTTAAACTTTGTGTTGACAAAATTTAATCTATCAAAAAGTAACAAAATATTTTTTATTAATCTTGTTTATTAATAAATTTGATTTTTGTTTTAACTGACTTTAATACAAACAACACTTGTTTTTTTGTTTCTTTTCATTTTTACCAAGAAACTTTATTGAAAGGTGTTCAGGTATCTGCATTTTAAATAATCCCTGTCGGAAAAGAATTTTGCTAAATGCTTCGTTTTTTTTTTTGTTTTTTTTTTTATATTTTTTCTCACTTCAAGACATTGCTCATAAAATATTAAATTTAAATAAATGTTATGGTTGAATTCTTTTTTTGTATTATCTCTTTCATCTCCGTGATCTCAGAACGTAAATCTCTTCATTGATGAGATTGTATCTCATAAGTTTCTATTGGTTCTTTTAAATTATTGAGAACTGAAGTTGATATATCATCCCTGCTGTAACTGATTAATATTAGTAATAATGATATTAAATTAGAAACACCATTTTTGCGCAAGTTGTCTATATTAATAACAATACCAGCTTTGCAAAGTCTTTTTACTAATAGTACTAGTTTTATCATATTTTAATATTGCTGCATTTTTGATTAAGCTTTTCTTTATTTTGCTAGTTTTATTTCTGGTTTACGGTCAAATCATGTTGAAATACCAGTTCCTGTATATTCACTGAAGTTAAGCCTGGTCAGCATGGTGACTGCTTGGGAATACCAGGTGGTGTAATGGATAATAGGTCAGGATTGTTAATCAGAGTCGAGTTCCAATTCCAGTTGGGTTTGTTATATTAATTTACATGCAAATGCCTTTGGTAAAGGTATCAGTCCACCTCTTCTTCCACAGTGATGGGTTAATTATTAAGACTTGTATCACTAAACCATGATTACATTAAAAAAATAAAAATTCTTAAAATCTAAAAATATTTTCTGGCTTTAAAAAAGCTAAAAAGGGTTGATAAGCTGTAAAAAAACAAATCAGTCAAGCAATAGTTTTATTTCATTCTGGTTGCTTTTTGTCCTGATATAATCATGAAAATGCTTCATCTAAAACATTGGCAGTGAAACAAATTGTATCTTAGTGGCTTTATTGCCTTTCTTGGGATGAAATGATTAAAAAAATATAGAGAAAAAGAAATTGAAGACGATGTCCATGAAGACTGTCTTCTTGTACAAGTTCAAGTTTTGTTAAAGGCCATTTCTTTTTATTTTAATTTCCAATATTTTACTGTTTGAACAGTTGAAGAGTGTACTGAAAAAAAGCAATAAAAAATATGATTAAACTGAAGAATAAAATCATAGTGAAAATTCTTTACCTTAAAAAAATAATAATTCTACTATTATGAGATGAGAAAGATAGCAAAGAAGATCAAAAAACAGAAGTGATGGTAGAATGAATAAAAATTTATCCTTCAATTAGTTATCAAACATTTCTAAGAAAAGGTTAATGTAAGATTCATGGTTCCAAAGTCTGGAGATGCGATTCCAAATTTCATCAATCTACTTCATTTTTTTTTTTTTTTCTGTTGGTTAAAGAATGTATAGACCCAGAGTTATGGGATAAAATACAGCAGTAATAGAACTAGTGATGACAAAAAATAGTACAAATACAGAGGCATGTTGTGCCAAAAAAGCAATGATATCTGATGGAGTAGAACTAGTAACAGATTACTCAAACTATGAGATAATGATATATATTTTTATATATATATATATATATATATATATATATATCATGAACAATTTTAGAAGGAAAGAAGAAGAAGAGTTGAAAAAGAATCTAAATGAAATCGGCTAGACTATCTATATACCCAAAACAAGCATTAAAAAAAAAAAAAATTATTTCAAATTTAGAATTCTTAATGTCTCTTTTCTTTCATGCATAAATATAAACTTAGTTTGCTGAAGTCCGATGTCACATGAAAACTTTTCCACTTTCTTATACTTCTTTCATTGAACTATGTGACTGATGTGATGGAATAACCTGCCACCCCCATGAGTATTGGCACTATAGGTAGTAACCACCTATAAGTATCTGCTAAGACAGTGGACAGCAGAGTCAAGATCTGATAGAAGAAGAATGAGCTTGTACAAATGGAAGGCAGAACAATGTTTAGTAGAGATAACAAAAAGACAAAATTTTTTAAGAACAGGAAATTGTGGAGAGCCATGACTGCCAACATCCTGAAGAGTCGTGGTACATAGAAGAAGAGTAATGACACATTAATAAATTAGAAATGCAATTTGACATTTGTTAACTATATTAAGAATACTATGTTTAAAAATATTTTCCCTAATATTCTATTAGTCAATTTCTTGTCCTTTAAGCTCTTAATAAATTTGATCTTTTTGCTATCACTCTTAAACCCTTTTCCACTATCCATTTACACAACAAGCTCGCCAAGTAGTTTATGCATTGCTTTCCTCTTCCCCTTGCCTTATCAGTCCTTCGGTATGGCAGTGAATGCTGAATGGTCTTTTCACAGATGAAGGGGAGGGTTGACGTAGCAGAGATGTTGTTCTATGGAAGGATGCTGAGGATACTATGGGACAAACATGTAAGCAACAATAAAGTTTTAGAGAAAATAGAAACAAGAAAGAAACATATTTAATATCAGGAAGAGATAGTTGAAATCTCTAGGGCATATAATGAGGATAGAAGGCTTGGAAAATTTGATACTCACAGGACAGTTTAAAGGCAAGAGGGACAGAGAAAAACAACACATAACTTTCTTAGTCAGCTTGAGTGAATGGATGGCGGGATAAGGTCTAGGAGAAATAACAAAAAGACAAAATTTATTAAGAGCTACAAAGGACAGGATATTGTGGAGAGCCATGACTGAAGGGACACAGCACATATAAGAATACATTTTGGAAGATATGCTATATATTTGTTCTTAGAATGAAGTTTCTGTGTAAATAAATGCTTACTGAACAGGTCGATATTTATACATACAAATATGGGCTTATTACAATCAACTTCACTTCAACAACAAAAACCAAAGCCAAAAGAGGAATAACTAAGTCAAATCTGGCACAAGGTCACGTACACAGAACAAGCAATAAAAAGGTCAGAACTTGGAGTAATATATGGTAAGAGAATCATGGCTGAAGAAATTTTCTCATTTATTAAGAGCTACAAAAGACTGGTGTTGAATAAGTAACCATGGTTTAATGCAAAATAAGTGACAGAATTGTCTAACAAACAGAATTGACAAAGTTGGCAAGAAAAAGAAAAGAAAAGAACAGGGCAAAAAAATAATATGAAGCAAACAAACAATATATACAAGGCAAATTAACAATAATGAGGCAAAGCGACAGTAATATGGCAAAAAGAATTGTCATTGAAACACAAAAGCAAGTTTGGACAAGCAACCGTAGACAAATTGGGACTGAGTAAGATGAAACAGGCCTATTTTATTTGCTAGGAAGAAATCCCATCATGCATTTGTGTACTTCTGCCTATAAATTGCAGAGGAGCAATTGTTTTGCAGTCATCCCTAAAGAATGGAATCATCAACCAGAAATTTTGGAGAATCATCTACATCCTGAAGGGGACACAGCACACAGAAAATAATTTTATTCCACCTTATTGATGTCTTTTAGATGAAGCATTTTCACTTTTGTTTTATTACTACTTTAATTCAATCTAATTGTTGCTTTTTAAATGTAAAATTTTCCTACTGCTACTGTTTTTTATTCCATCTTGTTACTATTGATTTTTAGATGTATGCTTATCTCTTGGTTTTTTATTTATATGTCAATTGAACAAAAATCTCATATTACCTAATATCAAGGTTAAAGATACGTTTCAAAAAAAGAAAACTTTAGAAATAATGACAGTACAGACTTTTCAAACAATATTTATCACAAGTTTGCAGAGGGAATCTCTCCATGACCGAGCTTCAGTGGCTCAAAATCCGAGTGTCGTTCATGATAAAATGAAGAGAGACAGAAAAAAGAAAAACATCAGGTTTTCTTTTATATATATACCTGCTTACCTGTCTATATTTCTAAGATGAGGTATTGTGTACACTATTTACATTATTCGGAGTATTGTCCTCATCTTTGTTGCCATGTTTACGACTGTTGTACTCTCAGGCCTTCTTCAGGTGGTTGGAATGTCGAACTGAACCCTTTATTTCACTCACTAGGGTAGACTGTTCTAGTTCCACGTGCCATGTCTTAATGGATGTCAGTTATCAGTTATCTCCTGTTAATTCCACCCTCCAAGTTCTCCATCGCCTTAACCAGATATTGAACTTACACTCTTTCGGTCCTGTCACTGGATCTAACCAACACCTTTATCCACTGTGCCATGTGTCCTTGATAACTGACATCCACTAGACATGGCACTTGAAACTAGAACAGTCTACCCCAGTGAACGAAATGAAGGGTTCAGTCGACCACCTGAAGAAGGCTGGAGCATACAATGGCTGAAATGTTGTAATAAGTATGGTGACAAAGATAATAGTCCAAATAATGTAAATAGTGTACCTGCTTACATTTAGATCTGGTTGGTAGCTCTAAAGGTGATGAAGATGGAATGATGATGCCTCAAATAATGGAAAAAACTGGTTCTGTAGATAAGTCTGCTTTGTACAACAACTTTGACTAATGTATATTTATAGTTTGGTGAAAGTATTTCCATCTGAATATATTTATGTTGCAGCATTCAGGTGTTCTGTGCATGGAATAGTAACTATATAGATGTGCATTCCAGGTATGAAGTTGAAGATCATTATCCTCTCTGGAACTGTAGTTGACTCTCCGAAGCTTTCGATTCTGTCTCGGATCATGAAAGAACTAGTGGAAAAAATACATTTCCCTACTCTTACTTACAACGGAGAGTTTTATAATCGATAATAAAACAGTAATTATTATTATTTTGGTCATCAAAAAATATTTCTATTAGGTCGGTGCAAAAATAATGACGTTATAATGTCGTTTTTTGACGTTAAAAAATACGTCAAAAAACGACATTATTACGTCGTTATTTTTGCACCAACCTAATACAATTTTATTATACATTAATCTATTCAAACTATTGTTTCGATAGTTACATCTTCATGCAAGTATCTACTGCATTTGTTAATCTGGGAATTTGGAGCTAAACACTTTATTTGTTCTCATTCATCTTACTGTTGATATCAAGGGGCAAGTTCTTTGTTTTTTTGTTTTTTTTACTGAAACAAAATATGTCTTTCACTGCCTGATCCAGTGATTGAATTCTTCAACCTGATTATCCCACAGGACAATAGAATAGTGGATAAAAGTATTGGTTAAATCAATTTAGTTATCTGGAATGCTGTGAGTTCAATCACTGATATAGAATGTGAAAATCACTTACACTCATAATTTTTCTCTCCAGAATCTATCTTACATGTTTATAAGTCTACCATTCGTCCATGCTTAGAATATTGCTGCCACATATGGTCTGGTGCTCTTGAAATACATTTAGAGATTCTTGATAAAATCTAGAGAAGAATCTGCAATGTTATGGGTGATGACCTAGCATCTCACCTTCAATCACCTCCCTGTGCATGTTTCATAAATACTTTCATGGTAAATGTTCTGATGAACTTTCCATTATAGCACCTAAACTTTATGAATTTAAGTGCGGTACTAGATTGGCAGCAGTTGAAATGGCTAGATGTAACTGTAAGTTCTTTGTTAATAGTGTCTCCTCTTGCACTTCTTGCTTCCTGGTCAAATTTGATCTTCAAAAATTTAAATGCAATGTCAATCATTATCTTCTGTCTTCTTAATTCTTGTTCTTTTTTTAGTTCTGTCTGCTTAATAGTAGTTTTTCTCATATTCTCTAACACTCAGTAACCCCCCTTTGCGTCTTAGTGGCTTTAATGCCTTACTTGGAGAGGAAATTTAAATGCAATGTCAATCGTTAACTTCTGTCTTCTTAATTCTTGTTCTTTTATTGTTCTCTCTCCTTAATAGTAGTTTTTCTCATATTCTCTAACACTCAGTAAAGCCCTTCACATCTTAGTGACTTTATTGCCTTGTATGGGGTGAAATAATATAAATTTTTATATATCAGTAGAATAATTGAATGACAGTGGAAAAAAATTGTATGTAAAATGTTTTGTCATTCATAAAGGAATTCATCAGACTAAAGTAATATTCTTATTAATGGAAATTTTATATATATATATATATATATATATATATATATGGGGTAGGGGGTGTATATAAATGCAAATGTCAGATGTAATTATGCACTGACTGCAAACACTGTAAATATCAGAAAAACTAAATTTAAACTTTTTTTTCATTTTACAAGAAAAATCTATAAAATTGAAAATTTAGCTTTTCTGCATCATTGCTCCCTCAGTGTATAATTATATCTGACATTTTCACTTATATCCCCCCCCTCTCCCTATTCCATTAATAAGGATTCATAAGAATTAATGGATTTATTTTTAATCCTGCATCTTTATTGCTTCAAACCTTATTAGTGTGGACATTTCTTATTTTAAATAGATGTCCTATTTTTATTTATTAAACTGTGTGTATTAATGGCTGTCAGCCGACCTGTGCATTCCATTCAAGAGATCTTAAGTAAAAGAGGACACATCAGACAGTAGACTGTCACAGAGAAACTATGTTACAGCAGTGGGAAAGGTGTGAATCCATCTCACTCCCCATAGCAAGATAGATGACCTCTCCAGTTATGGTTGCCAACCAGTCTAGGAGAAGGACAACTCTGATTTCATAACTGTAACAATTGTCTGTAGTCCCCAATCCTCAGCAATTAGCTAGTCCTGGGTATGATGATAAACTACATCCAGCAGCAAGACTCCTGATCAGGAGATTGGAGGTTTTGAAGAATGTGAAACCACCTTTTAATTACTGTTGTTCCCAAGTCTACCCTGACCCAGGGTGGTAGCAATTGTTAGGGTTCCAGATATGGGCAAAAGTTAACCACCCCAAACAAAACACTACAAAAGTAGAAAAAAAAAACAGCAATACATTTTTATGTAAATTTGACAAGCAATACATTTTATCTGTAGTTGAAAGCATACAATCGCATTCAAATCATTTAGATTTCAGCATTAAATAACCTCCATTAATAAATGGAGGTTGATATGTCGCTAAAAAAAATCAAACCACCAATAGGAAAGAACTTTCATGGCATTACTCCATATAATATTCTACAATTTTTTTTTAAAGAAATCAAACTGTATTCCAAAATATAACTTCAACAAAACAACATAAAATGCACATATCACTGCTTCTAATAATTATGTCCACACAAATATGTATATGCACAAAAGCTGAGTATTATCATATTAAAAGCTCACAAGAAAATTAAATTTTGGCATTAAATGACCCATAAGGTCCTGATATGCCATTAAACAAATCAACAATTAGGATAGAAAGAAATAAAGAACATTGTAGTCTTTAAAAATAATTGTTAATCAAGAGATTGCTGTTCTCTCTAGGAGACTAATTAAAGATTGTCGACAATACAGCATCAGGTGAAGTAAAAAAAACATACAAGAAATAAAGGACATTTAATTTAATGGTTTCAGTAGCTTAAATGAATAGTTAACCCCCAAACTGGGGTCAAAACACTATGAAAGTATAAACATTATTATAGTAAAAATATCAGCAATACATTTTCATAGCAAAAAAAATTACACACAATATACTTCTGTGAAGGAAAGAACATATTACCAGCAATACAGTTTTTGTAAAAGAAATTACTAATACTCCCAAGAAAATTAAATTTTGGCATTAAATGACCCATAAGGAATTGATATGCCATTAAACAGTTTTTATGCAAAAAATACCAGCAATACATTTTCATAGTAAAAAAAATACCTGCACTATGTTTTTGTAAAAGCAATTACTAATGCTCCCAAGAAAATTAAATTTTGGCATTAAATGACCCATAAGGTGTTGATATGCCAGTAAACAAACAAATTCATTAAGAAATTATATAAACTTTTTAGGATTCTTGAGTGCTTGTGTGTGTGCGTCTTCTAGCATACAAGAGAAACTTCCTTTTAGAAATCCAAACCCCAGACTATTTCTTCTGATATTTGATCCAAATTAATTTCAGATGCTGTTGCATTTTACTGGCAAATTAAATCTGGCTGATACATCCTCGTGTATCTTCATCAGCCAAATGGATATCCATCATCATTGGTTTTCTAATTTTTGGGATGCCACAGATTATATCAACGTTTGTTTTTGTTTTCTCTTACATTCTCACTTGGGTTGCACTTAAATTACAAGTGGGTGAATGCCAAACGCAGCTGCATACATTTCCTAGATCTTTCTTATACCATAACTGATTTCTGCTAGAAATGATTAAATGTTTGGGAAACTCTTTTACTAATTCCATAACTGTTTCTACTAGAAATGGCTTCTTTTTTTTTTTTCTGATGCCATAAGTCATTCTCCTTGAAATAGCTAAATGTTTGGAAATTTTCTTTTTTCCTGATGCCATAAGTGATTTTGCCAGAAATGGCTAAATGTTTGAGAGACTTTTTTCTGACGCCATAATTAATTCTTCCAGAAATAGCTAAATGTTTATGAAATTTTTTTTTTAAAACTCTTTTTCGCCCAATACAAGGCCCAAGAGCCATTCAAGGTAGAGGGTTAGAGAATTGGTTTGTTGTATGAGCATAAAAAGAGGAGGAGGTAAGAAATGCATTTTATGAGGATATGCAGGAAAGATAACAATTAACCCTTGACCCTGTACATGACATGGTGGGCCTGAATTCTGAAGGTCAGAACTGGAGAAACTAAGGAATGGAGCTCCTCAGAACATTTGCTGTCATGATGGTAAAAGAGGTTAAACATGAAGAATTTATTTGCTGGTCTTTTTTCTTATTAGTATAAAAATATGAGAAATGTGAACCTTTGGACAGGTCCTAGTCATTTTGGGGAAAGCTAGACATAAGATGTTTTTAATTTAAAGTTTTTTTTTTTTTTTTTTGTTTTGTTTTTTTTGTAAAGTCTCTTCATTGTGTGTTCCATGTCTGAAAGGCATTTTCAAATTAACAAAAACAAAAAAACACCAAAAAACTTCAGTTTCAAAACATGACAGTGACTGTCCCCAGGTCACTCAAATTAAGTTGGTCTCAATTGTAAACTGTTTATAGATTTTAGATAGATGAGCTGCACCAAAAGAATGTTCATTTTTGAAGCTCTCTCTTAAGATTGGTTTTGTGTCCAGTTGGAATATGATGCCACCACTGACATAACATGATATCCACATATAGCTGAAAAGCTAGTATATTTGAAAATCAGTTAGAATAAAAGAAAAATTGTTTTGTTTTTTTTGTAAAGTCTCTTCATTGTGTGTTCCATGTCTGAAAGGCATTTTCAAATTAACAAAAACAAAAAAACACCAAAAAACTTCAGTTTCAAAACATGACAGTGACTGTCCCCAGGTCACTCAAATTAAGTTGGTCTCAATTGTAAACTGTTTATAGATTTTAGATAGATGAGCTGCACCAAAAGAATGTTCATTTTTGAAGCTCTCTCTTAAGATTGGTTTTGTGTCCAGTTGGAATATGATGCCACCACTGACATAACATGATATCCACATATAGCTAAAAAGCTAGTATATTTGAAAATCAGTTAGAATAAAAGAAAAATTGTTTTGTTTTTTTTGTAAAGTCTCTTCATTGTGTGTTCCATGTCTGAAAGGCATTTTCAAATTAACAAAAACAAAAAAACACCAAAAAACTTCAGTTTCAAAACATGACAGTGACTGTCCCCAGGTCACTCAAATTAAGTTGGTCTCAATTGTAAACTGTTTATAGATTTTAGATAGATGAGCTGCACCAAAAGAATGTTCATTTTTGAAGCTCTCTCTTAAGATTGGTTTTGTGTCCAGTTGGAATATGATGCCACCACTGACATAACATGATATCCACATATAGCTGAAAAGCTAGTATATTTGAAAATCAGTTAGAATAAAAGAAAAATTGTTTTGTTTTTTTTGTAAAGTCTCTTCATTGTGTGTTCCATGTCTGAAAGGCATTTTCAAATTAACAAAAACAAAAAAACACCAAAAAACTTCAGTTTCAAAACATGACAGTGACTGTCCCCAGGTCACTCAAATTAAGTTGGTCTCAATTGTAAACTGTTTATAGATTTTAGATAGATGAGCTGCACCAAAAGAATGTTCATTTTTGAAGCTCTCTCTTAAGATTGGTTTTGTGTCCAGTTGGAATATGATGCCACCACTGACATAACATGATATCCACATATAGCTGAAAAGCTAGTATATTTGAAAATCAGTTAGAATAAAAGAAAAATTGTTTTGTTTTTTTTCACCATATGACAGAGTTTATTAGTTGCTAATCTTTTATGTCAACTTATTTCTTACGATCTTGCATTCAAGTCTAAGCTCTTTTTTCTATTACAAAGGCATTAGTAGTAGCATTAACACATTATTATTTGAATTTGAAAAAAAAATAATAAAATAAGATTTATTTATTTCTTCTTGGCACTAAGTATCCATTCCTCAAAATGTCACCTTCCTGTTTAGCATTAAAAAGAACTCAAAATATTGCATGTGATTTAAGGTCTACTGTGGTGCCATGGAGATTTTTAAAAAGATGGATACAAAGTACTCTGGCAAAATGATCTTAAGAACCAGATGCTCTTTGTATTCATATTGACATCACACATTTTTTTTCCTTCATTTTTCTGCCTGTGAATAGCGGAGTACACAGCTCTGATTTCATTCAACAAGATTTTTTCAGAGATCAAGAAAATGTTGCATCATCTGACTCCATATAAAATTCTTTGTATTTTTATTCTTCATAGAAAAAGTAAAGTCTTGCTGCTTTTCTCCTATCCAAAAATAACTTTTATACAAATAAGTATTGTCGTCCTGGGTATGATGATAAACTACATCCATGTCCTGGGTAAGACAATAAACTATATCCAGCAGCAAGGCCTCTGATCAGAAGGTTTTGAGGAGCATGGAACCACCTCTTAATTGCTGGTGTTCCCAGGTCCACCCTGACCTGGGGTGGTAGCACCTGTTAGGGTCCCAGCTATAGGCAAATAGTTAACCTCAAAAATGAGGTAAAAACACTATGAAAGTGTAAAAATAGGTTTTAATACCAGAAATACTTTAAAAAATTATTACCAGCAACAAATTTTTGAAAAAAATATATTACCATCTATACATTTTTTAGAAAAAAAATATTACCAGCAATACATTTTTGAAGGAAAAATATTACCAGAAATAGATTTTTGACAAAATAAAATATTACCAGCAATAAAAATTTTGTCAGCATTAAATAACCCATTGAGGTTGATATGCCATAAGACAAACCAAACCGAACCAAGCAAATAAGTATTGAAAGTCCTCAGCTCAACTAAGAAAGCCTTAAAAAAAAAAATGTAAAGTTTGGTAAGTAATTCATCATTGGAAACAACCCAGAAACAAATTAAATTAATTTTGTATTTCTTTTTACACTGCTAATTGCACATGACACACAGTGTATTTGATAGAGTGATTGGGGAAAAAGAACATTGACACATGTGAATAATGATAAATTTTAAATTGACAACATTATAAAGTAAACATTTTTACTTACATATTTGCATCAAAAGTTATACGGGACTACTTTTCAGAACTATATATATATATATATATAATATATCATTATAAATGGATTTATATATAATATATCTAATTGTATATCAAAAATACTTTTACAAAGTAAACAAGGACAAAATTTCATATACATAATGTCTGCAAATCTTTCATTTTTGAATTAAATTTAAAGAAAGTTTATAGTAGCTGGTGTTGTGTTGCCATACAGACTAGGTTACATTTGTCATTTGTGTACATTTGTGGCTTGTCTGTCTTTAATGCTTAACATGTTTAGTAGTGAGTTAACTGAGAAGTGTTTCATTTAACAATGGCAGGATATCCTTATTGTGAACAGGCAAGTATGATTTTTACATATGGCTGAGTGAATGGTAATAGATGCAAGACTGCACGGCTGTATCAGATAGTGTTTCCAGACTGAAGGAAGCTGAATCATCCACCCTTCGCTGCTGTTTATCATTGCATTACTGAGACAGGGTTCGTGGCTGTTATGGGATCTTACCCATAATAATAATAATGGACTATTCCATACTTAATAAATACTGCGCCTCATGAGTAGTCAAGGAGTCAGTAGTTCAAGTCGAGTCAAGAGTCAGTCCGAAACAGTCACGTTCAGACAATTACTGCAAGATAGTGATACTGGTCGAGACTACATTGTTCTCTCTACTAAACCTGATTGTTCATACTAACACTTCTACTTCTCTGTATATATTCCTGTTTGTAATATATCTGTGTTATTCTATACCTGTGTTCGAGTTCTTCTTTATTGGTTCTACCTTGGCTATCACCGTGGTACAAGGAACCGAATCATAACAGTGGCATCACAAATTATGGATTGAGAAAGACCAAGATCCACTTGTATGCCTGACCATGAAGAACACATTCTGTAGACTGTTGGAGATGATCCAAGTATCAGCACATGTCAAGTCACCCTAGCATGTCATATATCTCATAGTACTCATGGAGGGTACAAGATCAGCTCCTGTCAGTATCATTTGCAATGTGTTAAGGATCTTTTGTCCTCTGAACATTCACCACGAGAACTTTTGATGATGGTTCATTATGCTAACTGCCGATCTGTTGTTTGTCGATTCAGTTTTGTTCATGGATAAGGTAACATTTGAAACAGATGGAATAACAAATTTTCAAAACCAACAGTTGTGGATGGATTGGAATCCCTATGGTACAAGAGAGACTAGACATCAGCATCAGTTTATAATTAATGTGTGGGATGTAATTATAGGTGACTGTCTGGTCGGTCCATATGTTCTCCCAGGACATCTACAAGGACTATTTTGAACACACTTCCAGACCTGCTAGAAGATGTATGCCTGTTAATATGAAGATGCATGTGGTTCATGTATGATGGGTCTCTAGCACATATTAGTCACATTGTTTGCGATGACCTGGCTGTCATCTACCATGAAAGATGGATAGGTAGGGGAGGACTGGTTCCATGGCCTACCACTTTCCCCGACTTCAGTCCTTTGAAATTTTATCTATGGGGCCACCTAAAATAATTGGTTTATGCAGCAGACATTAATAATGCAGAGATGCTTCATCAATGCATCATGGGGAATCTGCAAAATCATTTGACACCATGTGGGAGTATTTGAAAGGGTCTGCCGGTTAATGATCCGATGTGTATACGTATGTGTAGAAGCACATTTTGAACAATTGTTATACGTTGCTGCGTAATGATTACCTTTTAGACATATATTTATATGGACATTTTATCTTATTTTGGTATCAGGAACCTGCCCTCAATGCTTGTAAAAGTATTTTTGGATTGTACATTTAACAGCATCTACAATAAACTTTAGACTTAATAACTCAAGAACAAAGGATTTGCAAGCATATGTTTATATGAACTGTTGACATTGTTTTGGCATGAAGAACCCGCCCCCAAAGCTGGTAAAATTATTTTTTATACACCCTGTGTGTGTGTGTGTGTGTGTATATATATATATATATATATATATATATATATATATATATATATATATATATATATATATATTAAGAAATATAGTCTTAAGGTGTGCTATATTTATGGAATAAAGTGCTCAATATCAGAGATAGAGCATGTGTAAATATAAAAGTGAACATAGAAGTCAACACTTAGAGGGGACAGTCTGTTTCATGCTATATGCAATCGTCAGGCCATGTGTGCTGTTATTTTTCTCGGCTATTTATATATATACGGGTCAGTGGTGCATTGTGGGTAGTCTATTATGGCGGTTATTTTACCGGAAGTCATTTGTTTATTTATTTGGGTCAAATTATATTGCTTGTTTTTTATTTTTATTTTTTGTTTCTTATTTCATTTATTTATTTAATCGGTGTTTTTATTAATGTAGTAAGAATTTGTTTATATCACTTATTTAATAGTTTTGTTTTGGTCTGAGAATTTAATTAAAGCTATTCGGTTTTGAGGTTGATTGTTGTAGTTTATTCTAACTATTATTTTGGCGGGAACAGTTTTTAATTTGTGTTTATTTGGGTTGATTATCTTTATTTGTTTTTTTCTAATGGTAACTTTATCGGGATTGGTCTGTTCATTTATTTACTTGGATGAATTTAGGTCAATTTATTTTACTTGTATATTTTCTCTTTTCAGTTTTCGATTTTTAAGTAACGTAGTATTTATTTTTTATTTTTATTTCTATTTTTTATTTTTATTTTTTTATCGTTATTTAACAGTTATAGCTATTTTTTTTTTTTTTCCGTCTGATTTTTAGGTTTGATTTTTTAGTCTAACTAATACTTTGGTCATAATGGTTTGCTAATTTATTTATTACTTACTTTATTTGGGTTTTTTTGTTATTATTATTATTATTATTATTATTATTATATTTCGTCTATTCTAACAGGTGTGATTTGGTAATTTGTTTGGATTAATTAATTTTGCTTATTTTTATTGTTATTTTGTTTATTTGTTTATTTATTTGTTTTTATTTTATTTTTTCCGTTTTCAATTTTTAAGTAACGTACTAAAAATTTGTTTTCATGTCTGCATTTTGAGATGAGCTTGGATCTTTTATTTAATAATTTATTTTGGTCTGGGAAAGTAATGATAGCTATTTTTTCCTCCAAGCAAGGATTTTTATTATTTAGAAACTTAAAACTACACATTATTAAGTTTCTAAATAATAAAAATCTATTAAACAATAGACATGAGTTAACGGTTTTTTGCTGACATCATCAAATTTTTGCATTGAATAATTAGCATAAAAATAAACAAACAATAAAATAATTTTTAAAATCCATAGTCCTAATAAATAGTTTAAATACCCTACAAAAAAAGATAATCCTTTATGAAGTCATCAAAAAACAAATGTTACGGCAGTTTTTTTATATACACAAAACCCTTTCAGAAAAAAATAAAATAAAAAAATAAATAAATCTCCATAGACACGTAAACCAGACTAGGCGAAATCATCTTCCGTTTTAAATTTAGACACCCCAACCTTACCCTGACTTGACATCTATGAATGTAACTCTATACTGATACAAATTATTAACACCCTACACCCCTTTCTATTTAAACAAACGCTCTAGCCGTTACCATGGAAATTTTGATTTCAATAATGAATATGCTATTAAAACACATAAATTTCAGAAATAAGTTATTCAAAAAAAAATTTTGCTTGAAGATGGAACAGAGCTTACTTTAATTCAATTTAATTCAAATAATTATATTGAAGTTTTCGGCTCTTGTTTTGAAACATGAGACCTCTTATGTAGCGTGTTGGAATCATACTTTTAAATAAATAATTATATTTATGCTATACTTTTGTATCGAGCACTATTTTTTAAAAATAATAACAAAAATACTAAAGAACTTTGGATTATTTACCTAATGAGTTCTTTCCTATTTTCTATATATTTTCACATATATATATATAGAGAGAGAGTGACAGAGAGAGAGACTGGATTTTATAACTTTGGATGGGCACTGGTTTACCGCAGAAAGAAATGGCATCCTACTGCAGGAAAAAATCTTCCTCATCAGTCATGCATTGAATCATACATGATTGTTTAAGTATGTCTCACACATGGCATATAAATGACTTGTGTATATATATATATACACACACACACACACACACACACACATATATATATATATATATATTAATATGCACACACACACACACATATATATATATATATATTAATATGCACACACACACACATATATATATATATATATATATATTAATATACACACACACACACACACACACATATATATATATATATATTAATACACACACACATATATATATATATATATATATTAATACACACACACACACATATATATTATATACATCTATATATATTTACATATATATAGACTGGGTTCTGTAGCCCTGGATGGCAACTCGTTTACCGCAGAAAGAAATGGTAACCTACTGTGGGGAAAAAAATTTATAAATCTGCCTCATCAGTCATGTATCGAAAGATACATGATCACCTAAGCATTATCATGCATGGCACATAACAGACTGAAATTAAACTTCAGCTGTTGTGACCTCTTGTCCAGAGTGAATAATTCAAATAGCTTTCTGTATTGACTCCATTTTACTTGTTGATGGTTGTCTGGTTATTTATTTGTATTGTTTTTTTTTTGTTGTTTTTTTTTATCAGCTCGATAGACATTTTATTAGCTGATAAGGGAACAAAACTCTGTGCATTCTATTACTCATTAACTTTTATGATTGCTTCAAGAATATCACAAAATGAGGAGATTGTCTGTGATCAGTGGAGAGGACTTGCATGAACATTTTCTGAATTAGTATTTCATTATTGGATCTTTTGTATTCTTGGGGAGTCTCCAGAGTAGGAAAAGGCATTCTGTGAAATGTTTACTCACTAGACTTAATCATTGTACTTGTCACAGTTGTCAACTTTTAATAGTAAGTATAAAAGCCTTGTTTCTGGAGATCTATCTACCAGACAGTATCTTCCCATTGCACGAGAAAAACAGGTAGGTTTAAAGATTATGCCCAGATACCTGTAGTGGACTGGGAAATTTATAGATACTAGAAATTTTTTGCAACACACTGTGTTGAAATTCTCACACTATTTAGTATTAGTGAAGTTATTGCTAACATTTTTTGTTGAGATTTACAAACACTAGTCCTGATGAATGGTTGTACTCCAGAATATGCTCCAGTCCTGATGATCGGTTGTACTCCAGGATATGCTCCAGTCCTGATGATCGGTTGTACTCCAGGATATGCTCCAGTCCTGATGATCGGTTGTACTCCAGGATATGCTCCAGTCCTGATGATCGGTTGTACTCCAGGATATGCTCCAGTCCTGATGAGCAGTTGTACTCCAGGATATGCTCCAGTCCTGATGAGCGGTTGTACTCCAGGATATGCTCCAGTCCTGATGAGCGGTTGTACTCCAGGATATGCTCCAGTCCTGATGAGCGGTTGTACTCCAGGATATGCTCCAGTCCTGATGAGCGGTTGTACTCCAGGATATGCTCCAGTCCTGATGAGCGGTTGTACTCCAGGATATGCTCCAGTCATTATGAGCGGTTGTACTCCAGGATATGCTCCAGTCCTGATGAGCGGTTGTACTCCAGGATATGCTCCAGTCCTGATGAGCGGTTGTACTCCAGGATATGCTCCAGTCCTGATGAGCGGTTGTACTCCAGGATATGCTCCAGTCTTGATGAGCGGTTGTACTCCAGGATATGCTCCAGAAATGAAGTATTGCTGCCTTATCTTGGCTGGTACTGCTCAGTCCTTATTGTCCAGCTTTGACAGATTTCAGAATTTTGGTCTGATCTGATTCTAGTAAAGATAAAGCATGATAGTGGTCATCAAGTACTTTCTGGAGCAGTACAAGGAAACAACCATTCTTCCAAAATCCTTAGTATAAATATGAGTTCCATTTGAGGTCTGGAATGAGCTTTAGTCCCCATAGAGGATCAATGCAGTGAGCCTCATTGAGTGTACAGCCACTCATCTGGACTGAGGTATATTCTGGAGTATTGCGGTCTTGTGGGTGTCGAATTATTTTCCATTCTGCCACCAGTCTCCCACAGACAAAACCTTTCTAATTTCTCAGTACTCTATTACTATTTCAGTGGCAAATATTCTGATGAGCTATATTTGTTACTTCTATCAGTTCAGACATTAACAGCTAGCGCCCGCCAAGCTATGTATATAGTGCCAATTCATCCTCATCCCATTTTATTCCATTAGTAAGAAGGAAGTCCCACTTAGACAGCTTCTATCCCAGAACATTTGACCCATCACTAAAGATGAAGAAAAAATTGTTCCGTGTACCACTCTAGTAAGTAGCTGACTCCTCATGCTATCCTCTACCTTTACAAGTGCCAGATCAGGCCGAAAATGGAATACTGTTGTCATATTTGGGTGGGAGCTGCCCATTCCTCACTTTCCAGTTTTGATAGTCCAAAAGTGTCTCTAAGTTCTTGTGGGTGACAAATTATTATCCCCTTGCCAATCTCACTCTCAGCCTTGATGTGGCAAACCTCTCACTGTTTTATTGCCACTTTCATGGAAAGCACTTGGATGAACTGCATTCCTTGATTCTGCCAGTTCTAACCTTCATGACCAAGACCCACCATGTCACTCATATTGAAGCAAACTACCCTCGTCCCTTCTGTATTCCACTGGTGAGAAGTAAGTTCCACTCAAACAGCTTCTTCCAACAGACCTCTGCTCTGTGGAACCAACTCCCTAAAGGATGTTTCCCCGATCCCTACAATCTTAGCTTCTCCAAGTCTAGGGTCAACCATTATCTTCTCTTCCTCTTTGCATAAACTGACTCTGACTCTGTAACCCTCTACCTTGAGTGGCACCCGTACCTTGTACAGAGTAAACCACACAGTAAAAAAAAAAAAAAAAAAAAAAGAACTAGTGTGGAACAGACTCTTGAAAGGATATTTCCCCAATCACTAGGATCTTAACCCCTTTCAAGGCAACCATTATCCATCCTATATGTCCTCGTAATATGCACTTCTTACTTCGTCCCTTAAGTACTACTCTACCTTGAGTGGCTTTTGGGCTTTGTATTGGGTGAATAATAGTATTAAAAAATGTTTGCTCTAAATTTCACAGCTCTATATTTGTTGAGCTTTTTTTTTTCTGCTGCATCCTGTTGTGATGTCAGAGTTTGTAATATTTAACTTTGTGAACACCGTTCTGTCCATTCCTATTTTTATCCCAGAGTCTAAAGACAAGCAGTAACTTGAAACCAACTCTGTTTAACCATCATGAATGGCAATGCACAGTGTACATTGAAGCAGTAGTTACTCTCAACTCATTGTCATAACCACCTTAGCCATTTCGTTCATTCACTCAAGTAACTTTGGTTGAATTAAAAAGAAAAAAAAAGCAATATGGATAAAGTAGAGAAAACACAGCAAAACAAAAAAAAAAAAAAAAAAATAGGTTTCTAGTCTAATTTTGTATCTGAAAATAATAAAAAATGAGCAATATTTGAAAAGATATTTTAATGCTGATCAACTTTGATAACAAACGTCAAAAACCGGTCCTGGGTATGATGATAAAGTACATCTGACAGCAAGTACATCAGGAGGTTTTGAGGAGGAGCATGGAACCACCTTTTAATTGCTGGTGTTTCCAGATCCCCCCACAAAAAGGGTCAAAGCACTATGAAAGTATAAAAATATGTTTTAATACCAGCAGTACTTTTTTTGAAAAAGAAAAATATTACCAGCCATAAATTTTTGAAAAAAAATATTACCAGCAATATATTTTTGAAAAAAAAAAAAATTACTATTAATCCATTTTTGAAAAAAAACAAAAACATTACCAGCAATAACAATCTTGTATGTTAAAAACCATATGATACTGGATTTAAATATACCACATGATTTCCTTTGGGACTGTTTCTTTGTTGAGTATAAGTGCTATAATTACAAATTAGTTATGTGTTCAATCCCAGTTTCAGGTTTTAAAAATCTATATGTTTTGATTCAAGAGGAACAAACAAGAAACGGACTTTGAGGGACAAAGTAATGTAAGACTCAATAAGAAATATTTTATTGACCAAAAATAGAATACTGAAGATGGCCAGAGGTATATAGTTGAAATGTTTCGGATATGGTAACAAAGATAAGAAATATAGTTCAAATAAATAGATTTCTAAATTATTGTCCAGCATCTTCATTGTTGTTTTGATCATAATATTGCAGCTGGTGCATTCATTGGTGTAATGTAGTGTTTGGTCAATTTAAGCTATTGTAATTATAATTTTCTTTTTGCTTCACATTTTCCACATGAAACTTTTGTTCTGTTGGGAAGTGGTCATTTCCAGACCTAATTATCATATTTTATAGCAGGAATTCTGAATGAGATGAGGAATGTGAAACAACCCCTAGAAATGGCTGTGCAATGGTTTGCAGCCACCTGACAATTTTGGCTTTCTCTCTTTTTTTTTTTTTTTTTTTTTTTTTTTTTGTTTTGTTTTACTAATATGCAAATATTTTTCACTGTAGTGATGATTGTCAGCAAAAGGAACGGCCAAACATACAAATTGGAGATATCAAAATCAAATAAGTGTAACGATTTAAATATCTGGGAAATGTTTTAACAGAAGACGGAAAGTGCAACACCAAAATCTGAAGACACATTGGAATAGTGAAAGATGCCTTCCAAAAGTTAAGCCAAAGTATTAAGAAAAAGGAAAATTTCTTTTGAAACAAAGAAAAAAGTACTGGACTTTTATTAATATCACCCCTTACATATGGCACTGAATGCTGTACAATCTCTACAGAAATGAAATAAAGCAACAGAAATATGGTTCTACAGGATGCTGAGAATACCATGGATTGAACATGTGAGCAACAACAAAGTTTTAGAGAAAATGAAAACAAAAAGGAATTTTATACTTGACACCAGGAAGAGGTAGTTGAAATTTATAGGTCACATAATGAAGAATGAGGGCTTGGAAAATTTGATACTTACAGGACATTTTGAAGGCAAGACGGATAGAGAAAATGAGCACATAGCCTGCCTAGTGAGCTTGCATAAATGGCTGGCAGAACAGAGTTTAGGAGAGATTGCAAAAAAAAACAAATTTTATTAAGTGTTGCAAATGACAGAAAATTGTGGAGAGCCTTGATTGCCAACATTCTAAAGTTGCATAACATATAGAAGAGGATGACTGATTTTTTTCATTAAATATATAGTGAAAATTCTTCTGCAGAATTCTTACTCTTTTATCACTTGGAATTATGGCAAAATTTTCCAAAGAGAATGGGATTGAGATGGTCAAGATTGTTAAGAATTGGAACCAGTGAGTAATGTTTGAGGGTCTTTGAATTTTACAAAACAGTATTTCAAGAATTCTCTCGAAACTTCAATTCACTTGAAGCTTTTTTAATCAACTAAAATGCAGTTGTCTTCAAAAGCTGTAGCTAATAACAGCAAAAAATTAGCCAAAAAAAAAAAAAAGACTAAAAGACAAGTGATGCATGTGTGAATTGTCCAGTGTCAATTGATACCATGAAGCATATCCCTTAAGAACATGGACGGAAAAGGATTCATTTCAACTAAAACCAGTCTTGAATAAGAATATTTGAAAGCAAAATAAAGTTGTTTAAAGCAGTATAACCAATAGGATCAAGATATTTAGAATAAGTTCTAAGCATTCTGATAAATGAGAAAGATCTACAGGAATATGTAACAACCCATGTTTCACAACAAACATTTTATTTTTATTATTATATTAACATGCTCAAATACTCTTTTCTCCCTCCTAGCTATGGGTTAATTAATAAGACTTGTATCACTAAATCATTGATAATCCGTAGAAGAAATATCACTCAATCAAAAAGTGATTGTTCAAGAAAGTTTTCAGTAGCTTGAATTGTGCCAAGTATATCTGGTTGGTGAAAGACAAGATTTTTCAGTATGACAGAACTCCGTGCTGCAAATTACATGCAATACAATTTGGCTAATGAAGATGTTTTTGTGTTGACGGACTGGCCAGCTCAGAGGGTTTAGTAATCTCATCAAACAAATATAAACAGAAGTTAACAAAATAGTTGTGAGGACACAGACCTGGAGAATAGTCTCTGGAAAGATGGTGAAGGATTTGTAAATGTCCCTTCTCATGCTCATTGAAGCATTTACTGAAGCTGAGGGAAGCTACCCAAAATATTAACAATGATAGATATGCACACACACACACACACACACCTATATATATATATATATATATATATATATATATATATATAATACATTTTATGTTTATACATACTTTTTATAGATACAAATATTTAAGCAAATGCTCTGTTTATAATCTATAAAAAGAACGTATAAACATAAAAAATGTCTTAAATAATTGTCAGACTTTGTCCATTTCATAATGTATGACATATATACATACACACACGCATATATATATATAATTATTTATTCGAAAATTATAACATAAATATGTTATAAAATCACTACAAAAATAGCCATTTTGTTTCAACACTTCTGGTGTCTGATCAAGTGATGATGCTTTATTCTACATTCAACATCATCACTTGATAAGACACCAGAATTTTTGAAACAAAATGGCTATTTTTGTAGTGATTTTATAACATTTATGTTATAATCTTCAAATAAATAATTGTATTTGCTCTACTCTGTATTGAGCACTCTTTTAAGAATAGTATTTTTTGTTTATTGGAATTTATTCTGTATACATCAATCATATACTTGGGTGTGTATGTGTGTGTGTGTATATATATATATATATATATATATATATATATATATTATTTTACATCAGTAACATGGAAATTTCTATGTTTTGGAACTTAAATCTGTTACATTTTCAAGTGATGAATATAATTTTTCTAAAAACAAAAAAACCTATACATGTTACAATTATATGTCCATTATTTTACTATATATAATAGTTCATATAATATTTATTTAATTCCTTGATTTTAATTTTAATATTGCCATGACCTATGACCCATTAAATAAAATAAGTATAGTATTATAGTATGAAAATAATATAATATATATAAAATTGATTTAATCATACTAGAAGCCTCTTTAAAATAGTTCTAAAGTATGAACAATAATAATTTTAAAATAATAAAATCCTAAAATTAATCTTTTGTTGGATATAAATCTCTTTGTAATTAAAATCAAATTCTTAACCAGATGTAAATTGGTGACATGACTACAAATGATGGTTCACCCAGACAAATCTGAATAACACACACACACACTCTAGCGTACATTGTTTCACTTTTCGGCTTTAGCTTTGACCTGTCTTTTCATTGGTCAAAGAAGACAAACCCATAAAAATTTTGAAATCTTGTTCCTCCCTCCTTCCTAGCTCTTAAATAACATTCTGTTTTCAAATGTAAATCATTTTCATGAAAAGTTACCCAACATTGCTTGGAAATGGAACAAATTTAAGTTCCGAAACATAGAAAAATCCATGTAGCGATGTAAAATATTTTTTAAATAAAAATATATTATGCTCTACATTGTATCGAGCACTTTTTAAAAAATAAATGCTAAAGAACTGTGGATTCTAAACCTGTTCTTTCTCTTTATTTGGCTATATATATATATATATATATATATATATATATATATATATATAAGATCTAATTTTTACAAACTGCTTATTTTTATCATAATCCTTTCATATTTTTGAATATTTATGTATGGAAAAATATTTGTAAATATGAAAGGATTATGATAAAAATAAGCAGACATAATGTTTGTAATTTATTCAATCAGACATGCCTAAAAGAGAATTTGCTGTCTGTATATACCTCTGTTCACATCATAGTATGTTCATATTTCTCTTAATTGCTTAGTTTCCTTTCTTCTCACCTGTGGAACTCATTTTTAATTTCTTACTTCCCTGATAACTACAATCTTCAACAATTTAAATGCAGCATCAGTTGCCATCTTTTATCTACTTGAACTTTGTTTCTTTATTGTTCTTTCCACAATTCTTCACACTTAAGTCTTATCATTCTCATTCACTTCCTGTAACCCCTCTGCATTCTAATGGCATTATTGCTTTGCTTGGGGTGAAACGATTAAAAAAAAAAATTATCATTATTTCACTGATTTCTAACATTGTAACTTACCTGGTTTATGTGAGGTAGCCAAAAAATTTTGCATAGTCATTTTTGAAAGCAATCTTGCAACTTCCACTTTCGTTTCAAAACCCTACTAGAAAATATGATAATTAGGTCTGGGAATGACTTTAATAAGGATAATTTTAGATCTGTAGAAGATGTGATGTGGATCATCAACTTTGTAATTATTAAAAATTTAAAATAGTTTATGTTGTAATGGAATGTCCCACAGTCCCTATTGCCTATGTGGACTGACTATATCAGTAGCTATATACAGTGAGCACAGGATATACTTGGGGTCTTGCTTCGGCAATTAGTTGGAGATTCGTCTCCAGCTGAGCTAGTCGAACTCTCTACCTTTGGGCAGAGAGGAACCCAAACGAGGTTCTGCCAAAGGGCACAGTCTCATCTGGGGTGGTAGACAGCTACCTGACCCCGTTTTTTACAGGGTCTATGGGGAATTTTTACCCGAGCCTATGGGCTTGGATACTCAATGTTAAATTCAGCCTTGTGCCACATTTGACCACATAGGGTGGTTGGCAAATATCCTTGCTTCGAGAATTACTAGCCTGCCACCCAATTCCCTGTCTTTCAGTAGTGTGTTCTCTTTTACAATAAACCTTTCTTTCTTTCATCTATGTGCATGTTGCTGTTACTTCACTCGAGTACCACCTTTGTTTGTAACCTCTTTAAGGACACAACAGTTTAATATGTCCAAAAACTCTTTCATGTAACTGTAATATTATTTATAAACATAGTTATCAAAGCACCAAAGATGACTATGCTCATTAGAATAATTTGATTACCTCAGGACTTCAAACATAGTTAAAACATGTTTAAATCTAGTTATCAAAATTACAAAGATGACAATGCTCGCCAGAATAATTTTATTTCGGGACTTCAAATATAGTTAAAACGTTTTTAAACATAGTTATCAAAACAACAAAGATGATGATGCGTGTCAGAATAGTTTGATTACTTCACAACTTCAAGCAAAATTGTCCAAATTTGGATATCATAACAAACATGTGCCAAAGAGGAAAGTGTCCCGAGTTGTCATCTCGTCTTCAGTCAGTTTCTCATTGCTGTAACATAGTTTGCTTGTGCCCTTTTTATAACTAGAGTAATTGTTCTGTGAGCTTTCCTCTTTGGTACCTTGACTTCATGAATTTATTACTAGATTGGAAGTTAGGTCTCATCATTTTACTGTTGAATTTGTTAAATATAACTGTTCTGTTAGTTTTTTTTCTCTTGCACTTTACCCCTGTGAAGCTCTCTTCTGGTTTCCTGCTTTCCTGTCAACTATCGTTGAAAGGACTTGGTTGCAGCTGATCATGTTCATTAGTGACTAATGCTTGAATGGAACTGAACAGCTTTTTGAAATTGGAGTGATAACATTGTTAAGAAGGAGGATTGTAAAGACAGACATCATGTCCTGTTAATGGGAAGGAATCTTGGTCAACAGAACAGAAATTGGAATTTGCATATATACTGGTGCAAGAAAATGAAAACTGAACAAAACATATACAAAAAAGTTCCACCATTGCTAACCTTCACAGCTAAGACTGGCCCTGCCGCACACATTCTAGCGAACCACCTTCATTCACTTCATATTCCATTAGTAAGATGTAAGTTCCACTTGAGTAGCTCCTTCCCACAAACTGCTGCTTTGTGGAACTGACTCCCAAAGATGCTTCCCCGATCACTATAATCTTAATCTGTTCAAGTGTAAGGGTTAACCATTATCTTCCCTACATATCCCTATAAACTTTGCCTCTTACTCTGTAATCCTCTACCTAGAGTGGCTCGTGTCTTGTGCAAGATGAACAGTATTAACAAACAAAAAAAAGAAAAATGCTATTGTTCTCTTATTTACTCAATGTAGTTTGTTTTGGTACAAGGTCAGACTTGTAGGAGTGCTCATGAATAATGATTTAGTGAAACAGATTTTGAGGTAGCTTTACTAATCATGTTACAATGATTGGTTCTCAAATAATTTCTATAATTATTAAATTTAACTTTGTCTGGCCCAAGGCCACATTAGAAAGAGCACTTTTGACAAACAAACTCAATATTGGTGTTACTTTTTATTGATTCTCAATTTGTATACCTATTAAGTTTAGTTTTGTTTGGCACAAGGTCACATGAGTAAGAGCACTTTCGAGAAATAAACTCAATACTCATGTTATTCTTTATTGATTTATATGCATAAATTTAGCTTTATCTGGCACAAGGTCAACTTAACAGGGGGCACATGTGAGAAGCAAACTCGGTACTATTGATTTAGTCTTTCCTAAGGTGGATGTTCAAGTATTTTTAATATGACTTTACTAATTTTAGGTTTGTCTGGCACAAGGTCATGCTAGTAGGAGTATATGATGAAGAAAAGTTTCACACCACCAGGAATTAGTCTGTCAGGTGACCTTGGTAGCAATTGTACTATGGTAGGTGCCCAAATTTTGTTTTCTGGTTCTGTGCTAGGTCAAATTCATAAATGTTTATTTTTGTAGAGAAACTAGGAAAAAAATATGATTTGAAGAGGAAAAAAATGGTAAAATCCAATTGAATTTCTGAACAAATAGATCTTTTTCTTTGGTGATTATGGAGAATTTTAAAATATTTAGTTCCATCTGAATAAATCTTTACCTACTCCGATCCATATCCTGTTTTATCAATTTATATGCAGTAAAGATCCGAATTAAAAATATTGTGGATTACTGTTTAGCTGGAATCACTTTGAAATTTACTGGTAAACCATATCCATACAGCCTGTATCTTTTGTTCTTGTTGTCATGTCTGCAACAGCAATGTAATAAATGGCTACAAATTAAAACCAGAACAAAGGTCATTCGTTGACATTTTAATGAAAAATGTTTCTTTTTCTTTTCGTTCAAATCTCCACCCCACACTGCTGATTAGTTTATGAATGAAAGGTAGGACTGTTTGAGCAGATGTGGACCAAAGATAGATTTCTCATACTTGATATACAAGGTCGAGATTGATGGGTAAGGCGGCTTAAGGAATTCTTGAAGCATGGGATGGTGAGGCTCTGGGAAGGAAAAGGATGAAATGTGGATGGCGGGATATTTCAAAAGTTTATAAAGACATTGGAAAATGCAAGAGAAGTAAAGTTAGATAAATATCAGAGAAAGGATTTCAAGGGGTTAGAGCAACATTTCTCACCATTTTTATCTTTGTGCCACCCTTGAAATAGTTTTCATGTCTCAGCAAACCCCGGCATAGAAATCATTATATACCATTATTAACATCTATCTCTTATATTTTTATCACAGTCCACATAGTAAACATAACATGGTCAGTATGCATGTATTCTGGACTTTAGTCACTCAGTGATACATGAATCACCATGTACAAGTCCTGACCACTCACAAGTGGAGGCGGTTTCACACTGACACTATATATACATTGATAAATACATTTCCTATGATTATTATAATTTTAAATAATATAAGAGTTTGAAGCTTTTATATTAATAAGCAAGGATTTTCCAACAATATGCCATCTGTGTATAGTAAGATTATGAGTATGAAATTAAATAAAAATTACTCTGAAATGCATTGGCCTATTCGTCACTGTTGCTTATGGAATTCCTAGCAACCTCCTGCAGAACCCTAAGGTTCAAAAGAGCCCCTGCTGAGAAACAACACTGGGTTAATCCGTCAACACTGATGTCACAATGTGCGCATAGCTTTGTAGTGTGTCCACTCACTAGTGGGGAGGTGGTTTCACACTGACAACCTTTAGACATTGATAAATACATTACCTATGATTATTATAATTTTAAATAATATAAGAGTTTGAAGCTTTTATTATAATAAGCAAGGATTTTCCAACAATATGCCGTACATGTATAGTAGAATTAAGAATATAAAATTAGTTGAAATGCCTAAATGTAACTGTAAGTTCTATGCTAACAGTTTCTTTTATCACACTTCTCACTTGTGGAACACTCTTCTGGCTTCTTGCTTCCCAGCCAACTTTGATCTTCAAAAATTTAAATGCAATGTCAATCGTTATCTTCTGTCTTCTTGATTACTCTTCTATTATTCTCACCACTTAGTACTGTTTCTCTTTTTTTCTTATTCTTTCACACTCAATAACCTCTTGTGACTTTGTGGCTTTGAAATGGAGTGCCTACATGAGTACAAGGATCTATTAAAAATAACATTTAAAGTGATAAAAATCTGTCAGATTAATAAAAAATCCATTCTAAAATTCTCTTCATTTATGTTTAGATACAAAATTGTGCAGATATGAAAAACTTTGACAGATTTATAACAGGAGAGATTTTGCTTGTAGGCACAAAATTTGACCTCACCTGATTGACTGTTCTTCATGGCCAAGTTGGTTAGAGTGTGCTGGGCTAAACAGTAGGCCCCTCTGCCCTTAGGAGCACAGGTTCAATTCCTATTGGAGAGCGCAAATATTTTCTTTAATAAGATTTCTTGAACATTTAGGCAGGTAGACAAAAATAAATAAATATACTGTTTAATAAATAAATGGAGAGCATACTTATCTCACTTTAAACACTATTTTTTAATCGATACCCTTATTTGAGTATGCTCTCCATTTATTTATTATTATATATATATATATATATATATATATATATATATATATATATATATATAATGGGTGGATTTGAGGAGCAATTTTGGTTTATACAAGTTTGGTTAAAGACCAATGAAAATTATTCCTTTAGTTATTTTGTCCATGCTTAGAATATTGCCATCACATATCATCTTGTGCTACTGCTATTTAACTTGAGTTCTTTAATAAAATTCAAAGAAGAATCAGCAATATTATTGGTCCTGTCCTGACAGCTCAGCTTCAGTCATTTTCCCACCACTGTAAGGTTGCCCCTCTGTCTCTTTTCTATAAATACTTTCATTGTAAGTGTTTGGATGAGCTCTTCACTATTGAATATTGTTTTGTACGATTGGGTCAGTGCTTGCAGCTAGCTAAGTTATAGTTAAGACAGAAGAAGACCGTCCTTTTCCCAATCCCTCCCTTCGGCCTTGTGCCACATTTTTCTGTAGAGGACAAAATAAATATCGCTCTTCACGATGCTGCCTCAATGTTTTGAATTTAAGTGCAGTACTAGACTGGCATCAAGATCTCATCAATTTACAATTGAGCTGGCTATATGTAGCCATAAATTCCATGCTAACAGTTTCTTTTCTCACACTTCTCATTTGTGGACCCCCGATTCTGGCTCCATGCTTTCCAGTCAACTTTAATCTGCAAAAATTTAAATGTAATTTCAGTCACTATGTACTGTATGCCTGGTTACTCTTTTCCTTTCAAACTCATTATTAATGTTTCTTTTCCTGATTCTCCCACATCTTGTAACCTGGCTTAGTAGCTTTACTGTGGTAGTGAGTTTAAAAAAAAAAAAAAAAAGATTTTTTTTTCCTTTCTTTTGCTTCAGACCAACTTTGGGGGTTTAGGTACATACTTAAATAATTAATAATGAATTAAATTGTCAAGTATTGGTACTTTCAACTAACATTAGCCTTTGTGTGTGTGTGTGTGTGTATATATATATATATATATATATATATATATATATATATATATATATATATAATATCCACAGTACAAATTAATATATGAACACGTATGTAATATTTGAAAATGACGAAATGGATGTCATAGCATAAAACCCTAAAAACCTTTTGATATGTCCTGGAAAGGGATATGTTTATTCGAAGTAGCAAAGTGGTTGTTGACTACTGTAATCGAGTAGGACAATCTAGCAGGTAACCGTAATGGACTGGTCCTCGTCGTAGTGGTACGCAATAGGCATCCCTTGTACCTCCACATCAGTCTTTATTTATGGCTGACACCAGCCAATCATATTACTGTGAGGGGGAACCCAGGTGTATGCATATTCATTACATCATCTTTTATCATGCCAAATAAAAATAATCAGACATTGCACAATTTATATTCAAATATGTACCTGAAGCCAAAAACCTGATCCAAAATGTAGAAAAAAATAAATAAGAAAGCTCTTAGCTTAGAACTTTCGTTGATCTTTATCCAAATTTAACAATAATAATAATAATAATCTTATCTGGGTACTGAAAAGCAAAGCGGATGGTATAATGGCTAGGGACCTAGAATGAGAAATCAAAGTGAGTTCAAATTCCAATTATGTTCGTTATATTCACTTACATGCAAATACCCTTGAGAATAGTATGACTCCATTTCTGCTCCACAGTTATGGGTTAAATAGTAAAATACACTTGAGAAATCATTTTACCTATATGATAGATTACTATTTAACCCATAATTCTGATTTAGGCCTAACTCAGAATTTTGAGCTAAAAATCTTGAGGTCCACTTGTACACCACAGTTTATAGCAATAAAAATAACAGGAAAAAACTTCTACCAACCCCCAAAATTGTGATGAATAAAGGAAGTGAAATCATTAAGGCCATTTAGATGCAGTACAACCTCTTAATGTTGAGAAGATCTGTGCAAAAAATATGATGAACAAAGAGCTTCTCAGGAGAGTCATCCATGACTAGGTGTGGTCATAGGGTCATTATGCAGCTGAACACCTGACCAACTTCCTATATATATATATATATATATATATATATATATATATATATATAAGTCTACCTTGCAAAAGTTTTCCTAGCAAAGCCCATTGTACTTCAGTTGATGTCCTCCAGCTTTAAGGATTACCTTTGTTCATAGACATGTGTGTGTTAATTGCACGGTGGGATCCTTCTGTCTGGTCTCTGACTTTTTGACTTCAGTCTAGGAAGCCCTTTACCCAGAAATGCTGTACCATCAACAGACTTGTACATTGATACTAAGTCCATTTTACTCCCTTGTTCTAGAGGATCCTTTATGCTACAAGAAGGTTCATTCATTCTTTGATAGGTCTCGTTTTTAATCCTGCTATGTGTACAGCTACCTAACTCACCTGCAGGGTACTGTTTTAGTCATTGATTAATGTAGAGTGGCCCGATATCAAGGAGAATAGGGACTAAAAAAAAAAATAAATAAAATCTGATGCTCACAATCAGAGAGAGAAAGCTGAAATTTTTCAGGCACATAATGAAGAAAGAAGGTTTAGAGACTACAAAGTATATTGAAGGCAAGTGAATCAAAGGAAAGTGGTAAATAACCTGACAACTTTGTGCAAATGGATGGAGGAATTAATATTATAAAAAAAAAGAAAGAAATAAGTCGGGGTCATGAAGTAGTAACTATTACTGTGAGCTACAAAAGTGTGGTGATGTGGGTACCCCCCCCAAAAAAAAAACAAGTCTTACCATAAAAAAACAAAATTGGGTTCTCTGTGCTATCTGTTAAAAAACAAAATCTGAATCAAGATCAGGTTGACTTTAGTAGGCCTCGGAATATGGTAATTGCTTGCGGTTCACTGCCAGTCCCACCCAATCAAAACCTTTCTTACCCCCCAACAAAAGCGAGACTCTTGGCTTTTCATGGGTGAAGAAGATAGTTGTGGATGAGGATTTTTGACTCTTTTCATTTATGCCACGTCATTTTCTGTTGTTGGATTCGTGGGACTCATTTATGACCCTTGCTATTACAGACTCCAGATTTTTATATCTGAACCTCTTCATTGCTGTTTTCCACAAATAGGAAGCTGTGGAGAGCCATGATCGCTCAGATTCTGTAATCAAGGAAAACAGCTTGTAGTATTAATGAGTGAGAAAGAAATATTGATTTGTTTTCTACAGCTTAACCTTTGCAGGTTATTTAAATCCAGAAAATATTTTTGAATTGTAGGAATTATTTTTTGTTTTGAGTTGTTATGGATAGCGGCTTGGATTGAGGAATTGGAGAGCCGAGTTTGAATTCCAGTCAAATCTGTTACATTCACTTACATACTAATACCCTTGGGAAAGATATGAATCCTTCTTCTTCTCCCCCCAGCTATGGGTAAATAGCAGGACAGACTGGCTTCTATAGCCTTTGATGGCAAACGGTCTACCACAGAAAGAAATGGCAACCTACTGCAGGAAAAAAAATCTACCTTGTCAGTCTTGTATTGCAAGATACATGATCGCCTAAGCATGTATTATGCATGGCACATAACTGACTGAATGATTTAGTAATACAAGTTTTACTAATTAACCCATAGCTTAGAGAAGGCATGAGCTGGATTCATATTTTTCCTAAGGGTATTGCACATAAATCTATATATTGAACCCAACTGGAATTGGAACTCAGCTCCCTGATTAAGAATTATGAAACATTATCTATTACACCACCTGCACATCTAAGCTTACAGCATCTGGTGTTTCCAAGCAATCACCCATCTAGGCACTGACTAGGATCACAGGGTGTTAGTTAACCCCCAAACTGGAGTCAAAGCATGATGAAGGTATAAAAATAGATTTTTATAGTAAAAATTACCAGCAATACGCTTTTGAAAAAAAAAAAAATATTAACTGCAATACATTTAACCCTCGACAAAAACTCTCTTTACAAAAATATGATAATGAAACCTGATCTACAAATTGATTTCTTAGAAAGAATACATATTCTGTTCTTATGGATCTATTCTAAAAAAATTTTGTCAGCATTAAGTAACCCATTCAGGCTGATATGAAGAGAGAGAGAGAGAGTTCTTTATTTCTGCATTGTATTCATTTTGTGTTATTTTTTAAGTTTTTCTATCTGAGAGAATGCCTTAGTGAATCTTCTCTCATGGAATATTTCTCTATTATTAATATTATTATTATATAGTTAAGGGAACACAACTTTTGGTTTGTTTGTTTAACAACATATCTACTGGTTATGGGTCATTTAATTTAATTTTCCTGTGAGTTTGGTAATTTTTGTTTTCCAATGTATTGCTGATAATTTTTTATTGATTTTAATATGAAAATAATTACTGGTAATTTTTTATAATGTATTTTCATATTTTGACCCCAGTTTGGGAGTTTATTATTTGCTTATAGTTGGAACACTAGCAAGTGGATCTGGGAACACCAGCAATTAAGAGGTGGTTTCATGCTCCTCAAAATCTCCCAATCAGAGGCCTTGCTGCCAGATGTGGTTTATCATCATACCAAGGACAACAAATCTTACCTCAATAATTTAAAATTGGTTGTTTCCTTTTAACAATGTTCAGAAAAATAATTTTAAATAAAATTGCCACATACTCAGCTCTGTCAGACACGAGGCTTAATGTAAAGTAGATTGTGTTGTAATGTTAATATTAGCCGTTTCCTTATAAGGAAACATTCAGCATTCATTGACCAAGCAGCTTGTACTACTTCCAGTTTGAAATTAATAAAATCTTAAAACAATTTTTCAGGAAAATAGGTTTTGCCAATTGGCTGTTATTTGTCTTTCCAGTAATGAGGTTGGGGTGGGGTCTTTTCTAATCTTTTGTTAGAAGTAGTGGAGTACATCAACATTTTAGTCCTGGGTATGATGATAGACTACATCCAGCAACAAAGCCTCTGATCGAGAGATTGGAGGTTTTGAAGTGTGTGAAACTACTTCTTAATTGCTTTTGTTCACAGGTTCACCCTGACCCAGGGTGGTAGCACCTGTTAGGGTCCAAGCTATGGGCAAATAGTGAACCGCCAAACAACAACAAAACACTATGAAAATACCTATAGTAAAATTATCAACGATACCTACTTATCGTAAAATTGCTAATACTTGTTTATAGTGAAATTAACAATAATACATTTTATCTGTAGTTGAAGGCATACAATTGTATTCAAAACATATTTAGTCAATACCATAAAATTTTGTTAACAATATTTAGATTTTAGCATTGATTAACTAAACATTAGCTATACATTTGACCAACCAACATCAAAATAATTATTTTCACTATTTACATTATTTGGACTATTGTCCTCATGTTTGTCGACAAACATGAGGACAATAGTCCGAATAATGTATATAGTGTACGTAATACCTCATCTCAGAAATATAGACAGATATAATTTTCTTTTCAAGTTACATTTGATATCCACTTTAATTGTTTCAGCCATTGAAAGTCTTTAAGTAATGTGGTTTCTGCTATTTGGTACAGTTCTTTGTTTGCAGTTCTATAGCACCAGTTCACAAGGTTCAAAGAAGAGTGGTCCTTTGCTAAGGTCTACAGGTTTCATTTGCTCAAAGCCATTGTTAACCATTAATTTGAGAAAACTGTTTCATACAATTGACAGTTCAGATATTTCTGAACACATTTGTCGCCATGCATGACATCCATATAAAAGACTTAATCAGATAAGACTGTTGATGAACATGACTTGAGTTTTCAGGTTAATGTTTTGGTTTTGTAACCATAAGTAGTGTTGGAAAAGCTACTTTTAGTGCAGCTTATTCTATGGTCATTTACCTTATCTTTTAAACTAAATTTGTTATAACTGATCCATACACCAACTTGTTTGAAGTATTTACTATTTACTAATTCCACATCCTGAATTTTTATGATGAATTCAGAGTCAGTGCCATCACTGGCTTGATACCGATCCTAGATCCTAGTTTCTATTTTGGAAAGGTTTATCTTTGAGTCCTATTTCTTGGAGTACTTGGTAGAGGATGTTGATTTTTTTTTTTTTTTTTTTTTTTTTTTTTTGTTCAAGATCATTCTTATCTCAACTATAAACACCTGTGTCATCAGCATATCCACCCCCATACACACTTGTGATCAGCTGATTACTGAGATGGTAATATTCAATAACTCCACAACCAAGAAGGATTGAAATCAGTTATATCTAATATCTAATGGCAGATAATGTCTGCTGGTGGAATTGTAAAGTGTGTGGCAGACATTCCTCCCATAATAGTGACAATGGCATCTTCATCTAACTAATGTCTTACCATTATGTGGGAGGTATTTCTGTCACACCCTGTACAATAGATAATGTGACCAGAAATAATCTTTTTTTTATTCTAAATATTTTTTCAGTATCTGTCTATATTTCTGAGATGAGGTATTATATACACTATTTACATTATTTGAACTATTGTCCTCATCTTTGTTGCCATATTTATTACAATGTTTCAGCCATTGTATGCTCTGGCCTTCTTCAGGTGGTTGGAATGTTGAACTGAACCCTTTATTTCTCTCACTGGGGTAGACTGTTCTAGTTCCATGTATCATGTCTAATGGATGTCAGTTATCAGTTATCTCCTGTTAATTCCCCTCTTTTTTCCACTGCCTTAACCAGGTATTGAACTCGCACTCTTTGGTCCTGTCACTGGATCTAATTAATGCCTTTATCCACTCTAGGTCATGAATATCATAAAATTTTATTAAATGTTCAGTTAATAAAGGGTTCAATTTTTTGTGCAAATTCATTGTAAAATGATTCACTTCTGGAAGACAATGTGGTTTCTTAAAATGTTAGAAAAACTTTTTTAAAATTGAAATTCATAATCTAGAATTCTTTTTTCATATACCATTATTGATTAAGGTGTCCAGATTACAAATTGAAAAAAATTATTTTCATACATTTTCAGAAATCATGTTCTATAAGCAGATTTGTTTTGGCTTCAATAAGGGGATCAATTTTTACTGAATTTACATAGCAAACTGGATTCCCGATTAACTTTTATAAATTTTCATGAATGCTTTTTTTTTTTTTTTTTTTTTTTTTTAGATAAATCGTGATCTGGAGTTCTTAATCTAAAGCTATCTATAAAAGTTTTTAAAAAAAAGTTATTATTTCTTATTTCAATGGCTATTGTATAACTCCACCAGTTTGCCTTGTTTTAAGCAATATTCGAGAACTCTTTTTTTTATTTACACTATTTATATTGTTTGGACTGTTGTCCTCACCTTTATAGCCACATTCACGACGTTTCAGACATTGAACACTCTGGCCTTCTTCAGGTGAAATTTATTGGAATTTCGAACCAAAGTCTTCATTTAGTCTACAGAGGTAGATTGTTTTAATTCCTCATACCATGTCTTTGTATATCCCAGTTTTTAGTTAATTTTTGTTCTCTCTGTGGCTAGGGATTGAACTCTCAACTCTTTGGGTCAAGTCACTTTTGGATCAATCAACCAACACTTTTTTCCACTTGGTCATATGTCCATTGTGAATGTGGCAATAAAGATAAGGACAACAGTCCAAACAATGTAAATAGTTACAATACCTCGTATCAGAAATATAGATAGATCCTGAAGAAGGCTGGAGTGTACAACAGCAAGAACGTCGCAAATATGGCAATAAAGATTAAGGCAACAATCTAAACAATATAAATTGTTACAATACTTCATCTTGGAAATATAGACTGATCCTGAAGAAGGCCGATGTGTACAACAGGCAAAATGTTGTGAATATGGCAATAAATATGAGGGCAATAATCCAAACGATGTAAATAGTGAAAACGGTTAAAATACGTCATCTTAGAAATACATACAGACAGACACTCTTCTGTTTGTTTCTTTATTTTGCATCCAGTATTGTGTACAACATGCATTAAACTAGATAAAAAAAAAAAAGTCAGAGGGATTTTGGTGAAACACTCCAAGAGAAGTAATTATCTTTATAATTCTGTCGATGAGGTACCATTTCCTTTTTTTGTTCATAAACAAATGTCATGTTTATTAACTAACCAAGGCTTAGTACTATTACCAAACCGACATAAACAGTAGTTGACAATATAACCTTTTTTTTTGTGGGGGTGTCATTTAACTTTGTCTGTACTGGAGACTATCTGATTGAAACCAAAATAGGGGTGCTCATGAGAATTCACCCTCAGTTTCTTTATAGTCATTTCCAGTAAATGGAAATTTCTGATTTTTCACTAAAATGGGCCAACACAGCCAGGTAACAATGCTATAACAATGTTATTTGTTTATAGGCAGTTTTTTTTTAATCATTTCACCCTAAGTAAGGTAACAAAGCCACTAAGATGCAAGGGGGTTACTGAGAGTGAAGGAAACTGAGAAGACCTGGCTGGGGTGAAAGGACAATGTGCCAGCACAGCCAGGCAACAATGCTTAAAGAATGCAACAGTGAAAGTATTAATAAATCCTCAACATTTTATTATAGGCTGCATAAATAATTAATTTATTGAATGATGTTTAAATATCTTCTGAGAGAGAGAATAATGCAACCTTTCATTTCCCACTTTTAATTTACATTGACTAGTCCTAAAAAACTAAAATAGAAGATACTTTTTAGCATCACTGCTTCAATTCTTTGAGTTAATTTCAAGAGTATGAAATTTATATATTATGGTAAATCTAATTTGATGTCTTGGTTCATAAAGAATTTTCCAGTTTTTCAGGCAGTTCAGATTTTTCCTGAAGAGAATTGAATTGTCAAAACATTTGAAAGAACAAAATGCAATAAAATAAAACCTTGTGTTTTTTTTTTCCCCCATTTTCATTCTAAATCAATTCAAGACATTTAAATAATTTTCCCCAAGACAAATTTATCAAGCTTCTTATCTAAAAGCATCTTTATATTTTTTTTTTTCACTTTTATTTCTCTTCTTCTCTTTGCTCTATCTTGCTGGATACTCTCTCCCTCCAAATGATGCTTGTGTGTGTGTGTTCTTCCTTTTTCTCTTTTACAGATTTTTTCTCTCTTTTATCGAATTCTTTCTTCCTTCAAAAATAGACCAGTTTTTCTTTTCACTTTTCAAAACAAGTAGATTGAAATGGAAAGAACAAAGTTGCATAATAAATAAACCATCCAATTCCATTATTGCATTTCAGAAAGACAACTATTTCAGTATTCTGTAAAAGATAGTAGATAATCTGAATTACTTGCCACTTAAAAATGAACTTGTCTTTGTATGTCTCTCTCTCTTCTCTGACTTATCTATATATATATATATATATATATATATATATATTCAAACATGTTCCATTGAATAATATAAACATGTATCTATTTATTTTTATAATAATCATTTCTAGTTCTAAAATTATCTTCTTGGTGTTAAACTGAAAGGATGGCGATGTAGTTTTTTCTAACCTAAGTACTTTTGATCTTTTACAAGATCATCTTGAGGGATGAATTACAAAGACAAACTTATTGTAACTGTATGTTTTTAAAAATCACCATCACAACAGAATGCAAATTTTATTGCAAGTACAATAAGTTTGTCGATAAAGATATACTGCCTAAATATACATACCTACATACATCTAGTATGAAACAGCCTGTCACCTCTGAGTGTTGACTTCAATGTTAACTTATATATTTATATTTACATACACTCTATCTCTGATATTGAGCACTTTATCCCATAAATATAGAATACCTTAAAACTATATTTCTTCATATATATATATATATATATATATATATATATATATATATAAAAGTGAAAATTGTAGTCAGCACTTAGAGGTGACAGGCTCTTTCATACTGGACGCAATCGGCCTGACGATTGCATCTGGCATGAAACAGACTGTTGCCTTTGAGTTTTGACTTCAATGTTCACTTATATATTTACATTTACATACACTCTATCTCTGATAATGAGCACTTTATCCCATAAATATAGCACACCTTATAACTATATTTTTTTGATTCATATATATATATATATATATATATATATATATATATATATATATATATATTTCAAACAAGTTTTGTTTAATAATATTGACAGTATTGAAAAATGAATGTATTAACATTTGTAAGTACTCAGGAAAAAATAAAACAAAATGTACATAAATGTGAACTTTGATAAATTTACCACTGATATAAAACAAGTAATTTTTAAATTTGAAAAAATTAATAAAAAGAAAATTGAACAGACAGAACTTTTTTATATTTTATTCAACAAAAAATGTTTTGAAAGAATACTTGCTTCCAAAATACACTTTAGTGTGTGTATGTATATATATATATATATATATATATATATATATATATATATATATATATATATATATATACACTTTGAACTTTTTACAATATAAATGCATAATATATAATAATGCATAATATATAATAATATATATAATATATATAAATATAATATATAATAATGCATAATATATAATAAGATGCTACTCAAAGTTTCCTGCATCAAGCAGGAAACTTTGAGTAGCATCTTGCAGTAAGGAAGGATAATAATAATACTATTATTTTTATTATATATCTTAACTGTCATTTTCCATTGAGTCCTGTTTATTTTTACACCCAACATTCATTGTGAGATATATATATATATATATATATATATATATATAGTCTTTAAAGTATGCTATATTTATAGGTAAAAGTGTGCAATATCAGGGATAGAGTGTATGTAATTATAAAATCGATGGCCTGAACATATATCATCTGAAGAAGGCCATGAATATGGCAATAAACATGGGACCAACAGTCCGAACAATGTAAATAGTGAAAAGAGTAACAGTACATCATCTCGGATATATAGACAGAAGTGTCTCCAAAGAGAATATGTGTAGAGACATTTTAATATATATATTTTTTTTTTTTTAAGCATTTCACCCCAAGAAAGGCAGGAAGCCACTAGGACACAAGGGGTTACAGAAAATGAAGAGCGAGATCAGATAGGAGTGATAGAAGAGAGTATGAGGAGAAGGGTAGTGGATAGATCAAGGCAACTGGAGATGTCGATTGACATTACACTTGAATAGCTGGAGTTTATAGCTCTCAGGGAAACTGGAATAGGGAAAGGAGTTCCACAGGCGAGAGGTGCGAGACATGAAGCTATTGGAGTAGAAGAGATGGCTACATTTAGGAGTTTTGACAGTGAAAGGTGAGAGCGGGATGCCAGCCTCATAGGGCGCTTGAACTCATGAAATCTGGGAACCAGCGAATGCAGCTCCTCGGAGCAATTACCATGAAAGTATTTGTAGAACAGACAGAGAGAGGCAATGGTGCATCTGTGAGAAAGTGACTGTAAACGAGATGCCAGAGCAGGGCCAATTATATTGCATATCCGCCTCTGGAGCCTATCAAGAACCCAGAGGCAAACAAAAGGGGCACCAGCCCATATATGGCAGCAATACTCCATGCAAGGGTGAATTGTTGATTTGTAGATCTGGAGGATCGATTCCGGGGAAGAAAAATTTCCTGGCGTGGCACAGGGAGCCAACTTTCCTTGCGGTGGATGAGGCAATTGACTCAATGTATTTGTTCCATCTCAGGTCAGCAGTCAACGTGAGACCGAGCAACCGCAGAGAGTTGCTCTCGAGAAGTTGAGTGTCAGACATTCTAATGGAGGGCAAGGAAGGATCTCTATGGTAATTAATAGAGAGCAGTTTTGTTTTTGAAGCATTAAAGTTGACCAGCCAATTCCTGCCCCAGTTCACAACCGATTGGAGGTCCTTTTCAAGATGCACGGCCAGGTTAGTTTTGTCAGTGAGACTAGATTTGTTTTTGAGGCAGGAATAAATTGTGGTGTCATCTGTGTAGATGCCAACTTGAGAATTTATGGTGTCAGGAAGGTCATTTATATAGATAAGGAATAGAGTGGAGCCAAGGATGGAGCCTTGAGGAACACCTGCATTCGTGGGATAGGAACTGGAGGAGAATCCGTTAAGAATGAACTTCAATTCACGGTTTGACAGGAATGATTGTATTAGGTCAAACAATCGACCCGTAATGCGATAACCCGGGAGCTTGCGAAGAAGGCCGGCATGCCAAACCCTATCAAATGCTTTGGAGATGTGCCACGGCACAATCTTCCCCGTTATTTTGAAGAGCTCAGTAGACAGTTTCAGTGATGGCTGTAAGCACATCAGCTGTAGATCGGGCAAAGCGGAAGCCATATTGCTTGTCTGAGAGCAGATCATGGGATATGAGGTGGTTAACCACCTCAGTATTGATTAGGGCTTCGAAGACTTTGCTGAAGAGGGGTAGGAGACTGATAGGACGGTAGTTAGAAGGGTCAGAGGGGTCACCAGAGTTCTTGAAGATAGGAACAATTGAAGAGGACTTAGAAAAACAAAACTTATTTACAGTTTCAGATTAATTTATAACTTTTTAAAATTAATTTTTATTCTTTCTTAGGCTCCATTTTTTTCTCTTGTAGAAAAAAAGTCGAGAAGAAAGTCATGGAGCTGGGAGTGGAGTTGAAATTTTAGTAAATGAGCCTTACCAAAATGGACCTGGAGGCTCTGGACAATATACCTACAAAATCTATCATATTGGAAGCCATTTGCCTGGTAAGTGATCAACTTCTTTATATTTTCTTTATTTTACAGCCAAATTTATTTGCATTAAATTTTGGCATATTTATTTTTTTAAAATAATAGATAAAGATATTCTAGAAGATACAAATAAACATATTCAGGCTATTCAATATTTTATTATATATTTCGAATACAAATATCCACTATAATAACTTTGAAGTAATGAAAATGTTGAATTAAAAATAAATTAATTCTTTGAAAATATTTTTTGGAAAAAGTGGGAAAAATCTTTCCTGTGTTGTGTTTTGTCCATTAAAATATATATATTTTTCTATTTTATAAATTGTTTTCATATATATATATATATATATATATATATATATATAGGAAAACAATTTATAAAATAGAAAAAAAAACTATGACAAAAAGGCAAAAAATTTTTCGTGTTCCATCTTTTAGACTGATGATGTTCTAACAGACAAAATACGTCAAAGGAAAGATTTTTCACACTTTTTCAAAAAAATATTTTCAAAGAATTAATTTATTTCTAATTCAACATTACGGATTTTAACCTATATATATATATATATATATATATATATGTATAAAATAATCCATTGTTATATAATCCAAGTGAATCCTAATAATATAAAATATTAAAACTGATCCACAAAAAGATCTCAATGTATTTATTTTAACATGATATAAATTACATAGAATAGAAATCCAAATTTACCACATTCAAATAGCTATTTCAACCAACAAGGAGATTATTCCTTCACTCTTCTGAGTTGACAATGCCAATATAGGTCTTGTTGGTTGAAATAGCTATTTAAATGAGATATATATATATATATATACATATATAAAATGTCGATTGAAGATAGCTTAGTGGTAGAAACTCTGACTGACACCAAATCGGTTTGGTTTTGATCCAGGCTTAAGGCATTCGCATGTCTAGTTGCACTTAGGAGCTGTGATACAGTGAAACAGTTTGTTCTGTGAATGACATGTATGTATGTATGTATATATATATATATATATATATATATATACACACACACACATAAAGAATGCGATGGGTAAATTGTCATCATTTTATATTTTTAATTTTGTGCATGCATGTTGTTCCTTTTTCATTTTGTAGACTTCACAGTGTTGTAGGGTCAGTTGGGCACCTTCTGTAAAAAAAAAAGAGCACCATGATGCAATTCACTCTGCCAGAAATTTGTAAACTGCATGCTGTAATGCTTGGCATTTATGCTGGAAGCTCCAATACGAACATTTCAGAGTGTTTGGGCATCACTCTGAAGCCAGTGCAGAGAATTCGGAAAAATTTGGATGAGTCTAATGGTGATTATGAAGGTATACCAGCTCGGAAAGCTAATTCTGATTGTTCTGATAAGAAAAGAACTTGCATATTTGTTGTTGATGGCCTCAGACTCAACATGGAGGCCTACATCATGTCGTACTGCCTTAGGTCAAGAGGGTGGCTGCTAGAAAACCCTATGTATGGGAACAGGATTCCTCACCATGCCACACAAGCAGGAGATTCCAGTCATGGCTGTCAGACAATTTCTGCAACCACATCACCCCCTTACATCTGGCCACCTAACTCCCCAGAATGCAATCCTTTTGATTATTGTGTGTGGGGCGCAGTTGAGCGAGAGACCAACAAAACTCCTTGTAAAACCAAAGATGAACTGAAGGCAAGGATTATGGAAGCATTTACCAATTTAAAAAGGAAACCATCCAGAAGAGTTGCAGGAGATTCTGAAGCCATCTGGTGGTTCTGGTTGAAACCAATGGCGATTTTATTGAATAAATTTACTTTTTAGTATTTCCAGATACTTTTGTGCAATTTTGGTAAATACATCTGTTAAAATGAGATGTCAGTGTTATTTTCATTTTTGTTTGATTTAGATGACAATTTATCCATCGCACCCCTCTCTCTCTCTCTCTCTATATATATATATAAATTCTCAAGAGGATAGAATCCAGGTAGAACTCATTGTCCAGGACAGTAAGAATAAAATATAAGAGGCCCAAACACTAATATTCCATGGTTATAATTTATTACATTGGAATCGTATTCATGTAAATCATCAGACCTACAAATTCGAAAAGCCTTCTTGAATTTGTAGGTCTGATGATTTGGATTATGATTACGATTCCAATGTAATAAATCATAACCCTGGAATATTAGTGTTTGAGCCTTTTTTATATATATATATATATATATATATATATATATATATATATATATATATATATATATACTCTCCAGTCAGAGATCTTATGAGTCATTCCTTATTATAGTTTTTATAGATGCCCATCCCAGATTCATGGTGAATAAAATTAATAGAATGATACAGTATGTGTTGATATTACAAAATAGATATTTTAATATAGAGATAGAATGCAATGTTAATATTATCTGCATATATACATGTATTGCTTGGAAAGCTTTGTAAATCAGATTTTATACCTGCAAGTTGATAGTTCAAAACAATTGCACCTTTCTGTCGTGATTTTTTTGGTTGACTTGACGTTGATAAATAAATCTTTTTTTGCACAGTGCAATGCTTTACATTGGCAGAGTATGTGATAATTTCAGGCCTGATCAATAAAAGCATGACCTCATATGCATTACATTTTGCAGAATTTGCGTCGAATAGGAAATCAGGTTTCCAAATGCTATTTCACTTGCATGCTCTTGGGTTTTCTTTTTTCTTTTTTTTTCTTTTTTTTTTTTTTTTGCATGGAGGCTCGATGACACTTCTCACAGCTCACTGGGAGTTGAACCACATGGATCAGTGTGCACTAGGATCTGAATGTTTCTTTATTTAAGATTGCCTTTTAATGCCAGCTTGCGATGATGGAAAATCAACTTTCATTATGTCACTGTCATAAGATGTTTGATTTTCTTGTCTAGAAAAACTGTGTGGCATTCATTGATTACAAACATCCTTTTCATATATATATATATATATATATATATATATATATATATATATATAAAAAAGTGAACATTGAAGTCAACTCTTAGAGGCGACCGGCTGTTTCATGCTAGACGCAATCGTCGAAGATTGCATCTAGCATGAGACAGCCAGTTGCCTCTAAGTGTTGACTTCAATGTTCACTTTTATATTTACACACGCTCTATCTCTGATATTGAGCACTTTATCCCATAAATATGGCATACCTTAAAAGTATCTTTATTATGTATGTGTGTGTATATATATATATATATATAAGTTGTTTCATTAAGACAGATTATATATAAGGTTGTTTCATTAAAACAAATTAATGTCAGCAGTAAATAAATCCGTGTTATTGGTGAAAATTTATTTATTTCTCTATTGGATCCTGTTATTTAAGTCATGGCAATTATGTGTGAAAAATAATATCGCCCAAATGTCCGCCAAGGCTTTGGTGGCACACCTCCATTCGATGGTCAAAATTTTTGATGACATCTCTGCATAGTTACTCCTTGATCTCACCAATATGTCTTATTATCTCATCCTTCAGCTGTTGAATTGTTGTTGGCTTGGCATAGACCTTACTTTTGAAATGACTACAAAGGAAGAAATCTAAAATCACATGATCATGGTGGCCAATTGACTTCACTGTTTCGAGAGATGATGAAACCTGGGAACTTTTCATTCAAATTCTTTTGGAACATCCATTTTTGTAAGAGGCTTTGATAACTTTAACACATTGTTTGATTGTTAATCTTTCCATGGTTGAAATTGTCAAAGACTTAAGTTGTTAAATCTAAAAGAAAAAAAAAAACATTAAATGCTTAAATTTAATTCACATTTAAAACCGGTTCAAGTTATTGGAACACTCTTTATATATGTTCTCGTTAGTTGAGCCCTATACAAAAAGGGTAATTTAAAAAAAAAAAAAACAGTGGCTGCTGCTGCTATTAATGCATCACTTTCCAATTACGAATTGAGCACTCTTGGCTACTGGTGTTTGTATACATCTCATATATAATATGTTAAAAATTTCCCTTTCTCTGTTGTATGCCAATTGTTTAGGGGTAGAATCTCTGACTGATGCCAAATCAGTCAAATTTCGATCTTGGCTTGAAGCAGTCGGATGTCTAACCACAATGTTTTGCTGTATCACAGCAAAACAGGCTTGTGTGTGAATGATTAGATATTAATATCAAATCCATAAGTGGAAAGGATAATCAAAGGTCTTTTTAATATAAAATATTAAAAAGAAAGATCCATAAAGAGACCTCAATGTATAGTATATAAAGCAATATGATATACATCAAGGAAAGACTTAATGCATCATTGAAAACTCACTTATAAATTATAATTTATTTCAACAGGTAAGTTTTTAACCCACATCTCATCAGACCAAAATTAGGTTTTATAATTTTGGTTATTATGAGAATGCATGTAAAAAAAAAAATTACCAGTTGAAATAAATTAAAATTTATAACTGTGTTTTTGATGATGCATTAAGTTTTTCCTTGATACATTTTATATATATATATATATATATATATATATATATATATATATATATATATATATAATGGAATAACCAGTCACCCTCATGAATGATTACACGATAGGTAGTAAGTACCTATAAAGTCAACTGTCTATGAGAGACTTTAGGAAGTGTGAGAGCGAGACGACACAAGCACGTCCGACCTTCCAATTAGTGACACTCACTACTAGATTGACCTGTGTGTATAACTGTACCGTATTTCACATTGTACTTGTTGTGTACAATAAACTTTTCTTCTATTATCCACCCGGTGTTATGTGTTTATTCCCTTAGCACGGAATATAACACATCCTTTTCTTGTGGAGGTGGGGTGCGTCTTAATCTGACAAATAGGGCAATAAGAAAAACCCAGGAAATCTTTGAGATTATAATTTAAAACCAATTCTAATAGGAGTAAATAGGTTAACCTATCGTCCAGTTCACACTTCTGCCAAGTCTTTTGAACAGGAGTAGAGGTTTATCCCTTCTTTCCTGTTTAGGATTGACCTGTGTGTATAACTGTACTGTATTTCATATTGTACTTGTTGTGTACAATAAACCTTTCTTCTAGTATCCACCTAGTGTTATGTGTTTATTCCCTTAGCATTGAATATAATATATATATATATATATATATATATATAATATAATATAATATAATATAATATATATATATATATATATATATAAAATGTATTATTAATCTATGTGTATGACATTATTTTATATATAATTATCCTATTATAATTGTGCTTGTCAGTTGTAGCTCTTCATAAATTTTGCCTTTTTGCTATCTCTCCTAATTGTATATTGCTGATGTGCGGCAACAAATATATATATATATGTATATATATATATATATCTCTTTATTGTTCAAGTTGTGGTGATTGTGTAGAGTGAGGGAGAATCACAGAGGTTACAGTTGGGCACACAGGAATTGATGGAGGCAAATCTTTGGTGAACCTCTTGCCAGCCTCTCTGCCAGGCCAAGAGTTGGACCAGTTTTATAACATTTGGATACCCATGTTACTTTACATGACTACACCTTCTTCCGGTATGTCACCTATACAACTTCCGGCCATGTGCCCACGCAACTTTGTGCAGCCATGCCCCTTCTGGCAATCACACATTCCCTTTTGCTTAAGACACACCTGTGCACCTTGTTTATTCAAGGCTCAGAACACCTGTTCATCCTGTTTACTTTAGCCACTGGATGCATTTCCTGTTTATACTATCACCCATTTCAATTTTTGCTCACTCTCTGATGCCCAGAGGTGAGGTCAAAGGTCTTTCTCAACTGGTATCCTACACTAATCCCTGTTCTGCCAACTGTTTACACAAGTTCATTAGGGTGGTTATACGCAGCTTTCCTCTTGTCTCATCAGGGGTTCCCAAACTTTTGGGTGTCATCATCCACTTACACATTAACATAAACAAGACATTTCTTGTCTCATTAAGCAACAGATTGTTGATCCTTTTTTAGATAAGCTGCCAACTTGACCTTATCAAACCAAAGATTTTTTAACCTTATTGATGATATGAGATACAAATAAATATATATATATATATATATATATATATATATATATATATATATGTGATTGTTTGTTTTGGCGTTTAAGAAAACAACAATAATAATAATAATAGTGGTCATCGGTCAGGTGTACAATGGACTATAATATAATACAAATGATCTGCTATTTTGAAATTGAACTGTTTTTCTAGTCTGCTTCTTCAGTAAACTCCTTTTGGAGTGAGTTGCTTTGTGTGTTAAATATATTGTGTGTATTTAGGCAGCATTTTTCCATTGGTGCATGTTTCATTAAATAATATAGACAAGTTCTATCTATTTTAAGTAAATTCGTTCCTATTGTCTGTTAAGCTTATTAACATTATCATTAAAAAAAAGAAAGAAAATCACCATATTGATACATGTTTAAATCTAATCTAAGCTTTCGGCTTACTTAAGCCATTATCAAAGATGACAATTACAATATATTAACCAATACACGGACAAAACAATAATGATAGTCTGTTTATGTTTACATGGAAGATTTCCAAGCAATGGCAAACTCGGTTGACAAATTATATAAAAGCTTGTTAACATTTAATATATTTCAACCTTGAAAATGGCTAAATGTATAGCTGAAAGCACTCAGAAAGAGGGAACAATTAGACAGTTTTATTATATAAAATAACAAAATATCATCTTTGATGGTCGATATCTTTGTTTCATGTCTGTATAACCACTCTGTGGATGGCTCATGTAAGCCAAAAGCTTAGGACCAGCTTAAAAAAAATATCAAAATGTTGGACAATTTTTGTCTTTATTTTCACCAGAAATTAAAGCAAACATTTGATCATTAGAATGGCTCATGATCAGACATAATAGACATTCATTGTCTGTTATATTTAAGAATATATGATTAAGTAATGATCTGCTACCCCAATACACTATATACGTACGTACGTACACACACACACACACACACACACACACACACATACATATATATATATATATATATATATATATATATATGTGTGTGTGTGTGCAGATATGTAAAAAAATAGGAAAGAACCTGTTAGGTAAATAATCTGGAGTTCTTTAGTATTTTTGTTTTTATTTTTAAAAAACAGTGCTCCATACAGAAGTAGAGCTTCAATTATAATTATTTTTTGTTTTTTGTAGTTATCATATTTTAAAAAAAATAATTATATATGTATATGTATTTAAAATTTGCTTTATTTTTGAAGGAAGAATGCTTATTAACAAAGATAAAGCATTTTCACATAGAGATAGTGTGGACACAGAAATCAATACTGCATGTTGACTGTTAGTTTCCTGCTTCAAGCAATCTTCATATCATGAGGTGTGAAATTGCCAGTGATTATGCAATATTGATTTCTTTGTCTACACTGTTTATATAAATCCATATATTGTATTTTGTTTTCTCCTGGGGATAAAGATTTTTCCTATGATATCAAATCAACCAGCAGTAATTTGTTAATGATAAAAATGGCAAACCAAAATGCCGAGAACAAACGGTCAGAAAAAATGTCATTAAATATTAACCAGAATTACGAGTGCTGTCAATAAGTAAATGCTTGTTGTAAATGTCTTATTGTGTTCATAGATATTAATGTGGACATGTTGTATGACAGTGTCGTGCAAATGTCTATGGCATTGAAATAAAGGAAGGAATTTTTTTTTTCCTTCTTTATTATATTCCCAGCAGACCAACAATTTTTGCGATCAACTTATATGAGCAACTCCAGGAGAGCCATGCTATACTTTCTTGGTCTCACATTTTTCACTGACCTGAGGTGGAACAACTACATTGAATCAATAAGCTGCATCTACTGGAAGGAAAGCTGTGTCATGTCAGAAAATTTTTCTCATCAGAATCCATCTTGCACATTTAGAAATCTACCATTCGTCCATGTGTTGAATTCTGTCACATCTGGTCTGGTGCTCTACAAATATTTTCATAGCAACTGCTCTGATGACCTTTTTCCATGGTGCCCAGATGTGGTAATAAAAGAAGCACATTCCATCTCCCCTCTCCCCATCCAATAAACATTTTTCAGCACTAATCCAAATTAGTCAAATAAAAATTCATAACCTTCTACTTAGAGTTGTTATTAGGACATCAAATAAGTTCTCATTGATTTTTCAAGTAACGTTTTATTTATAAAAATTAAGAAAAAAAAAGAACATGTCACTGAAAGTATTGTCCATTGCTAGCCACTACTTTTTCCCAGCTTTCTGACAGCATTTGAATTCCACATCGGGAAAACAACACGTCTTTTAGGGCTAACCACAAGTCGACCATTTCTTGACATCTTCATAATAATGAAAGTGCTACTCGGACAGGCCATGTGCCATCAATCGGAACAATTGATAATCAAACGGCCAATATCTGGTGAATATGGTGAGTGGGTTAGGACATCCCATTTAAGCATTTCCAAGTAGATTTTCACCCATTTTGCATCATGTAGCCTAGTGTCGTCAGGTTGCAAAACCACTTTGTTGTGTCTCTGCTCATATAGCGGCCATTAAACATGTCAATTGTAGTTGATAGCAATCTCCCGTGATGGTTTCAGTCAGTTTGAACAGTTCATAATAAACTACACCCAGCTGATCTCACCATATGCATAGCAGAAGCTTTGAACCATGGATATTCGGCTTTGCCATCAATATTGATTCATGGCTGGGCTTACCCCATGATCTTCTATGCTTAGGGTTATCGTAGTGTATCCATTTTTCATCACTGGTCATGATACGATGCAAAAAATCTTTTCTACCATTGAAGCAGCTGTTTACACATGACAAGATGCCGTTTGACATCTCTCGACTTCAACATGTACGGCCCCAAATGTCCTTACTTTTGAATCATTCCTAATTCTTTCAAACATTTTGAAACTTGTGTGATCAATTTCTAATGATTCTGCAAGTTCAGCTTGTGCCTGACATGAGTCTTTGTGAAGTAATGCCTCCAATTCTTCATCTTCAAACTTTTTCAGTGCACCAGAGTGTTGTTTATCTTCAACATAAAAATCGTTATATTTGAAGCGTCTAAAACAATCTCTGCATGTCGTTTGCTACAGAGCATGGTTGCTGCAGACTTCTTTTTGATAAAGTAGTTCAGTAAAAATCCCCGCAAATACCCTTTTTTTTTTTTATGAAATCTGACATGTTTAACTCTATGAAAAACAAAGTTGTTTAAACTTCAGCGAAATGACATATACTGAATTTCAAGGTTGCTTATAGTACTTCCTTATAGATGTGTTACTATCTGAAACTACATGCATGCAGTTTTGGGAATGTCATCTGTTGGAAAACAGAATTTATTGAAGGTTCTAATATTATATTACACCTGACCACATGAATTTAAGCGCGCTACTAGATTGCCAACTTGGTCTCACCATTTTACTGTTGGACTAGCAAAAGGCAGCCACCACTTCTAGTCTAACAGTTTCTCTTCTTGCACTTCTCACCTGTGAAACACACTTCTGATTTCTTTCTTTCCTTATAACTACAATGTTCAAAAATTTAAATGCAATGTCAATCGGATTCTTCTGTTATCTTGAGTACTGTTCCTTTTCTGTCCTTTCCTCAATCCTCCCCATTTTCAATCTTTTCATTCTCTTTCACACTCTGTAACCTCCTGCAGGATTGTCACCTTCCTTGGGGTGAAGTGATTATAAAAAACAAAAAACTTAGAATTTAGTTTCAGTCTTACATTATTATATCTTTTATAGCTTATTTTTCATTTAAAGCAAGACTAAAAATCACTCACAGAAGAATTCTTATCGCTTAAAAGAATTTTAATCACAACAGCTATTTTCATATCCAATCCTGATTTGAATTTCAGCCTACCATCATTAAATCATTTACACTTTGTTCTAATTTGAATCTGTGCTACTTATTTTGTACTCTGAAGTATAATATGTTTCAAACAAGTCTTTTGAATAATTGATTATGATAAAATTCTAAACTGAAATTATTCAGACCCGTGGTAATTTGAATCCTGATTTCACAGCCACCTGACAATTACAAGCTGATTCTCAGTTACACATTGTCTAGCATCTTAAATCTTGTTATGAGTCTTATAATTGAGCATGCAATTCTCATGACTTCCTGTAATTTGAGATAGAAGTTGCCAGAATGAAAGACCTTACAGCTTTCTGTGATATATATCTATACTAAATATCCTCTTGAAACAAAATCTTTCTAACATCCTCTGTCTGGAATCATCATCATTCTAGCCACCCCTGTCTTGAGCCAGAATCTTTCTGGCCTCCCCTGTCTTGAGCCAGAATCTTTCTGGCCTCCCCTGTCTTGAGCCACAATCTTTCTGGCCTCCCCTGTCTTGAGCCACAATCTTTCTGGCCTCCCCTGTCTTGAGCCACAATCTTTCTGGCCTCCCCTGTCTTGAGCCACAATCTTTCTGGCCTCCCCTGTCTTGAGCCACAATCTTTCTGGCCTCCCCTGTCTTGAGCCACAATCTTTCTGGCCTCCCCTGTCTTGAGCCACAATCTTTCTGGCCTCCCCTGTCTTGAGCCACAATCTTTCTGGCCTCCCCTGTCTTGAGCCACAATCTTTCTGGCCTCCCCTGTCTTGAGCCACAATCTTTCTGGCCTCCCCTGTCTTGAGCCACAATCTTTCTGGCCTCCCCTGTCTTGAGCCACAATCTTTCTGGCCTCCCCTGTCTTGAGCCACAATCTTTCTGGCCTCCCCTGTCTTGAGCCACAATCTTTCTGGCCTCCCCTGTCTTGAGCCACAATCTTTCTGGCCTCCCCTGTCTTGAGCCACAATCTTTCTGGCCTCCCCTGTCTTGAGCCACAATCTTTCTGGCCTCCCCTGTCTTGAGCCACAATCTTTCTGGCCTCCCCTGTCTTGAGCCACAATCTTTCTGGCCTCCCCTGTCTTGAGCCACAATCTTTCTGGCCTCCCCTGTCTTGAGCCACAATCTTTCTGGCCTCCCCTGTCTTGAGCCACAATCTTTCTGGCCTCCCCTGTCTTGAGCCACAATCTTTCTGGCCTCCCCTGTCTTGAGCCACAATCTTTCTGGCCTCCCCTGTCTTGAGCCACAATCTTTCTGGCCTCCCCTGTCTTTAGCTACAATCTTCAATTTGCGCTTCAGACTTGACAGATTATTTTGAGTTTTCTATTCTCAATTTGCAAGGATTTGAGCAAAACCTCCAAAGAATATTCATCTATATTTTATATAATCTAAACTTATATTGTTCCAGTAAAAAATATTGATGCTTTTTTTTTTTGTATTCCAATTAGGGAAATACCTACAGTATAATCTTGTGGCAGTAATTGCTAAACATGTTGGGAATATTATCTAAGTATAGACATATATTTATAAAAACTATGAATTTGTCTCCTCATCAGATATATATTACCTTTTAGGCCAAACTGTATGTAAGTGACTATATCATTAATTTGGTAACTTAGTTTTTATTAATTTTTTGCATATAAGTGAAAACATACCTGCTACTAAAATGCAACAACAACTTTGTCTGCTACTAATTGCAATAGGTATATACTACCTTAGTGGAGTGGTTCGGGAAAGAAATCTTTATTGTTTTTGTACACATAATTATCTCAGGGATTTTCATGGTGATTGAAGATATTTTTTACCCAAATGTTCACCCAATGCCAGGCTCAGTAGCTACTCAAGGTAGAGGGTTACTGTAATGAAAGACATGACTTACCTCAGAACTCAAAACGAGCATGAATGTGTCTTGCCTGCAAAGTGATAACAAAAAAAAATATGGCTGCTATTGAAGACACAATTTATACATGCCTATCTCATACAGAACAAGACAATATCTGCACACATGCAAATTTTGGCCATTTTGGAATAGCCTAAAAAGCAGGATACCAGCAGCACCAAGGGTCAGGGAGTCATTCAGTAGACTGTGTGTAATAGAGTTGGATGTACGCATTGACAGATGGACAAAGAGGAAGTCAAAGTAGTCGTGGCTGAGTTGGTGTCTGTTTCCCAACTGCCTAGTGTAATGGCTGAGAAAGGCAGTCATGCAATTCGTTTCCTTGAGGCGACTGAAGAAGAAAAAAAGTAGCTGGGCTGCTGGTGAGCGACAGACTGCACTTTTTGACCCCCTTATCATCATATTTTTTTTTCCATACAGTTAATGAATGAATATTATATGAATGATATTATATGAATGATATTATTAGGTTGGTGCAAAAATAATGACGTAATAATGTTGTTTTTTTGACGTTAAAGATACGTCAAAAAACGACATTATTACGTCATTATTTTTGCACCAACCTAATATATGAATGTAAGAGGAAGAAGTAAGTGCATATTATGAGGATATGTAGGATAGATAATGGTTTAACCTAGACTTGAAGATGTTAAGATTGTAGTGAGTGGGGAAGTTAACAGTAACAAAAAATATTTTCATAAACTTTGAAGTGTATTGCTAAATTGTTTCAGAGTTCATTAATAGAATGTTTGAGTATATAAGGAACTTGAAATAACATAAATATCAATTGAGTTTTAAATTAATAAAATCTAATTTAAAAAAAATAATAGTAGTACATAGGTTTGTCTATTGCCCGGTTCACACTCCTCCCCAATCTTTTGGACAGGAGTAGGGGTTTATCCCTTGTTTACTGTTTAAGATTTGGTTTCCAGTTTCTTCTAAACTTTTTTCATTCTTTATCAATTTCTGTTACCTCTTAGTAGCATTATTGTTTTGTTTGAGGTGATTTAATAAATTAAAAAAATACGGTACATTTGAAATAAAAAAATTAAAGTGTTCATATCATTAACTAAAATCTCATTTTTTTCTCTTCTTAAATGTGGATTTAGTTAAAACAAAATCTGTTTTTGTGTTTGCCGATATTTACGTTCTAATACTAATCTCCTTATCTTTGTTGTTGTTATCATATTTAAGCCATTTTACCCTCTGCCTATCTTCAAGTATATGTTGATTCCAGTAATCTTTCAGGAAATTTTAAAGTGATCCCTTTATTTAATCTAACTCTTAGATTGTTCATGTTCTTCTGTCTATGTTTAGAGATATCTCCTTTTTTTTTTTTTAGTACTGCTCACTTATTGCTATCCCTGTTTCCACTAAGTCTGTGTCTGAATCTGTACTGCCCAGCCCAGGGATTGAACTCACAATTACTTCTTTAGTATTGCTCAGTTATTGCAAATCTTATTTCGGAGTGGAAATAAGACTGGCAATAACTGAGCAGTTAAAGTCTGTACTACCCAGCTCAGGGATTGAACTCACAAATATTGTCATCAAATTCATGAACCTACATTTCAATCCCCTAGGCTTTTTCCCCAAGGGACACCTAAAAAAGGCTGGAGTATCCAACAGCCAAAACATTGTGCTGACAACAACATACAGAGTGCAATGGACAAATTGTTGTCTAAATGATGCAAAAATGAAAATAACACTAACATCTCTTTTTAACAGATATATTTACCAAAATTATACAAGAATATCTTGAAATACAAAAGAGTAAATTCATTCCATAAAATTGCCATTGGCTTCAACCACCGCCTCCAGACAACTTTGGAATCTCCTGCAAATCTTCTGCACAGTCTCCTTGTTTAAGTTGGTGAATGCTGACATAATCCTTGCCTTCAGTTCATCTTTGGTGTTAAAAGTTGTTTTGTTGGTCTCTCGCTCAACTGCATCCCACAGATAATAATCAAGGGAGTTGCAGTCTGGGAAGTTAGGTGGCCAGATGTAAGGGGTGATGTCATCGCAGAAATTGTCTGACAGCCATGACTGGGTTCTCCTGCTTGTGTGGTATGGTACAGAGTCCAGGGCAGCACTACCTCCTCAAGGCACTTGATGTAGGCCTCCATGTTGAATCTGAGACCCTGTGGGAAAATGAAAGGAGGCATATAATATCACTGTCACTAGTGATCACTCCAAACATCATTGTAATCACCATTAGACTATTCCAACTCTTTCAGAATCATCCGTGTTGAATCTGAAGCTCTTACCAACAAATTTGCAAGTTCTTTTATTAGAATGATCAGACTGTGTTTTCTGAGCTGATTTACCTTTGTAATAACCATCAGACACGTGTAACTCTTTTTGAGTCCCCTCTGCACTGCCCTCAGGTTGACATCTGAACACTCTGCAATGTTCGTATTGGTACTTTTGGTGAAAATGCCAAGTAGTACAGCATGCTTTTTCTAAATTTCTGGTGGAGTGAATTGTATCATGGTACTTTTTTCTCACAGATGGTGCCCAACTAACTCTACTGTGCAGTCGACAAAAACAACATGCATGTGTGAAATTAAAAATATAAAATTGTGACAATTTACCTATCGTACCCTGTAGATGAGGATTTCAGTTTGAATGTAAATAATAACTTTTCCTCTCAGAAATGAGTTTATATTTCTTAGAAATGCCATTAATTTACATTCCAAGCCAGATTAGAGTAATCAGGGATTTAAAGGCTGATTTTTTGAGGCTTGCAAATTCTCTTAGTTGCCTTCTTTCCCCCACAGTACCCCCACTCCTGATAAGTAATGAGAACAGACTTACTGCTAAAATAGTTGAAGATATAAAATGAAAAAGAACAAAATAATTTATTTTTAAACCTCTTGATGCATCATTCATAGAGAAATCTGAGAAATGTATCAAACAAAGCAATGTTTTGAAATTTAAAAAAACACATGAAAAATATAAAGGCAACTAAAAAGTTAATCTCTAAATTAGAGTAAATTGTCCGTTTGTTTTATTACAAGAGCCTGTCCTATGTCATATTGTATGAGCCTGTCCAATGTTACATGGACAGAATCAAATAAGTTGCAATGGAAGTTTTCTTAACTATCTAAATTTTTGGTATAAACAGTGTTTTCAGCAAGAGATATATTTTCTAATGTTCTTTTTGTCATTATGCTAAGTTTACTTGAATTTCCTACTCTACACGTTCCTCTATTGAGCTAACATCAAGAGAAATATCTGAATATTTTTCTAATGTTTCTGTTAATAATAATAATAATAAAAATTCAGCAAATTTGCTGTGTTTTCACTTGTTTAAATAATGTGGTACTTTTTTAAGACAGTCTAATAGATTAACTTGATTGAAATATTTTTGTAAAAACTTATATGTGATCCATCGCTAAAGATGCAGGTAAAATGATCAGCTACCCGTACTGCTCTAATAAGTACCTGACTCCTCGTGTTATCCTCTAGCTGTATAAGAGCCAGATTAGGCCCAAAATGAAGTACTGTTGCCATATTTGAGCAGGAACTGCCCAAACCTCACTCTTCCAGTTTTGAGTTCAAAAGCAATACGTCCTTGATGGAGAAGAATTATTTCCCAACCTCTCTCTCGCAGGTAGGATGTAGCAATCCTCTCATTGCTCTATATCACTAATACCATGGAAAGTGTTCTTATGAACTACATTCTTTGGTTTTGCCAGCAACATTCATAGCTAGGACCCACCATACCACTTACATAGCAGCAAACCATCCAGATTCCCTATGAATTCCATTGGCGAGAAGTAAGTTCCATTCAAACAGCTTCTTCCTGTGAACCCTTTGCCCTGTGGAACAGACACCTAAGAGAATGTCTCCTTGATAACTACGATCTTAACCTGTTCAAGTCTAGAGTTAACTGTTATCTTCCACTCCCATCTGTATAAACTACCCTTTAATGTAATCATCTACCCTGAGTGAATCTTATTGTTAAAAAAAAAAAAAGAAAAAAAAGAATTTATTTGGCTCTGCTTGATTGATCTTTACTTGTATGAAATGTCAGATAACAACAATGGTTATTATGAATGCTGCAGGAAACAAGGAAAATGAGAAGAATGGACTAAACATCAATTGTCAGAAGATAGGATGCATGGTTGTTAGCAAAAGGAACAGCTCAACATGCAATTTACAAATTGGAGATACCAAAACCAAACAAGTATGACAATTTCAAATTCTGGGAATTCTTTTAACGGAGGATGGAAAGTGCAACATTGAAATCTGAAGTAATTTTAGAATTTCATTAAAAAATTTGGAAAACTTTTTAAATTATTTATTTTATGCTTGCTTCTTAAAAGAAAAAAGTTAATTTTTTGGAGAAGCCAAACTTACATTTATTTGTTGTTTGCTTCAAATGTAAACATGCTGATATTTCTTCTGCAAACTTGTGATTGAATTTTAACAAGCCACATACAAATTCTTTTGACAAAAACACAATGAGTTAAAAAAAATCACTTTACTGGCGGAAATATTGATGGTACATGGTAATAAAAAAGTAAATACCACAGACAAATAATTCAGTTCATTTTATGCATTAATATTTATTAAAACATACTTTTAAAAATTGTTATGCAAATTAAATGCAACGACTTATGTTGCAAATTTTTATTGCATTATTTTAAGAGGATACCCATATTTGAGTAGACACTGCATTTATTTTAAACAGTATTCTATTTCATCTACCTACTGAGAAAACTTAATAAAGAAAATGTGCTCTCCAGTAGGATTCGATTTTGCTTCACCTATTGCAGAAGAAACCACCATGATTTGACCTTTTGGTAACAAAGAACTTCACAAACAAGCAAAGTTCTGTTGGCCTGCTCAATTTTATATCCGAAACAAAGCAATTTCTAAAGAATTAATGGATTTTTTTTTTTTTTTTTTAGCGGATATATTTTTGTTATTTCAAAAATTATTTTTAGTGGATACTCATATTTGAAATAGACACTCTTTATTTTTTTAAATTTTGAACAGTGTGTATTCCTGCACACTCAAGTGCACGTGTGCTTCCCTTGCCCTCCTAGACGTAATACAAACTGTTTAAAATAAAGATAAGAAAACGGTCATCTATTTCAAACATTGTTATTCTCTAAAAATAACTGAAGTAATAAAATTGCATGGTTAGAAATAAATTCATTAATTCTTATAAATTGTTATGTTGTAAATGTAATTAGTAACATATACAAAGTTGTACAGACTAAACTTATAAAAATTATGATAAAAAGACCATGCAGCAGAATTAGACCAGAAATAGGACAAGAACAGTATGGGTTTGTTAAAGACACTGGAACAAGGAATGCAATATTTATGCTCTGAAAGGGCAGTACAAATGGACAAGGACCTGTAGCTGTATTTCAGCATTCTTGGAAAATCTATTATCACAATGTGGGATGCTTAGTAACAAAATTGATAAAAGAAAAAGAAAATTGTTTAGACCATATACTGAAACACATTTATAAAATAAAATTAAAAGTGTAAAAGTTTTTAACAATTTTTAACTTAAAAATGTTCAAAAGTTTTCAATATTTTCATATCACCCCTTCACTTCCTGTGTATGTGTAGTTACATCCACAGAAATATCACTTTAGTTCGTTAATGTGCTAAAGCATGAAATATGTCTCATAATATTTTCCACATTGTCGTTAATTTTCTTAACATTTGTGTTATTGAAATTTTAATATTAGTGTTAGTTTAAAATTTAAAAACTCGACAATGATGCTCAATATTTAAGCATTTGCATCTGTTATATCTAACCACAGATGCAAATTAGTAAATATTGGACATAGGTGTCCAATTTTTAGCAATGAGATATAAAACAGAGAAGGAGTTCATGCCCTTAGTACCTCAGTACCTTAGGCTAAAAGGAACAAAACCTAAATTTGAACTCAGTTTAGGACAAAAACAGCATGGATTTATTAAACACATTGGAACAAGGAACGTGATATTTTTGCTCAGAATGATAACAAAAAGTGCAATACAGTTGCATAAAGAATTGTACCTGTGTTTTATAGATTATGCAAAAGAGTTTGATAAAACATGTCACTGTTGTAGCATACAATGTAGCCATCTCTTCTACTCGAATAGCTTCATGTCTCGCACCTCTCGCCTGTGGAACTCCCTTCCCTATTACTGTTTCCCTGAGAGCTATAATCTCCAGCTATTCAAATGATGATAATGGGGAGATCCCCATTCACATAAATACAGTAATAAATATTGTATATTCGTCTGCAGTTGGAGATTCATTGCGAAATTCGCTTGACTCACTTCTAGCAGTTGACTGCTTTTTCTTCACACTGCTGGTGAATCTTATATGTGTTGTTCATGTCCTAAGTATTATCGTTCATTACCAACCTTTGTGTGATTATTCTATTCAGTAACCTTCCCTAGGTTACAGCAGTCACAAAGAATTGTTGGAACTGCTCATTAACTGTGACATATTTGAGAAGGATATTAGAATAATCCAGAACTTATAATGGCAGCATACAGATTCAGTGAATATACAAAAATAGAAAAGGGTGTAAGAGAAGGATGTGTCTTCTCACAGGACTTACTCGACTTATTCAATGAGGCAATTCTGAGAGAATTAGAAGTCTGATCAAGATTCATTACTGTCAGCCACAATCTTAACAACATAAGATATTCAAAGAACACAGTGTTTATAGCAAATGCAAAAAGGAAACTACAAGAACTGCTATAGAAGGTAGTTAAGGAAAGCAAGAAGAAAGGACTAAACAAGAAGACAATGTCTGATTGTCATCAAAATGTACAGCCCAACATGCAAATTACAAATTAGGGATGCCAAAACCAATCAATTATGACAATTAAAATATCTGGTAATTGTTTTAACAGAGGATGTAAAGCCTAATATTTGTTTTCTTTTTTTACAAATACTTTTATGGTAACTGCTCCGAGGAGTTGCTTTCACTGGTTCCCAAATTCACGAATATAAGCATTCTACTAGGCTGGCATCTCACTCTCACCCCTTCACTGTCGAAAATGTTAAATGTAGCCATCTCTTCTCGAATAGCTTCATGTCTCGCACCTCTCACCTGTGGAACTCCCTTCCCTATTACTGTTTCCCTGAGAGCTATAATCTCCAGCTATTCAAATGTAATGTCAATTGACATCTCCAGTTGCCTTGATCTATCCACTATCCTTCTCCTCATCCTTTCCTCTATCACTCCTATATGATCTTGCTCCAAATCTTCTGTAACTCCTTGCATGCTAGTGGCTTCCTACCTTGTTGGGGGGTGAAACACTTAAAAAAAACAAACAAAAAAAACAAAAAAAAACAACATCTTCCAAAAGTTAAACAAAGTATTAAGAAACAGAAAACTTCTGTTAGAAACAAAGAAAAGAGTACTGAACTGTTATGTAATATCAGTCCTCCTGTATGGCAATGAATGCTAGACCATCTCCTCACAGATGAAAAAGAGACATGAAGTAACAGAAATGTGGTTCTACAGGAGGATACTGAGAATTCCATGGACTGAACATGTGGGCAACAGTTTTAGAGAAAATGGAAGCAAAAAGGACACTTATACTTGACACCAGGAAGAGAAAGTTGAAAATTCTAGGGTACATAAGTGAGGAAAGAGGGCTTGAAAAATTTTATAC
>OZ010604.1:75065248-75140248 GCA_963932145.1 Acanthosepion lycidas | reverse complement strand
AACTCAAAGAGAAAATAATTGCATAATCAAGATGTTGATATTTCACATGACTTCAAACAAAAGGTTGTGTCAATACTAGATAGGGTGATAGCAGCTACTGAACTTGAGATACCTGTTTTCCTGAAAAAATTGTTTTAAGAGAAAGATTTTATAAATTTTAACCAAAAGTAGTACTGGCTGCTCAGCCAATGAATGCAGAATGTTTCCTTATAAGGAAACGACTAATATTATCATTACAATCAGAAATAGTCCTGAGTAAGATGGTAAACTACATCCAGCAACGAAGCCTCTGATCAGGAGATTGGAGGTTATGAGGAGTGTGGAAACACCTCTTAATTGCTGTTGTTTGCAGGTCAACTGTGATCTGGGGTGGTAGCACCTGTTAGGGTCCTAGCTATGGACAGATAGTGAACTCCCAAACAAAAACAAAACACGAAAGTATAAAAATATCAGCAGTACATTTTAATATAAAAAATTTACCAAAAATATATTCTTAAAGCAAAATGACCAACAATATCATTTTCTGTAGTTGAAGACATAATTGCATTCAAAATGTGTTCAGTTAAAGCCTTAAAATTGTGTTCAAAATATTTAGATTTGGGCATTAAATAACCCATTGATTTTGATATGCAGCTAAACAAAATCAAGCAACCAGCCAACAACCAATAATTAGAGATAGTCAGGGAGTGAAGAAATGTATAATTTGAGTAGCACTGGATTTTGGGTCAGTGAAGGCCAAATGTTTTCATATAAGGAAACGGTTAATATTATCATTACCATTTGTCTGTGTTTGTTCTTCCCAAGTCTCATTTGTTTTCTTGAGAAAATTTTGAATAAGATTCTTTAGTTTCAATTTGCCAAAGAATTGGTGTTATTTAATGAGAGAAATGTAGAATGGGTGTTTAAGAAAGAAAAAAAAAAAAGAACTTTGCAAAGAAAGGCGTGATAATCTATCTTGACAAATGAAGATTTTTGTCTTCACTACATTAAATATGTAAATGAAACATTTGTTTCAAAGAAAATAACTATTTTATCAGTATTTATTCACCTGTAAATCAAGATGCCTCTATAGATAAATACTCTTTTTTCGATGAAGAGAATGTTTCATCAAGGAACATTGTTTTTTTTTCTCACTAATTTAAAAAAAAAAAAATCCTCTTATTTAGCTGTTGGTCTCTGTCAACACTGACATTGGGTGTAACAAGTTTTTACTGTTATGAGGGAGTACTGAAAAGTTCTCGCTTCAACCAGGAAACCCTTCATTTTGTGAAATGTGTCAAGAAATTTTCAACATCCCATCATATCACTGTGTGAGATTTATAGAAGAGTGGTATGGCCTAGTGAGAAGAAAGTTCAACATACATAGCTCCTCCCCATCTTCAAGAACTACCACCATGTTAAACAGACTTTCACATGTATGCTTTCCTGAACATTTCAATCTTGATCTCTCCAAGTTAAAGCTTGTCACCTGTCCTCAGCCTCATAATCTTCTTTTCCTATCCAACTTCTCTTTTCTTTCACATATCCCACACCTCATTTAGTACAACTATTTTGACTGTAACCCTCTGCCTTGAGTGGCTTTCGAGCCTTGTACTAATTGAAATGGATGTGGCTGATCATTGCTCACTACCATTTCCTCTCTTTTGTTACTCTCGGTAACTTCTGAATCTTTATTGTCCCTCTTTGTTTTGCTTTGTTATCCATCCACTCAAACACATTAAGTAGATAGCTCCCCACACCCTGCTTCTCTTGCCCTCAATATGTCCTATGAGTATTAAATTCTCTGAACCCTGTTTCTTCATTATGTTTCCCAGAAATTTTAGTTCTCTCTTTCTGATTGTAAATATTAGTTTCTTAGTAGTTCCTATTCCCCCCACGACTTCCTTGTTGTTCACATGTTGTGTTCCTGGTATTCTTAGAATTTGTTGGTAGAACCATATCTCTATTGCTTTAAATCTCTTCACTTGTTGGGAGATCTTTTAGTATTCACTGCTCTATTTCAGAACTTTGCTTAGTTTCTGAAAGGCATATTTGCTATTTCTATGCACTTTTGCTTTTTGTATCACATTTTCCATCATCTGTTACTTCAATTATTATTCAATTTATTATAGTACATTTAATATCATAGTTCTTCTCTGAGACTGTCAGGCCCACTCCCTCCAAAAGGTTGCTGACCCCTGTTATAGTGGATACATGTATTTGAATACACACTATGTTTTTCCAAACAGTGTGAATTAAATCTACTGGCCTGTACATTTGAGAGTCTTAGTAAAGGAAATGTATTCTTCAGCAGGATTCAAATTTGCACCTCTCTTTGTAGTGGAAACCATTGTCTGATCCAGTGTGTTTTAGACCACTCAGCCACTGAGAGCTTCACAGCCCAGAAAAAGGTGGTTTCCTTTACAAAGAGGAATACAGGTTTGAATCCTCCTGAAAGGCCATATTTTCTTTATTAAGACTCTCAAATGCACAGGCCGGAAGATGTCTTTCTCACTTTTTGAAGAAACAAGTTGTGTATTCAAACACCTGTATACACTATAATATAATATTTAAAGTAATGACAAGATAGCAAAGGAAAGCAAGAAGAAAGGACTGTTTTCTTGTATAGTGTTTGAGTGTAGTGCAAGTTTATATGATCATTTTTTCACACTATACACAGGTAGTTTTTTTTTTTTTTTTGAATAGGTCAAAAAAAATTATGTATTTGCATTATACGCAGGTAAATTTTTCTAGAGGGGTTAAAATTCATGCAAAATTTTTCAGGCTCACACTATTCACTAGTTACATCCTATGTCAATGATCAGACCCCGAACTATCACCAGTCACAATGAACAGATATCCTGCCAGTGAGGCATCATGACTTGAGAGACTGTTGGGCCTTAACATCACACTGATCTGAAGTGTAACTTGGACATATGAGCCATCACTAAAGATGCAGGTAAAATGGTTGGCCCACTATACAACACCAATAAGTACCAGACTCTGCATGTTATCCTATAACTTTATAAGATCTAGATCAGCCCCAAAAATGCAGTACTGTTGTCATATTTGGGCAGGAGCTGTTCATACTGCACTCAATAGCATCCAAAAGCATCTCTGAGTCCTTGTAGGTGACAAATTATTTTCCACCCTCTAATCTCTCTCTCACACAGGTGGGATGTGTCAAACCTCTTGTTGCTCTATCGTTACTTTCACAGAAAGTGTTTGGATGAACTACATTCCTTGGTTCCACTGGGCCTAAACTTTACATATTGTAGCGCCTTCATTCCCTCTGTATTTCATCGATGAGAAATAAGTTCCACTCATACTGCTTTTTCACTGCACTGTAGAACTGACTCCCAAGAGAATGTTTCCCCAATCAATGCAATCTTAACTTGTCAAGAGTTAACAATTCTCTTTCCCTCCCATCTCTACAAACTGCCTCCTAATGTAACACTCTATCTTTAGTGGACCCTGAGCATTGTACAGGATGAATCTTACTGTAAAAGAAAATTACATGAACCCAGCTTATATATGTGTATATAGACTAAAAACAAAATCTATTCATTGCTTAGAAATGACTACCTTATGTAAGAGCACTTGCAGCTTTCTGAGCCTGCCAGGATCAGTGTCATCTTTATACTTATATGATATATTTATAAGTTACTTACACTTACCTTTATACTTAGGTTGTTAAGTTTTTTTTTTGTTTTGTTTTTAATCCTTTCATCCCATGCTGTCCTGGGTATGACGATAAACTACATCTGCATCCTGGGTAAGACGATAAACTATGTCCAGCAGCAAGGCCTCTGATCAGGTTTTGAGGAGCGTGGAACCACCTCTTAATTGCTGGTGTACAGGGTGAATCTTAGTGTAAAAAAAAAATTACACCTGACCCGGGGTGGTAACACTTGTTTGGGTCCCAGCTATAGGCAAATAGTTAACCCTGAAACTGGTGTAAAAACACTATGGAAGTGTAAAAATAGGTTTTAATACCAGAAATGCTTTATCAGCAATAAATCTTTGAAGAAAAAAAAAACTATTACCAGCAATACATTTTTGGAAAAAACTATTACCAGAAATAGATTTTTGACAAAATATTACCAGCAATAAAAATTTTGTCAGCATTAAATAACCCATTGAGGTTGATATATCGTAAAACAAAACAAACCAATCCAAGTCCTTGATGCTGTTTACATTAAATTTCATCAGCCGAGCTTATGTAAACAAAAGGAACATTTTATTTTTTCCTTCCATTTGATCAAGGAATTTTGAGTGACTTTTTTTCCATTTTATACTCTTTTTGGAACTTTGCATATTTTTACTATTTATAATTAAAAAAATTCATTTTAATCATGTTTCTATTTTCCCTCCTCATTTGTTATTTATTAACGTGTCTTCAATAAAATAGTAAATAAGGTAGTAATAATAAAATAACAATAAAAATAGGTTTTAATACCAGAAATACTTTGTAAAAAAATTATTACCAACAATAAATTTTTGAAGAAAAATATTACCAACAATGTTTTGAAAAAATAAATATTACTAGCAATACATTTTTGAAAAAAAAAAAATTATCAGCAATACATTTTTAAAATATTACCAGAAATAGATTTTCGACAAAACAAAATATTACCAGCAATAAAAATTTTGTCAGCATTAATAAACCCATTGAGGTTGATATGCCATAAAACTAAAAAAAAAAACAAGAAACTTTCACCCCATGCAAAGTCACTAAAGATGCAAGGAGTGAGAGTGTGTGACAATAGGGAGAAAAAAAAAACATTAAGTAGAGAAGACACTGAAAGAACAAGAATTAAGAAGACAAGATAATGATTGAAATTGCATTTACAATTGATAAACGTTGACAGGGAAGAAACAAGCCAGAAGAGAGTTCCACTTGCAAGAAGTTTGATAAAAGAAAATGTTAGCATAAAACTTACCATTATATCTATCCAATTCAACTATAAAATGATGAGACCTTATTGCCAATCTAGTACTGCACTTAAGTTCATAAGTCTAGGTACCATATAAGGAAGTTCATCAGAATAATTACTATGAAAGTATTTCTAGAAAAGATTGATTCTTCATCCTCTCTCGATAAAAAATGTTACAAACCAATTTTGGAGGTTTTTTTTTTTTTTTTTTTTTCCTATCTCAGTGTTTCAGCCAGAAGAGTTGTGTTTTGTGATAAGCACCTAACAAATATCTTAGCACCGATTTCATTGCTTTTGCAAACATGAAGCTGCCATTTTCAAAATGCTGCATCTGTTCTGATAGCTCATCTTAGGCTAATTTGTGTCAAGCATTGTGAGTTTCCTGTTTGTTCTATAAAGAATTTGGCTGGTGGTTAAGTTGGAAATTCTTAATGAGTAGAATTTAACTGCTTGGACAAAATTGTACTGTCCATATTCCTGGCATATATATATTTAATGATTTTTTTTTTTTTTTTTTATTGGTTCTGTAGTACACAGTCTACATGAGAGTGGGGTCTGGAAAATTCTTGATTCAGCGAAAAAAGCTCTTCCCCCAAAATCTGATATTTTGTCAGATTTTGAGAAGTGGATCATGCCAAAAACTTTTCAGCACCTCCTTGTATATAAAAACCAGTGCCTGTTGTTTTGTTTGCACAAAACACAGACCAGATCCACTTTTCATCTTCTGCATAGATAATCCGAAAATATGTAAGGTGCCTTAATGAATTTGATTATTACGACTGAAAAGTTAGTTTGATCCTCACTGAATCAATTCTTAAAAAAATTTTAAAATGTATTGCACTAGTTTAAATATCATCTTTGAAATTTGGGTTTTACTTGCAGGAAAACAGTATTAAGTTAATTCTAAAAAAAAAAAATTGTTTACAAGCAAGTTTTTTACTAATTTTAATGTCAATTTTTGTGATTCAAAATTATTTTCAATTGCATCATGATTGATGTCTACGGGCATAAATAATTTAAACTCTACAATTAAAAATATCTTCAAAAAATAAAGTAGACATTATAAAAATGTGTCTACCTATATGGGTTTTTAAAAATATTACTTAATCTTCACTTAAAATGTAATGAAAAGTACAATTTGCTAACAGCCGGTGTCTTTTACCTGCCAACTCAAAGATAAAGTTTTTTAACCAATGTTATTGATAGCTTGCTTAAAATTACAAGTGTCTCATGAGACATCTGAAGTATGGATGAAAAATAGCAAAAGGATATTCTTGGTATTAACCATGACAAATATTATGGGTATAACTAGTACAAATATATTGCTCAGTTTTAAAATGTGAAAAACGAAGATGTTTTGTTAATTTCATCAAATAAGAATAATAATACTTTCTTATCAAAAGTTAATTCTTAAATGAACTTTTAGTTTTCTAATTGATTTATTTTTAATCATTTCATTGCAAAAAAAAAAAAAAAAAAAAAGAAGCAATGAAGCCATTATGACACAAAGGATTACTGAGTCTGAAAGAATATGAGAAAAAGAAAATTTAATAGGAGTAGACGGATTTTTTTATCACCCAGCCTGTACTCCTTCCATGCTTATTGAACAGGAGTAGAGGCTTATCCCTTGTTTCTGATGTGTTTTACCAAGTTACTGATTTAAATTGTAACATTTTTGGGAATCTGACTGATCAATGATCATGAATTTTCATTTTGAGTGTAGTTATCTGGTTGCTGCATCATGATTGGTAGGAAGGAGCCCAAACTCTTTAGTAGCACTTAGGCTACTCTGGTTAACAATCACATTGCAAATATACAATGCAACCCTCACACAAGCTTTCTGCTGACTAGCCAATGATTACCTCATGTATTTTAATTCTCAATCTTGCCAATGTTTACTGAAAGCTAGGAAAGAACCTGCTGCATGCTCACAAGGTAACAATACTAATGATAAACACCAAAGTCGATAAAATCAAAAACAAACAACACAACAATTTACCCATCGCACCCTGTATGTAGTTAAGATGCTTTGATTATAGGTAGAGTGTAAATATACTCTGATGTACTGATCTATACATAAATGTTTTATGGCTTTTATGCTAGCAATGTCTTGTATTAAAAATGGGATTCCTTAATCTAAAATTTCTTGTAAATACAAGAAATCTATCTTCTATTTTCTGATATTTTATGCCTAATTTTGCAGCTCTTCAAACTCACCTGGAGTCAAATTTACTGATTTACTTTATTCGGTTGAGCTAACTCAGACATTCATGAATCTATCACGCCGACCATTATCATCCTGCATCAAGATTGGAAGATCATTATGGTGTCATTCTGTGTCATAGCTAGTCAATGTAGATGGTTGCTGGGCAACCAACCTGTCTTGCTGTATGGCTCTTTGTCTAGAGGAGTAGATCACATGTGAATTCTTGTTTTGCTTGACAACAGTATCCTGCAAAGTGCATTCTGTGTTTGCATGAGATTGTAGAAATATCAGGGATTGATCCATAGAGCTGTGATTTTTGGGATATTTTTTCCAGGAGATGTTATGTAAAGCTCTCACCATCCAAGTGTAGGATCCATCAAGCTTAGACTCTAGGATTTTAGTTAATGTCTAAGCAGTGGCACCATACATTAAAACCGACTCTACAGTGGTGTGAAAGAATCTTCACTTGAGGTTTTCTGGTAGATCAGATTTCCAGATTACATTAATTTTATTCAAACAGCTCAGGCTTTAGCTATGCAAATCTTCACATCCTTTTCAGTTGAATTTATTTTGCTTTCTAGGTATGTAAGAGATTCAACAGATTTTACTGATTTGTGTTGAGCTTTGCTGGTTTTATAAATTTATAATAAAGTTTATAAATTCAGTTTTAGAGGCATTGATATAGAGTTCGACATTGTTGGTAGGATTTTCTAGAGGATGTAGGAGAAATGTGGTATGGTGTCCGCAGTTATAGTTAGGTCATCTTCAGAGTCAATATTTGTCTACTTTTTTTGCAGGATATTGATTTCAGAGTATTGGTGATAAAGTAAAATCTAGATGCGGATATTTGTCATAGGAAGTTCTCAATATGTAGTCAAGGGTGATAAGGAAAAAAAGTGCAAGGGTGTCCCTCTGAAAAATCCCTGCTTTGATTTTGAAGAAGTTAGTATTACTAGGTATGGTTTAATTTTAGCAAAAGGCCACATGTATGGAACTCTTGCAGAGGATCATATTCATGTCTAATGATCTGCAAGTTTCTGCCTTTTACACAGGACATTCTACAACCTTAAAATATGCTCTTCACCACAAAAAAAAAACAAATAGCTCTCCTTAAAAGGCAAAATTGCCTCAGTGATTTGAGGCGGCATAGTGGATAGCAGCTTGAATTGAGGAATCAGAGAGCCGAGTTCGAATTCCAGTTAAATCCATTACATTCACTTACATGCTAATAACCTTGGAAAAGGTATGAATTCTCTTCTTCTCCCCCTCCCATCTATGGGTAAATAGCAGGACAGACCGTGTTCTATAGCCTTGGATGGCAACTGGTCTACCGCAGAAAGAAATGGCAACCTACTGCTGGAAAAAATCTGCCTCGTCAGTCATGTATCGAAAGATACATAATCGCCTATATGTGTATCATGCATGGTACATGACTGACTGACTGATTTTCTTTTAAATTTTTTATTTATCTATTTACTCGACATTTGCACAGATATGCAGACAAAGTGAAAATAGTATTTATAGATTAACTATAATTTTTCTCTTTTGAACTTTGATCTTGAGAGAATTAAATATGGCCTGAACTCATTTTAACTACCATTCTTTTGTTGCTCCTCCAATCAAATTCACAGTATTTAAGATTTTTTGTATCAAACCAGATTTTATTTCTGCCATCAAAATTAGCCTAATTGGTTTTTAATAAGTTTAAAGATGGCTGCTTCTCTTGGCTACATTTTCCTTGCTTGGATGCTTGCCAATTTGGTTTCTATACAGCGGCTCTGCTCAGCCAACTAGAACAACTATTCTCATTAAACATTTTCATAAAGAAAGAACAATGCTGGTGGTAACAAAGTATGAGCATGATGGAAAACTATCAGTTTAATGCTTGAAGTTTGTTGCCTGTTGACCTTGTTGATCAGCTGGGGGCTAAGGAGGTTACTTGGCAAAAACATGATTCCTTACTATGAATTTTTCCTTCCTATTTGTTGAATAGCCTTTTCAATCTGAGCTTCTTTCGTTACTTGCTTGGATTTTTGACAGAGATTCTAATTTGAAGAAGTGCATCTGAGAATGTCTTCAGTTTTTACAGGCCTTTATCTGTCAATTGGAACTGTCAAATATAACTATAAAAGTCTGAACTGAAGCAAAAAAAAAAAAGCAGTGTATCAAAAGGAAGATTATTTCCTTGACACTGTTATCATTTTACAGACCTTCATTTGTTAATTGGAACTGTCAAATACAACTATAAAGGTCTGAACTGAAGCAAAAAAAATGCAGTTTATCAGAAGGATGATTATTTCCTTGACACTGCTATTATTGTATTGACTTTTGACTCCCTCAGCAATGTTTATTTAAAAAATTATAAAAATACTAACCGAATTGCCCACGCCTTGCTTCTTGTCACACATTTTTTTGTAAGGAAAAGATGATTCATTTTAAATCATTGTTATAATTTGTGGAGAAAAATGATGCATTTCAATATTATTCAATGATCTTGCCAATGTGACCTCCATCTTCTGACTTTCTCCTTTTATATTTTGGATAGGAGTTATTCCCTTGTTCAAATTTAAATTTCATTTAAATCAAAGGGAAAAAAAAATTCAGTTTGCAAAAACAGTTTGATCTTACCCCTTTGAAATGTATTTGATGCAATATTTGATTGAATGAAGTGATGAGCAAATTTCAACATTGATGTGACAATTGAGTTGTCACAACAAATATATATTGTAAAGCACTACCCACTGATTGGTAATTTTTTGCTCAACTTGACGTCCATATTTTCTCATTTTGATCTTACCGATGTGACCTCCATCTTCTGGCTTTCTCCTTCTATATTTTAGATAGGAGTCATTCCCTTGTTCAAATTTAAATTTAATTTAGATCAGAGGGAAAAATTTTCAGTGGAGGTTTGTGACTTTGATCAAAATGAAATATACTTATCCAAGTACCCTGGGTAATGTAGTTTCAGAATATATATGGTTATGGGGTCTATCTCCAAAACCCTAGGATGAGTTCGATAACAAACAGACAGACAGAATCTACAACTTTATATATGCAAACCAAGTACAATGATATTTTATTATTTACATTTTATAAAGAAATAAATATGAAAAGAAATCTTTATTGAAAAATTTACAAATATTACAAAATTCTCAAAATATGTAACCAACAATACAATATTTATTATTTACCATTCTGTATTCTCATTTTTATTATTATGTTCACAATATTTTGGCTGTTTTACATTCCAGCCTTCTTCAGATGATATACATTGGAATTTCAAACCAAACCCTTTATTTTTTCTACCAGGGAAGATTGTTCTAGTTTCATGTACCATGCCTCTTCTGAATATTTCAGTTTCACTTAATTTGCTTTATTAACTCATCTCTGTAAATTTTTTTTTTTTTTTGTTGGTTCACCTTTGCTGTGACTAGGTATTGAACTCACAACTCCTTGAGTCAAGTTGCTTTTTGGATTGCTTCAACCAACACTTATCCACTAGGTCATAACACATTAAGAGAATTAACTGAAACTGAGATATCCAGAAAAGGCATGGCATGTGGAACTAGAATTGTCTACCCCGGTGGACAAAATAAAGGGTTTTAAATTTCAACATATATCACCTGAAGAAGGCTGGAGTGTATAACAGCCAAAATATTGTGAATATGACAATAAAGATAAGGATAACAGTCTTACACTATTTACACTGTTCAGTGTAAATAGTGTAAATAGTTACAATACCTCATCTCAGAAATATAAACAAATCCTGAAGAAGGCCAGAGTGTACAATGGCCAAAATGTCATAAATATGACAATAAAGATGAGGATAACAGTCTGAACAGTGTAAATAGTTACAATACCTCATCTCAGAAATATAAGCAGATAATATATTTTCTTCTCAGATTATTTTATATTTCAGTTTACTTCTTGTTTTAATTTTCAAATTTTTATAAATTTATGAATAAAAAATTTCTTTCCATATTTGCTGCATTATAAAATGGTAATAATAAATATTTCATTATAGTTCATATATTTTTATAATCTCGTAGATATAAAATTATTCTTGTAAATAAGTCTAATAAAGAAATAGTATTTTTGTTGTCAATTCTCAAGAATAAAGAAAATATATAAATTCGCTTTCATCATGTTTTATTACAATTCTAATCATTGTTTTTAAAACAAACATTGCTGAGGGGTGAAGGTAGTTAAAATAATAGCAGTGTCAAGAGAAAAACCCATTCCTTTTGACACAAAATATTAGGTTGGTGCAAAAATAATGACGTAATAATGTTGTTTTTTGACATATTGTTTAACGTCAAAAAACGACATTATTACATTATTTTTGCACCAACCTAATAAAATCTTAAAATCGACACATAGTAGATAAGAGGTCTAAAAGATTATAAAAATCCTACTGCCATTTCTTTTTTCATACACACTGCAAATAATGATTATTTTGACTCTTTAACCTCCAACAATATAACTGTTTTATTACAATATACGTAGGTATCTTCTACTTAATTACTTTTATTAGTCATTTTGACAACTAACTGTCACTTACTCCCAACACTTCAGTCTTTATGTAACCAAACTTTAAAAGGATTTTTTTTTTGAATTTCTGATATGAGGAATTATTATTCTATACTGTTTACATTCAAATCACTCTGAAGGACAATTTCTCCTTTGGTCACAGAAGTTAAGCAGCATTGTGTCATAATATTAGGTGTTTCCTAATATGGAAAACGATGGTATTAATTGACCAAGCAACTAGTGTGTACTGCTTTCTGTTGAAATTTATAAAATCTTCCTATTAAAACAGGAAAATAGTTTTCTCAAGTCCAGTAACTGTTATTGCTCTTTCCATGGAGGTTTCCTGCCTAATCTTTTGTTTGAAGTAGTGTGGAACATCATCTTGATTATGTCATTATTTATTGTCCATCTTGCCTTCATTATGTACTGTGAGTGTCAAATTCTCCAAGCCCTCTTTCCTCATTATGTCCTCTAGAAATTTCAACTCTCTCTTTCAGATATTTAGCACAAGTTCTTTTTGCTTCCATTTTCCTTGAAACTTGTTATTCACATGTTCTGTCCATGGTATTCTCAGCATCCTTCTGTAGAACCATATCTCTGTTGCTTCAAGTTTCCTTTTCAAATGTGAGGAAATTGTCCAGCATTCCCTGCCATATAATTGATATTACATAACAGTTGAACATTATTATCTTTTGTTTCTAATGAAATTTTCCTGTTTTTTAATACTTTGTTTAGTTTTTGGAAGACATCTTTCACTAATCTAATTTGTCTTTGGCTGTTGGTGTCACATTGCCTAATGTCTAGAAAAAATGGCAAATATATTTTTAAATGAATTTACAGCTGCCTGTTTGCTTAGGATCTCCAAATAAAAAGCATTGTTTTCAGCAATGATTTTCAATCTAGTATTTCTGAGATGAGGTATTATGTACACTATTTACATTATTTGAACTATTGTCCTCATCTTTGTTACCATATTTATTACAATGTTTCAACCGTTATACACTCCTGCCTGCCTTCAGTTGGTTGGACTGTTGAACTGAACCCTTTATTCACTCACTGGAGTAGACTGTTCTAGTTCCACGTGCCATGTTTAATGGATGTCAGTTATCAGTTATCTCCTGTTAATTCCCCTCTCCAAGTTCTCCACTGCCTAAACCAGGTATTGAACTCACACTCTTTGTGTCCTTTCACTGGATCTAACTAACGCCTTTATCCACTGTGCCATGTGTTCAATACATTTTGTCCGTCACAGTATTTCAGAATGTCATCCTATATTTCCAAGAATGTCTGACTCAAAAGGTGCATTACAGAATTGTAGAAAGATCAATATATGATTGGTTTGTATCTACCAATCTTTGATTCCAGTTCCCCTTGCAGATATGCTATAATTTCCTCCCTAATAGGAAAATTCCATCATGATTGAGAACCTCTAGTTTACAGGAGCAGAAATTTCTCCCCTGACCTATCAGTTATTGTTTATACAATTCTAAATTTATCTTTCTCTGTCAATTTCCATGAACTAATATTGTAGCAGGAACTCTGCTTTCAGGTCTATCTGTGATCAAGCGTTGTCATATTTTCAGAATTGGAACTTTATACCCTGTTAATCTTGCAGGCTAAAACCTGATTTGATCTTCTGTTATTTGCAATTAAGAATTTTAACATCTTTGAAAATGATTTTTGTTTCTAAGTTTAAATAAAAAGAATTAAATAAAAGTATTTGAAGATTAAACCAAAAGAAAAGTAACATTTAAATATGTTAATGCTTTTCTTCTGAATAGGAAAAAGGCAAATCAGTTGAGATTTAAGCTTATCTCCTGATTAATAGGGATGTGTAGGTGGTGTAATGGATAGTGGCTCAAAATGAGAAAATAGAAAGCTGAGTTTGAATTCTAGTTGGGTTTGTAATTTTCATTTATGCACAAATTATCTTTGGTAAAGTATGAATCCCTTTTTCCCCTAGTTATGGGTTAAATAGCAAAACTTGTAGCTGTTTTTACCAGAGCTCATATTACAATTTTTGTTGTTGTTATCGCTTTTCTCTGGCACTCCTTATTACTGGTTCCCATATTGTATTCATTTCATCTGTCTTTCAATTCTTCATTTTATTAATTTTTCTATTGTTTCAACTTAAACATGTAGCAGTTTTTATTGCTTCTTGGAGATCTTTGCTTCAATATTGTTTCCAATTCGGATAGAAATCACTTTTAATGATGGACCTCAAGTTTTCTATTAGGTTAAGAGGCTCGAAGGAATTCTGTTAATTTGGTATCTTTGGAATCATTCTTTCAGGGTGGGCAATAGTCAGCCTTGCAGAAGATGAAAGAGCATTATCATATTATGAATATTTGTATTTTATAAAAAATGCTAAACAATTCTGTTATAAACTGTTATTTCTAAGAAGTCTGTTTAATCCATTTGCTCATGGCATCAGTTTAAAATGTCATCTTTTTTCCTGAGATATCTAAATCTAATGAAAATTTATGATATTGAAATGAAGAAATATGTTGGAAATTTTCCAGTTTATCCTGAAATCAAGAGAATGCAAATTTTAAGCAAGATGGTCAGAAAGTGTTGGAAAGAGGTGTCAGTTCAAACTGATGCAAAATAGATATCTCATTTTAATTTAAAATTAGATTTAATTCTAAAATTTGATTATTCAGGATCAGCAAAAGCAAATAGCATGAATTTTGAATTTTTACAAATGGATCAAAATATTTAATTCAGCCCTCAGTTCGTAGCAATAGTTTGATAATTATTTTGAATTAGTCATTAATGTTTCTGTAATGGACAAGTCACAATATCTTTTAAAGTATTATTGAAATATAAGTTTGTTTGATATTTTTTTTTCTTATATCCCCTTTCTTTTAATCATCTTTATCACCTTTCTTTTGTCTTTATCGCTCTCTTTTAATCCTCTTTGTCTCTCCTTTAGCCCTCTTTGTCTCTCCTTTAATCCTCTTTGTCTCTCCTTTAACTGTTTTTATCTTTCTCTTTTAATTGTCTTTGTCCTCTAAGTGTTTTTATCCCTTTTCTTTTGTCTCTATCCCCTTTAATTTAATTGTCTTTATCTCTTTTCCTTTAATCCTCTTTATCCCCTTTCTTTTTAATTGTCTTTATCCTCTTTCCTTTAATCCTCCTTATCCTCTTTCATTTTGATAATCTTTATCCCCTTACTGTTGTCTTATCCCCTTTCTTTTACGCCTCTCTCTCTCCCTATTCCGTTAATCCCTTTAATGTTTACTATTGTACACAGATGTTAACCTGAAGCAACCGTATATAATTCAATCCTTCCAATTTTTTTTGTCAAAACATTTGTCAGAGAAACTTGACTTCGACATTGTGTATATCCAGTTTTAACTGAGGCTGCTTATATTTGCTTTGTAACAATGCTCTTGGGAAAGGCATGAATCCACTTCTCCCTGCACTCTGACATTTCATCTAGTATCTTGACTTGCATGCCATAATGGTTAATGGTGAACAAGAATAGGTTAGTGAGCAAACCATTCTCTCATAACTACCTTGTCTGCTTAGGAATTAGCAGCAAACAGATTAAGCCTATAATGAACCTTAATGAGTGTTGAATCAGAAAATGGTAAGTCCTAATGGTAGAATATAAGCATTTCCATCTTTTGAATCAGCTTGTTTTCATTTTCACTTTATTTTAATGCATGTTCACCATTTATACATTTAATAAAACAAGGATGTCAGATTAAACATAAATATTGAAGCAGCACATCAGAAACTTTGATTCTCTTCATTGAACTGAGAATATCTTCTTTGTTTATTTCTGTAATCTTGAAAAAGCCAGAGTCATTTTGGATTCTTGCTTTGAGTGTTTCAAATGATTTTTAGTAAAGAATTATCATCTTCAAAGCTTCTGCTGATATGCATAAAATCCCTTTCGTTAAAAACAAAAAAAAATTAGGCTTACTGCCAAAATGTTGCTTTCAGGCTTCTTTTTTTTATCTCTTGGGCTGCAAGGAAAAATTGCTTTAAAATTGAGAATTGAATTAATTGAAAGCAAACTTTAAAACAACAGTTTTTCAGGAGTTAAAATTTATTATCATATATATGTTCAATATATATTGGTTTATTTTTTTTGTTATTTGTGGATAAAAGTAATTTATCATACATTTTTAATTTTTCTCTGTTGTTCTTTTGTTGTAACTTCTGGTGATAGAATTATGGTCTTTGAACTTATGATTTTACAAGCATATAAATCTGCTTTTTGATTTCTGTCTAAAAAGTGCATGATGTGTAAATCTGTTTACCCAGAATAAAGATTCTAAGTCAATACCTGGATTATTGCATAATTTTTTAATACTTTTTAGTTAACTTTGACAGCATTGATGGCATTTTTTAAATGCAAGAGATACAACAGTAATGTAAGAATTTATTTCCAACTTTATTATTATAATTTTCATTACTAATAATACATAATGATCCAGTTGTCTTTATCCAAGTTTACTCTTTCCATTTGATCACAGACCCATCGTACTTATAAATGCAATAAAATTCCAAATTTGAACAACTGAACTCAATTGTATCCTTGATATTGTTACGACATTATGGCCAATCTTGACTTTACTGTTTAATACAGGGTGGGAGTAATCTACAAGAAACAAAGAATAAAATATCTACTTTTTTTAGGAAAAAGGTAACAGAAAAATAGCCACTAATGTGAGCTTAACAGGATGATAGCTTTACTGCTAGACTTGTACTCAGATGATTTGGTTTGGTTTGGTTTATTTAATGGCATATCAACCTCAATGGGTTATTTAATGCTAACAACATTTTTAGGAAAGATTCGTACGAATAGAGTATGCATTCTTTTGTTTAGATCAGTCTATCCTGTTCCACGGCATAACAACCCCAATGGGCCACCTAATGTCAATAAAAATTTTCATTGCTGGTAAAATTTTGTTTTGTCTAAAATCTGTTTTTGGCAACATATTTCCTTCAAAATTGTATCGCTGGCAATAACCTCCCTCAAAAAGTATTGCTGGTAATAGTTAACTTTGCCCATAGCTGGGACCCTAACAGGTGCTACCACTCCAGGTCAGGGTAGACCTGGGAACACCAGCAATTAAGAGGTGGTTCCATGCTCCTCAAAACCTTCTGATCTGAGGCCTTGCTGTTGGATGTAGTTTAACGTCTTACCCAGGACATGGATGTAGTTTAACATCTTAGCCAGGACATGGATGTAGTTTAACATCTTAGCCAGGACATGGATGTAGTTTAACATCTTAGCCAGGACATGGATGTAGTTTAACATCTTAGCCAGGACATGGATGTAGTTTAATGTCTTACTCAGGACGCTGTACTCAGAAGAGATCAAACAATATGTGAATGAGTTTCCCAACACTCTCTTTGTCAAGCAAAGAAAAGGACAATGTATGCTTGTCTTATAAACTAATTCAGTTTTAGCTCACATCTTTTTCCTACTTTTTTCAATTATACACTTAACAATGAGTGAAGTATTGTAACAGCAGTATCAAAAATATTTTAATTTTTTGAACAAGATTTGGATTGTTAATGACATCCTTCTCAAAGTTCTGGATAGAATGCAAGTAATTGCTAACAAAAAATATAATGGTTTAATAATAACATTTACAGTAATGTTAATGTCATTTAAGCAGATTTATCTTTTAAATTTCAAATTTGGTTGGATAACACGTAAGGCATGAATTTAATTTCTTTTGTGTATTTGTTTCAATAGGTTAAATATGCAAATATAAGCAGTAAGCTTGTAAAATTAGCAACCATAACTTTTCCCCTTAATTTGTTTTGTAAATAAAGTAAATGAAGTTAATAAAATGTGAAAGAGAAAACTGAGTTTTACCTCTAAAAAGGATTTATTTACTGTGCTATCTGTTGAAAAAGAAAATCCAAATCGAGACTCTGTTGATTTTAATAGGCCTCAGAATATGGTAATTGTTTGCACTGGTTTACCTGTCTCGACCAATTTACAACCTTAGTTACCCCAATAAAAGATCACTACTTTCAACCGCAAAATTGTTGGCTGAAGAAGGGAGTTGTAGATGTGGATTTGTGATCCTTTTGATTTTCACCCTGAAGAATTTTCGGATGTTGGATTTCCGAGGTTGGTTTATGACTCTTGAAATTACAACCTTGAAATTGAGTTTTTTGGATCTAAACTTCCCTAATGCTATTTATCTTAAACTATTTTGGCAGGATCTTCACAAGATGGTGGGTAAAACATCCAACATAACATTAATCCTTGAATGCTATGGTCAAGATCTGGTCAGTCTGTAGTTGAGGGGATTAAGCATGTAGAGATTGTCTGTGAACGGTATGAACTATAGACTTATTAATATCTGTCAAGAGGAAGTGGAAAAATCAGTTGTGGCTGACCACATATGGAGAGAAAAGAGAGATCACCACCCTCTGTGGGATCAGGTTGAGATCATAGACAAAGGACACCATTAGAAAATTCGTAAACTTAAAGAATCAGTACATATGCTAGGCCACAAAAATCTCCTGAGCTGACCAAGCATAGAAATGGGAACCAGTTATAAGGAGTGCCAGAGAAAAGCAATAACAACAACAAAAATTGCAATATGGGCTCTGGTAAAAACATGCAATGATAACAGCAAAATTTGCAATATGAGCACTGCTAAAAATCGGTTGCTGAAGACATTAGATTTATAATACACTGAAATTCATACACAGATGTCCTCAAGAATACATGGCACAGTAGATAAAGGCGTTAGTTAGATCCATTGACAGAACCCCAAAAAGTGTGAGTTCAATACCTGGTTAAGGTTAACTTTCGGAGGGTAATTAACAGGAGATAACTGACATCCATTAAACATGGCACGTGGAACTAGAACAGTCTACAGTGAGTGAAATAAAGGGTTCAATTCAACATTCCAAAGGCCGGAGCATACAACAGCTGAAATGTTGTAATAAATATGGTGACAAAGATGAGGACAATAGTCCGAATAATGTAAATAATGTACTTATTAACATGTTCACTGTTACCTTTAAGAGCACAACAAAATAAGCCTCTGAGGCAGATTCTGAGTCTCACACATTATCAGGTTTATTTTGATCATGATCATAAATGCTTATCTCAAAACTCATTAAAATCATAGGGACACTGGCAGAGCTATTTATATTGCTGTGGATAAAATTATGAAATATTTTTAACATGTATATCAGAGGCAAGATACGTATGTACATATTAAGTTAGTTTTTAGTGAAAGATGCCTTTCAGTTAAGCAAAGTATTAAGAAATAGGAAAATCTGGACAATCTCTTCATAGATGAAGAAGAGACTTTAGGTAACAGAAATGTGGTTTTACAAAAGGATGCTGAGAATATCATAGACCAAACGTGAGCAATAACGAAGTTTTAGAGAAAATGGAACATCAGAAAGAGCTGAAATTTCTAGGGGCATATGAGGATAGAAGGCTTGAAAAATCTGATACTCACAGGACAGATTGAAGGATAGAGGAAAACGGCATAGAACCTATTTAACAAGCTTGGGTAAATGGATAGCAGAACATGATTTAGAAGAGATAGCAAAAAGACAAGATGTATCACAAGCTACAAAAAACAGGAAATTGTGGAGAGCCATGATTGCCAACGTTCTGAAGGGACATGGCATATAGAAGAACATGCATCTTTAGATATAAATATTTTTGATGCTGTTAAAAATTTCCAGAAAGTATTAAAGTGTGACAATGTCCTTGTATTAACTTTCCCCACCCCATGTCCTTGTATTAACTTTCCCCACCCCATGTCAACATATATAATATTGTTCGATTTATATTGATATTGTCAATTTGAATCTGTTGTCGTCTTCATTTGTAGGTTATTTGGCAGGTTTGTGGAATTCATTTATTTGTTTGTTTATTTTTTTTAATTTGGCTTTTCTTTGTTTTTGTTTTTTTTTTTTCTTATTCTTTTTCTCTTTCTCTGGCACCAGTTTTGATATATAACATTCAGATATAACTAGAAATATATCTGTATAAAGAAAACATGAATTAAAGACAAAAGAAAAACTTATCCAACAGGTTTGATCTTCCGATGGACTTTATCAGAGTAAATGCAAGGATTTTATTTTGCAACAAGTATTTTGAATAGAAGTAAGAATGAGATTAGTTTTTCAAAATGTTTAAAATTTAAGAACACTCATAAATATTGTCCAAGCTAAACTGAAATTCAAAACAAATTATGGCAGAGATGCTTAAGTGATGCAATATAACATCCAATAAAAGTGAGTAAATGGTGTTATTGAAATTTTTTTTAATAACGTAATTTATTATTTATATTAGTTTGAGAAATTTAAAGTTATTTATTATATATATATATATATATATATATATATATATATATATTTGCTATATATTATGGAGTTATTCATTCATTCATATATATATATATATATATATATATATATATATATATATATATATATGTGAAAAATATATAGAAAATAGGAAAGAAATCGTTAGGTAAATAATCCAAAGTTCTTTAGTATTTTTGTTATCATTTTTAAAAAATAGTGCTCGATACAAAAGTAGAGCATAAATATAATTATTTATTTAAAAACATCAGAACTCTTATGTAGCGGGTTGGAAACATATTTTTAAATAAATATATATGTATATATTACAGAGCTATTTATATATATATATATATATATATATATATATATATATATATATATATTACAGTTATTTATTATATATTTTAAATAATAGATTTTGAATTTAACAATTTTCTTTTAATTTTTAAAAAATCTTATATTCATATATGCTGTCTTGGGAAAGGGTTATTTCTTTTAGAAAACAAGATATTTGAATATATCCAGGATACAGATTTATATTTTGGTCAGATTCATTAGTGGCACTCTCAAGAATTTTCTATCAAAGTTACCTCTCTTTTAGTAAGTATAGCATGCTTTCAATCAAAGTTCTGGTTAAACTTCCTTCTCTTTATGACTAATGCATTTGATAAATTGTTTTTTATGAGTTCCTTTCAGTGTTCATAGATACTTTTTTTTAAACTAACAACATTTTTATTTCCATGTATAAATACTTGTTGCAAAATAAAATCCTTACATTTGCTTTGATAAAGTCAATCTGGGGATGAAATATGGCGGCGAAAATAATTTTTCCTTCTGTCTGGATTCACTTTGGCATCACTGAAATGCTGCTTGTTTGAATTTCAATAAAAAAAAAGGAAACCATTTTGTTTCAATTGTTAATATACTGCAAAAAGGACCCCCCCAACCATCCCAGAAATGTTACTTATAAGCATACTGTCCAAAAACTATGTGAACTGGGAAATTTAATTTCAAATTTCCACAGTAAAATGACCACTGCAAGAACTGACTCCATGATGACAATACAATCAGTTATCTGGTTTTTCTCAACCATTGCGACTTACAAAATAGAGTTTCCCTTCTGTGGAGTATGTTTAATAAATTTTATTCTTGTTCCTTTTTTATTTTGTGTCTAATTGATTCACATTTGTCTTTGGTTCATGGCATTCTTTAATAAAGGCCATGATATTGTGCATCTCTTGCCAGAACAGGAGGCCTATCTCAAATCTTGTCATTCTACTGGGAGCAAAGATTTTTAATTTTCAGTTTAGATTTGTTTTAGCTTGCTGCTGTAATTGGCTTAAGAAATTCAAATTTTAAAAAAAGTAGAGATTAAGAAAAGCATAATTAATTAGGCTCAAAAAGTTAATCCTTTTTATATCAGTGTATTTTTTTTTTTTTTTTTTACTAAGCTTTTATTACAATTGATATATAATTTGGTTGATATTTGAATCTATCACTTTATCACTTCCCACCGTGAGAACAAGGATGTACAAAATATTTTCTGTATAATTAATTTTTGAATTAATTATCCATGTTAAACAGTTTTAATGAAGTAAAAACCATTTCGGAATGATAAATTCAGGAACAAAATAAACATGAAAGTAATACAAAAGTTCTTTCAAATAAATTAATTATTGTTATTCTGACTTATCTTGTGATAAATATACTTTTCATGATTATAGAAGTACCTAGAAAAAAAATTGCTCTTAAAAATGTGTGGTTTTGCAACAAGGTTATGTTTAACGTTCTGTACATGTTTCTTTACAATATCGAAAGATATCGGATTAAGTTTATTGAATTATGACACTAATTTAATTATGACACTAATTTAATTATGACACTAATTTGACATAAGTTCTTAAATGATTTTTCATTAATTTCGAAGTATAAAATATCACATTTGTGCCTTTCTATATTATGTTTATTTTAATAGTAAAAACTAAAAAAAATTCAACACGCTTATTTTAAGTACCTTTTAGAACAGGGGTCGGCAACCTTTTGCGATGTGCCGACTTGGGGTTTTAAAATCATTCAGTGTGCCAACAGCACATATATTTTAATACAAGTCAACGTCAATATACCTGTTCTACAATATATTTTATATAGTAATATATAGTATATATACTTTAGTACAGGGGTCGGAAACTTTTTGCTATGTGCTGACTTAGGGTTTAAATTCATTCAGTGTGCCAACAGCACATGTATTTTTAAACAAGTCAAGGTCAATATACCTGTTCTACAATATATTTTATATAGTAATATATAGTATATATATATATATATATATATATATATACTTTAGTATATATTAAAATTGAAATAGCTAAATGTCTTCTTTGCTTTGTAGTAGTTATTAGTTTGGACTTCGTGATGTCATTTGCGGCTACATACCATTGGAAATTGCTTGGTGTGGAGCACATGGCATAGGTTGCTGACCCTTGTTTTAGAAGATATCCATCTATATTTCTGAGATGAGGTATTATAATTATTTACACTCTTTACATTGTTTGGACTGTTTTCCTAATCTTTGTTGCCATATTTATAACATATCATCTGTTGTATACTCTGTCCTTCTTCAGGTGATTGGAGTTTCAAACCAAACCTTTTATTTCATCTACCAAGGTAGACTGTTTAATTTTATGTGTCATGCCTCTTCAGGATATTTCAGTATCAGTTATTTCCTTTTAACTCTCTAAGTTATTGTTCACCTCTGCTGTAGCCAGGTAATGACACACGGCCCAGTGGATAAAAGCATTGGTTGAAGTAATCCAGTGACTGAATCCAAAGAGTTGTGAGTTCAATACTGAACTCGTAATTCAAAAAACTCATATCTCAAATCAATTTTCCCTATTCCTAGCCCCTAAAAATCAACCATATTTTCTTAAAACTCATCCCTATTTTTCTATTTTGAGGTTTTTTACAAACAAAAATGTGTGAATAAACAAGAAATGTAGTTTACAAACAATAAAATAAAAGAGAAAAAACTAAGTGTAAAGAAATAAAGTGTACATAAACATGAAGTTTAGACGAGTCATAGGCCAACTGGCAGAGAAAAGAGAGGGACAATAACAGCTGGTCTAGCAACCACTAACCCTGCCTAGCAACTGCTAACCCTGCCTACCAATGGCTAGCCTAGTCTGCAATACAAAAGATTAACTTGATCATTTAAAAATTTTTAAAAACATTTACATTTTATTCATTGCTGTAACTATATTTATAAATTTTATAATTTTTTCTATTTATCGTCAATATAGAATGCTAATACTGTATCACCAAATCCATTACTCATATTTCTTCAGTATCTGTCTATATTTCTGAGATGAAGTATTATGTATATTATATACATTATTCGGATTATTGTCCTCATCTTTGTTGTCATATTTATTACAACGTTTCAGCCGTTGTACGCTCCGGCCTTCTTCAGGTGGTTGGAATGCTAGGCCACAAAAATCTCCTGAGCCGACCAAGCATAGAAATGAATACAATATGGGAACCAGTAATAAGGAGTGCCAGAGAAAAGCGATTATAACAACAAAAGTTGCAATATGAGCTCTGGTAAAAACATGCAATGACAACAGTAAAAATTGCAATGCAAACAATTTCTAACACGACTTGGAATTGGATGCAGTAATACTACTGCTTATAACCCTAGAGGCAATAGCCAATGCGAACGTTACAACAGCATAATTTGGAATACCATATTATTGGTCCTGGAATCGAAACAGTTACCAATTAGTGCTTGGCAGGATGTTCTACATGATGTGTTAAATGCTATCCGCTCCCTGCTATGCACCACTACAAATGCAACCCCCCACGAACGAATGTTCAATTTTGAAAGGTGGTCCTCCTCCGGTACTGCGTTGCCTGTTTGGCTCTGTGAGCCTGGGGAGGTATTATTAAAACGATTCGGTGGCAGAGGTAAATATGACCCTATCGTTGAGGTGGTGGAACTCCTTGAGGCCAACCCTACGCATGCCAAAATACATCAAAATGATGGCCGGGAAGATTCGGTGGCGCTGAGACGGTTGGCACGTTTTCCACGCGCGGATGGACCTCAAAATGGACCTGAAAATACTCAACCCGACATGGACCATGTAGACTCAACCCTTTTGCCTGATACAGGTCCCGTTAATATTTCTTCACCTTATACAGAAAATGAATCTGTGAATAATAGCCAGAATCCTGAAAGTCAGCCTTCTCAGAGGTCTGGCTCTTCCAGTAGTGAACTACCTCCATGCCGGTCTAGCAGGATTCATAGACCAATCCAACGACTGGATTTATAAAACTTTTTCAATCTCTTTTGCAAGTGGGGGAGAATGTTATATTTTCGTAAAAAAAAAAAAAAAAAAAAAGGAAACTAACTTTCTTGTCCACTTGACTTTTCACACGTTCCCTTTCCTCTTTAAAAGCTGCATTCTTCTTCCTTTTCATTCTGAATTCTTTCCTTTGTTGATTACTGACTGCTGTGAATTAAGTTCAGTAAATTGTTATGTAGTACAAAGAAGAAAGCAAGGATAGAATAACCTTTTCTTAAAGGCTGCCTCGACATACAACCTCAAAATAAACCGGGAAAAATCAGAGTTTTCACTTCGTTCTATTAACGTGCAAATCTGTAACGGAACTATCCAACCTGATCCTGAACGTTTGAAGCCACTTTTGCAAATGCCTCCTCCTTCCAGCTCAAATTCGTTAAAAAGGTGTCTTGGTATGTTTGCTTACTATGCGAAATGGATACCTAAATATTCACACAAAATTCGTCCACTGGTCGAAAATAAGCAATTCCCTATGCCTCCTATAGTTATAAATTCTTTCAAAAAACTTAAGAAAGACATTGCTGAGTCATCTGTAAAAGTTATTGATGATGAATTGCCATTTACTATTGAAACCGATGCTTCATAAAAGGCTATTGGAGGCACTCTTTTTACAAGCTGAGCGACCTGTAGCATTCTTTTCTCGGTTGCTAAACCCCTCTGAAATACGACTTCATATAGTCGAAAATGAAGCATATGCCATAGTCGAATGCATTCGTAAATGGAGAGACCTCCTTGCCGGGAAACATTTTACTATTATTACTGATCAACAAGCCGTATCTTTTATGTTTAAACCTGCTAATCGCGGAAAAATTAAAAACGATAAAATTATACGGTGGAAAATGGAACTTCTTCTCTTTTCATACGACATAAAACACCGTCCTGGAAATGAAAACACAGTTGCGGATACCTTATCCAGAGTATGTGGTGCTGCTTCTTCTTCCTTGAAGGAACTTAAATCGATACACGATTTCTTAATACATCCTGGGGTACAGCACTTTTGGCATTTTGTAAGGTCTCAGAATATGCCGTATAATTAGGTTTATAATACCCAGAAATTCATACGCAGATATCCTCAAGGACACAGTGGATAAAGGTGTTGGTTAGATCCAGTGACAGGACCCAAAGAGTGTGAGTTCAATACCTGGTTAAGGCAATGGAGAACTTTCAGATGGAAAATTAACAGGAGATAACTGACATCCATTAAACATGGCACATGGAACTAGAACAGTCTACCTCAGTAAGCGAAATAAAGGGTTCAGTTCGACATTCCAACCACCTGAAGAAGGCTGGAGCCTACAATGGCCGAAACATCATAAATATGGCAACAAAGATGAGAACAATAGCCTGAATAATGTAAATAATATTCATATGTCTTCCTCATGTTTTTTTTTTTTTTTTTTATATAATATCCCGCTTTACCTCAAGTGAAAACATATCTTCTGGATTTTTACCACTGCATTTTACACTTTCTTCAGACCAATGGTGTCACTAAAGGAATTTTGCAAAATAACAGCAAAAAAGACACAACAGAGATCCTTCCAAAACAGAGGTGAACACATATAATGCGGATGGAAATACTCTCAAAGCTTGGCACTCACTACACCAACTATTGAATGCTTAACTGAAACTCATTCATATCTCAAAATTCAGCTCATATCACGAGGCAAAAAATCAGCTGAATACCAAAAAACTCGCATGTCAGTACACTTGTATCTCAAGGCATTACTGTACAGATTATGCAAAAATAAAGTTTTTCATTAGTGTATTTGCTTTTATGAATAAAAATTTCATAGAGAAAACTATTAAATAAACCTTAATTGAAAAATAACAAAAATTTTTTAAATTACATTTTTTAGTGAATTTTTCAGAAAAAAGTTTGTTTTTTGAAATAGAAACAAAACAATATTGCAATTCTAAAGTAAATAAATCTACTTACTTCCATTAAATAAGCTAAAGTTATTCCAAGCTTCTCAGGCCAACTGCAGCAGCAAACTACTGTAAACTCAAACCAACACTAAAATTCTTCATTCCCAGTGGAACTATTAGGTTGGTGCAAAAATAATTTCGTTTTCTAACATATGTGAGAAAACGAAATTATTTTTGCACCAACCTAATACAATATTGGATATAGGTCTCCAGTTCTGGTTGAGAGATGCACTATGACATGACCTTTAGTAAAGAACACCATGCTTTGGCTACATAAGGAAATGCTTACAATTATTAAAAGAGCTTTTAGCAGTACAAATTCATTTTACAAAAAAAAAAAAAAATTAAATTTTTTTTTTTTTTTACAGCATGGTGACATTCAAGTATTTGCCTTGCTTTTTTTAAAAATTATTTTAAAATCTTAATAAAAATCTATTTGTCTAGGATTTCTTTGTTTTTTTTTTATCTTTTTTATCCCTTTTTCTTCTTTTTTTTTTTTTTTTGTTGATATCAAATGTTTAATTTTATATTTTTACTGATTGGAGAGATGATCATCAAAGAAAATTAAATATGTCTTTCCTGTAAGTAAAATGAAACTAAATTTTTCTTTTTTTTTTTTCTTTTCAAAATTTATTAAAAAAGACTTGTAGATAATATAAAGAAAACATAGAAAAACTGACATGTTTTAAGCATGCTTTTAACTTTATTCCTTTTGACTATTTTTCATCTTATTTTATGTCCTTTCTTATTGCAATGCCAAGATTTGAATAACTGTAACTGTTTTTACTAGTTTCAATGTATAAGAGCCTAACTGCATATTTAACATGTTTAGATATGTAAGCCTTATTGTATAAATTTGACATGTTTAGGTATGTAAGCCTTATTGTATAAATTTGACATGTTTAGGTATGTAAGCCTTATTGTATAATTTGACATGTTTAGATATGTAAGCTGTATTGTATATTTGACATGTTTTCTCAGGCCAAAGAAAAAATATCAGTTTTATTAATGGATTAATAAAATTTAAAAGTGATATCAGTTTTATTTGGACTTATGTAATTGGTATGAAAGGATTCATAACAAGAAATATATGACAATTACATATAAATTATGAATCGACCAACCAAAGCAGAATCACGGTTGAATGGTAGGAAACTGTTACTAGTATTAGTTTATTATCTCTACTATCTGACAATGTGTAATTTATGGAACATTTCAGTTGGAAAACATTCAAAGAGAGAATTTGGGTTCTTCATGAGCTTTTGCTTGAGAACCAAGCACAATGTTTTTTAACCAGGAATGCCAACTTTTCATTTTTACAGGTGATGAAAAATGGGTTTTGCATGTCAAAAGAAATTGAAAAGGACAGTGAAAAACCAGTGCCAACACCAAAACTAAGATAAAAGCCACAGACATTCTTGCTTTGTGTCTGGTGCAATCTGAAAGTCATTGTCCATTATCAGCAAGTGGAACATGAAAGATTATTACTGCAAAGGTTTATTGCCAACAACTTGATTGAATAAATGACACATTACATTGAAAGTGACTTGGTAGCTAAAGAGCTTGCATTTATAAGTGTGTTGAATTGAAATGCAGGGTAAATATATGAAGTAGCACATATATTTTGTTATATAAGATCATTCCTGTTGGCCAGGCTGAGAACTTTTCAGCCACTAATCATATACTCACACATTTGTTTTTTTTCTTTTTTTTTTAACCAAACAAGGAAAAATGCTCCAACTCTCATGGCATATTATAGCTGGCATCGAAGAATGCTTTGCAGAAAGCTTTTGGTCTTATTTAATTCTAGAACATGACACATTGTGTAACAGATTTTTTAAACTATCCTTCCCTGATCCCTGCAATCTTAACTTAAGACTCAGGTCAACTGTTATTTATTCTACATATCTTTATAATATGTCCCTCTTACTCCCTCCTTGTAAGCCATTAGAACAACTTTATTTAGTAAGCTTCTACCTTGAGTGTCTCTTGAGCCTTGTATTGGTGTGGAGTATTATCTTCAACATCCTGTGAGTGACATTAGAAAATAAGAATTATTCTCCTGCTTAGTGCTATTAAACTTATTTATGGTGTATAGGATCACAGTCTCACCATGCCAAGTGTGGCTGCTGTAGAAACTAGGTTTTAACAGGGTGAAGTTGCTGACCCCATGTCCAACTTGTTAAGAATTCTTTTAGACTAGTTACCAACCAAGATGAGAGAGCCTGACGTTTTATTTAATCAAGACCTTGGGAAGGAGGAAATGCATTCATACCTTTCCCAAGAACATTTGTGCAAAAGAGAATGCAACAAACTCAGCTAGAATTTGAACTCGGTTGATAACAAATTCCATGTCAATAACTGCTATCCTGCTTTTATAAATCTAAAACATTTTTAAGATTCCGTCCAATCTTAATCTGTTGAACTGTGAGACTTGACCACTTTGCTGATACACTAATTCTGGATATTATGGGTAAATTTCACTGTTTCAGAACTTCCTTTATAACATAACAAATCAGCAATGACTCTCAGCAAATGGTTAGTTTCAAATTTGCATATATGCAAATCCTTATTGTATTTCTTCTTCTGTGTGTCATGTCCTTACAGGACATGGGTGATCATGGATCTCCAAAACTTTCTATCCCTTGTGGCCCAGTTTTTCTACTTTTACTAAAACAACCTACCTCCATTTCTGCTATCCATTTACACAAGCTTGTCAGGTCAGTGCTTGCTACCTTCCCCTATCTCTCTTGCTTTGTGAGGGATAAGTTTTTCAAAGACCTCCTTTCTCATTATTTCCAAGGAATTTCAGCTGTCTATTTTGAGTATAAGTATTGGTTTTGCTGCCATTAAGACATAGAATTTTCAGTATTTTTGGTATCCCAGTCCTAATGGCAAGTACATGCTAAGCCTTATTGTACTTACATTTTAGGCTGTGTAATTCTTTTTTATATGCCAATAGCTAGTACAAAGTTGCTTACATGATAAACCTTAGTGTACATTTTGTTATGCCAACGCTACTAATAGGTAGATTCCTATTTTATACTAAGATAATAGTGATAGTAACTTCCTTTGACAGAACCTGATCCGGGTTTCAATCCACTTTAAACTCATACCTGACTTCAAGTAGAACTTGTACATATCATCCATCATGAAAGATGCAAAAAAGGGTTGATTCCCTGTACCACTTCAGTAACTGATTCTTCATGGTATCCTCTACCTTTCCAAAAGCCAGATCAGGACTAAAATGGAGTACTGTTGTCATATTTGGGTGAGAGCTGCCCATTCCTCACTTTCCAGTATCAGTAGAGTCCAAAAGCATCTCTAAGTCCTTGTGGGTGACAAATTATTTTCCACCCTCTCTCTCACAGGCAGGATGTGGCAAGCTTCTCACTGCTCTATTAATACTTCCATGGAAAGTGCTCAGATGAACTACATTCCTTGGTTCTGTCAGTTTTAATCTTTATGGCTAAGATGTGCTTTGCTACTCACATTGTAGCAAACCACCCACGTTCCCTCTGTGTTTCATTGGTGAGAAGTAAAACCGTTTCTTCTGATAAACTGCTCTGTGGAACTAACTTGCAAGAGGATGTTTCCCCCAATCACTACAATCTTAACCTGTTCAAGTCTAGAGTTAACCATTTTCTTCCTCTCCTATCTGCATAAACAACTTCTTAATTTAACCCTTTACTTTGTGTGGCCCTTGGGTCTTGTACAGGGTGAACCTTAACATTAAGAAAAAAAAAAAAAAGCTTCATAAAAACATAAACATTATTTCACCTCCTTCACTGGAACATGTAAATGAATTTTTCGGCCATTAAATTTACCTAATTTCTCAGGATACTGAGCAGTCCTAACAGATTTAACGCTATTTTACAGACCCTTAATTTGAGGTGCATGTTCTTAGAAATTTGCTCGATATCATGTTAATGCCAAATTATCTTGTTGCAATGTTATCATTGTAAAAAAACTTTAAAAAAATACAAGACCAAATCTCCCATGCATAAAATTATTGTTCATTCACCTCTTGACTTTGTCAATTAATATTAATGTAATGGTGTGTGACTTTGGGTGCTTTCTCTAAACATGGATCTTCTCATGATAATGTAGGAGACTTTTTCTGTAGAGTGACTGGCCATGATTAAATGTAAATAAATGGCAGAAGTGCCTAAAAAACAGAATTGACAAAGTTTGCAATAAAAAAGAAATAAAAGAACAGGGCAAAAAATAATATGAAACAAGCAAACAATAGATGCAAAAGGCAAAACAACAGTAATATGGCAAAAAGTTTACACACTAAAAATTGGTGGTGAAACAAAAGACAAGTTCAGATAAACAAATGTAGTATTCTGACTTGAAGACAAGACAGACCAGAACTGAGTCAGATGAGACTGAGAACTGGCCTATTTTATTATCTAGAAAAAAAATCCCAGCATGAATTGTGTGCTTCTGCCTGTAAATTGGGGGAGGGGAAAGTGTTTTGCAGTCATTCCTACTGTGGATGGAAACCAATCTTTTTTTGTTTCAGGTGGGGTGATTATCTTACTTCATGTGATCTAGTTGTCCCCCATGTGCACCTTTTAAGCACAGCTGGGGCAACCACTGACATCTTGGAAGGCATGAATCTACACCTGGAGGCTATGAGGTTACCTTCCAGGTCAACTTTTGGTGCACCCGATTCTTCTATTTACAAAATAAAACTAGCTAAAAAAAAAAAAAAAACGAAAAAGAAACAAATTATGAATTAAATTAAAAGTATTTTTTTTTTATTTGCCAGAATCTAATTGTTAAGATATTCTTTCTCTTATTCGATATCATTTACTTTTATTGATCTTTTTAATACTGATAGAAATATCCTTTTTTTATGTAACTACAGGCCAAGAACTTGTGGGCCACACTCTGCATCATGCCAATTCACCTAAAAATTGAAGGTTGTGTGTCTTTTTAAAATTAATTTATGAACTCATGTTGACCCACAGAGACTTTCTCTTCCTGATTGTTTTTAGCATATATTCAATAATGAAAATAATAAACAATAATGATGATGAAATTAACCATTACTGCATAAATTTTTGTAGTCCTGGGTATGATGATAAACTACATCTGACAGCAAGGCATCTGATCAGGAGATTGGAAGTTTTGAGGGGTATGGAACCATTGGTGTTTTTCCCTGGCCCACCCTGATCTGGTGTGATAGCACCTGTTAGGGGTGAATAGTGAACTCTGAAAACAAAACAAAAAACTATGTAAGTATAAAAATACCAGCAATTATATATATATATATATATATATATATATGAAGAAAAATATACGGAAAAAACAAACAAAAATCCTTATATGCAATTATGCTGTTTTAATGTTAATATAATGTCAATGTCGGACGTTTCGGTCTAATAAACCATCTTCAGGACATATTCATAAAATATAATTAACATTATCAATTCAACATGACAAAGACGATGGACATAAGAACAAGACATATCCAAACAGATAACTGAAAGTTTTATATGATCAGTGTTCCATTTAAACATGGTTACGTTGTCGTCACGTGGGCGATGCTGTGAAAACGTATTCCTAAAATTTATATGTCCTGAAGATGGTTTATTAGACCGAAACGTCCGACGTTGACATTATATTAACATTAAAACAGCATAATTGCATATAAGGATTTTTGTTTGTTTTATCCGTATATTTTTCTTCATACTGTCGGATCTATATCCATATATTTGCTTACACACACACACACACACATATATATATATATATATATATATTTACCAAAAATACTCATTATAAAATTTCCAATAATACATCTTCTGTAGTTGAAGGCATACAATTTAATTCAAAATATTTAGATTTCACTATTAAATAACCCATAGAGGTTGATATGCTGCTAAACAAAATCAACCAAACCAATCAAAATATTTAGATTTTGACATTAAATAACCCATAGATGTTGATATGCCTCTAAACAAAATGAACCACACTAAACCAATTAAAATATTTAGATTTCGGCATTAAATAACCCATAGAGGTTGATATGCCGATAAACAAAATTAATCAAAACAAACCAATCAAAATATTTAGATTTCAACATTAAATAACCCATAGAGGTGTTAATGTGCCGCTAAACAAAATCAACCAAACCAATCAAAATATTTAGATTTCAGTATTAAATAATCCATAGAGGTTTTGATATACTGCTAAACAAAATCAACAACCAATATGAAAGAACTCTTTCATGACATTAATTCATATAATACTCTGCAATTTCTTAAAGAAATCAAACTGTATTCCAAAATATAACTTCAACAAAACATGAAACACACACATCACCACCTCTAGTAATTATGTTCCCACAAAAGCTGAGTATCAGCTACCATGTATTGTGAAAGCAGAATAACATTTTTATTACGTCAAACTTTTGAAGAAAATTAAATTTTGGCATTAAATGACCCATAAGGTGTTGATGCCATTAAACAAATCAATAATAAATTTTCATTAAAACGTTATCTTTTTCCTCCTCAATCTACAGTGTGGTCCGAAAGTCATGTTACCCAATACCAAAAAGTAATGAGAATAATAAACAACAATTAGTGACTTCTTGGTTGATCATAACACTGATGCCTCCACCTTTACACATGTGTCCCTTCCTGTTGAGGGCTATCCTGTTCTTGGTTTGTCCTTAATTGATCCCATGAGAAACAGTTTATATTCCCATCACAATATTGTCCTCTACGGAGGAACTGGTTTGCTAATTTATGCATTGAAGTCATGACGTACATCCTCCAAACTCTTGCCAGAATGCACACGATCATGTATCCATACACTTGCAAGCAGCCTCTCTTCCATACAGTAGGAGCTTGTGCCAGCCATCTGAAATAGAAAATTATATTATGTAGGGCTGACAAGATTTCTGGACTACCCTGTACAAAGCTGGCTAATGGTAATCTTAAATCTGGTAGATTTAAAATTTTATTTAAGTCCCTCTCTAAAAAATTGGATACCATGAATTAATTGATTAAATCATTTCAGTGTCCCAGCTTACATTGATTTGTCAAATAAGCCCTTTGCTCTTCTTCAGCTTTATTCGACATTCATTTGGGGTTTTCGTTCATTAGTCCCCTTTGATGCAAATATTGGGTTCTGATTTGCATTTTTAAGTTTGCTAATTATCGGCAAAAGATAACACTAGAAACTTTATTATCATCTGCACAACACTTTTCTTATTTTCAATACAAGGCCCAAGAGGCACCCATGGTAGAGGGCTTCTGTGTAGTGTTATATTCTAACCATTTCTATGTCAGCAAGAAATGATACTTGCCTTTATTTTCTCTCACAGTATCTCAAACATGTTGATGCTGTTATTGCTTCTTGGTGCTTGTAACTATGGATCTGAAAGCTTGTCACTTGCCATTTTCTAAGAGTGGCTGATAAAAGATTCTGACATTTGTCACTCATGTGAGAGAAGATGTTTACTCTTATCAGTGTTAATTCAAGCATTGCATACTTTTTCAGATAATCGCAAAACAGATTTGTATTAGTTGTGTGCCAATGAATATGTACTGTCCGCTCTTTATCACTGAAGTTTGTGATTTACAGATAAGTTTTTCTGTGTTGAACTTCAAAGTAGAGCACCTGATTCTCTTAATAAAAACTGTCATCATTAAGCAAAATAACTGTAAAGATTATGGCATCCCATACTGTTATTAAATGGTTCTTAGGCATATGCCTTCTTTTTTCTTCTTTGTTTGATCTTGTACCTGACTCTATTCCTTATTTTCATCAACGACCTTCCTGACGCCATAGATTCCCAAGTTGGCATCTATGCGGACGACACTACAATTTACTCCTGCCTCAAAAACAAATCTAGTGTCGCTGACAAAACTAACCTGGCTGCTCATCTTGAAATGGACCTCCAATCGGTTGTTAATTGGGGCAAGAATTGGCTGGTAAACTTTAATGCCTCAAAAACTAAACTACTCTATATTAATCACCATAGAGATCCTTCCCTGCCCCCCCTTAGAATGTCTGATAGTCAACTTCTTGAGAGCAACTCTCTGCATCTGCTCGGTCTCAAGTTGACTGCTGACCTGAGATGGAACAAATACATTGAGTCAATTGCATCGTCCATTGTGAGGAAGGTTGGCTCTCTGTGACGCGCCGGAAATTTTTCTCCCCGGAATCGATACTTCAAATATACAAATCAACCATTCACCCTTGCATGGAGTATTGCTGCCATATATGGTCCAGTGCACCTTCTGTTTACCTTGGAGTTCTTGACAAGATCCAGAGGCGGATATGTAATATAATTGGCCCTGATCTGGCATCTCATCTACAGTTGCTCTCTCACAGACATGTCATCGCCTCTCTCTGTCTTTTTTACAAATACTTTCATGGTAATTGCTCCGATGAGCTGCTTTCACTGGTTCCCAGACTCCATGAATTCAAGCACTCTATGAGGCTGGCATCCCGCTCTCACCCTTACACTGTAGAAACTTTTAAATGTAGCCGTCTCTTCTACTCCAATAGCTTCATACCTCGCACCTCTCACCTGTGGAACACCCTTCCCAATTACTGTTTCCCTGAGAGCTATAATCTTCAACTATTCAAATGTAATGTCAATCGACATCTCAAGTTGCCTTGATCTATCCACTATCCTTCTCCTCATCCTTTTTTCTATCACTCCTATCTGCTCTGGCTCCAAATCTTCTGCAACCCCCTGCATCCTAGTGGCTTCATGCCTTGCTCAGGGCGTAAAGCTTAAAAAAAAAAAAAAAAGAATATAGCAGTGAATGCTGGACAATCTCCTCACAGACGAAGAAGAGACTTGAAGCAACAAAAATGGGGTTTTTTTTTGTTTTTTTCATATAGAGTAGAACCTCAGTTCACAAATTTAATTAATTCCTGAAGTCCGTTTGTAACCCAAAATGTTAACCAAAACTATTTTTCCAATAGGAATCACTGTAAAATGGATTAATCCATTCCTGGTCTGAAGATGATTGCTTATTTAAACATTTACAAAAGTACTTTGTGCACAAGTTTATATACAAAACTAATGAAAATCATTAAATCTAAGAAAAAATAAATAAACCCAATACTAAACAGATAAAATATAGACGAACACTTTAATTTTAGCATACCTATACGTAGGAGAATTTATGGCGTAAAGGGAAGGAAAGAGATGTTATTGTTTGGAAAGGGGAAAGGAAAGACATGATCGTCTCTTTATTTATAAGAATAGTATAGATTGTTGAGTTTGCCATATGAAACTGAGTAGGAAGAGATAATATCATCAATAATTGTTTTTCTCTTAACTTTTCTTTTTCCTTTTCCAGTATCACTGTTAGTTTTCTTTGGGGCCATGAATAAGGACTAATAAAGAGAAAAATAATAGCACAGTACAATAAAATTGGAAAAGAAAAGCACATCACAACACACGAATGTATACAACATGGCGGTCGACTCAGAAACAATTCCATTCGGGTTAACTCGGTTTGGCAATGTTGTTTTAGAACCAAAATTTTGTTCGATAACTGAGGCATTTTCATCTCTAATTTTCTGTTTGAAAACTGATTTGTTCGACATTCAAGAATCAAGGTTACTCTATATTCAGACTATTTTGTTTAAAGTTCTTTTTTATCTGTCTTTTCTTAATTTCAAATGAAAACTTAAAATGTTTTCAAAATATTTCACTGTTTATATTTCTAGGATGATGAGTTATTATTATTTACATGTGAACTAATGTCCCCAGCTTTGTTGTTGTCAAGATGTTTTAGCTGGTGCCCTCTGGCATTCCTCAGGTGTTTGTCAATTTGGGTAACCTTTAGGGCATTTTGAGCAAAATCCTTTATTTAATCTGTAGTGGGTAGAAATAAAGGGTTCAGTTTGATATTCCTTGAAACTTACCTGGATCAACAAGCACCCGATGAAGGCTGGAATGTACAATGGCTGAAATGTTGTGATATTAACAAAGATGAGGACAACAGTTAGCCTGTAAGTCATGGCAGTATTTCACTGTAACTTTCACTTTCCAAAATTATAGCTTAACGATATGGAAAAAGTGGTTGTCAGTTTAAACTTATGCTCAGGGAGGATGGGTGAAATTGACTAAACTTTGGGTGAATTTTTCTTTACAAAGTGATGGGAGGGGGTTTATTTATTTCAAGGCATATCAACTCCTTATGGGTCATTTAAGGCCAAAAGTTAATTTTCTTGGGAGCATTAGTAATTTCTTTTACAAAAATGTATCGCTGCTAAATTTTTTTACTATGAAAATCTATTACTGGTATTTTTACTATAAAAATGTTTATACTTTCATAGTGTTTTGACCCCAGTTTGGGGCTTAACTATTTGCCTATAGCTGGGACCCTAACAGTTACTACCAAACTAGGTCAGGGTGGACTTAAGAACAAAAACAATTAAAAGGTGGTTTCATGCTCCTCAACCCCCCACCAATCAGATGCCTTACTGCCAGATGTAGTTTAACGTCATACCCAGGGCATTGTGTTTTAATTTCATAAGTCATTTCACAAGTCATTTCACAGAAGTATATATGAACTATTTAGTGCCTCCACTCTGCAGGGCAGGGGGCAAATTAAATGTAGAATCATGTAAAATAGTAAGAGAAGCCTAAATTTAATTGCTTTTTAAACCTACTTAGGTTTTAAGTCATTGTTTTCCCAATCTGTGCAATGTGGCACACACTGAGATGAAATTGGGTGTATCACAAAAGAGCAAGATTATATTTCAAAATAGAAAAAATATAAACTGGAATTCATAATAAGGTTCATATATAAATGTGAGCTATAAGTGGAGTTGGCATATTTATGTACAAAATATTCTGACATGTTCTAAAGTGTACTATGAGTAAGAAAAAATTTGGGAATGATTGCTTCCAACAAAATTCTTTCTATCTGGGGATAATTGAGAAATATTTCATCTGTGAGGCTTGTCCAAAATGTATTCAACCATTTTATATTAAGCAAGAAATGGTGCTTTAGTCCACTTCAAAGCAGTCTCTGAGACCTTACATATTTATACCAGTGTCCCAATCACAACTCTAGGTCATCAGTGTTTGTCAGGCTTATTAGTCTTTAACAAAATCTGCTTATTGGTATAACTTTGATGCTAAATTGATTCCTTTACTTTTGTGCACATCATACACAGTGCCATCAGCTTCAAACTTTTAATTCATGAGATTGTAAAATGTAGGGGTGGATCAAAATGAAACTCTCTCCAATACTGATTTTGAACTTCAGCTGCATTTTCATCCTGTAACAATTCAGGATGAACTTTCTTTGCTCAAAGCTAAGCCTGGATAACATCACCACTTCTAATGAGTAAATTTAAAAAGAGAGCAAGTTGAAAACTATATGTTATAAAAGAGTGTATACATATTTGAGACACTGTGTGTGTCTATATATATATATATATATATATATATATATATATATATATATATATATATATATGAGAAAAAATATAATATAGAAAAAAGGTTCTCATATATTAATATATTTATACATATTTTGTTGTATAGTTTAGACATATTCTGTCTACTTATTTTCAATAAGATCCTTTCATACTTGCTGATAAGCTTTTTGATCTTGTTATTGAAGGATGAGAGAAAATCACCATGTTTACACATATTTCTTTTATTTCTAATATCCATGTCATCATCAGGGTATTGTGTATTATAAAATAATATAATGTAACACACACACACACACACACACACACACACACATATATATATATATATATATATATATGGGTTATGACTTTTTTTAACTTTGTTTTCCTGTGTCATAAATTAACAAATTTCTGTTCAAAAGTAATTAAAAAAGGCATCATAGCCCTAGTAAATATATATATATATGTGTGTGTGTGTGTCTGTTTAAACTATTAGAAAATATTATTAAACTCTGGACAGTATAGTAGTGTCAGTTGGACACTGTCTATAAGAGAAAAAAACACCTTGATATAATTCATTCTGCCAGTAATTGGGAAATGGCATCTTTGTACTGCTTGGCATTCGCACCGGAAGCTCCGATACAAATATTTCAGAATGTTTGGGTCTCAATCTGAGGACAATACAGCGGATTTGGAAAGAGTTGGATGAATCTAATGGTAATTATGAAGATACAGCAGCTTAGAAAACTCATTCTGATGAGAAAAGAAATCCTGAATTTGTTGTTGAGAGCCTCAAACATCAAGTTCATTGAGGAGATAGTGCTGTTCTGAGCCAAGAAAGTGGCTGGAAGACCCTATGTCTGGCAACAGGACTCTGCACCATGCCACACAAGCAGGAGAACCCAGTCATGTCTGTCAGACAGTTTCTCCGACCACAGTACCCACTTACATCTGGCCATCTAACTCCCCAGACTGCACCCCCACCTTGATTATTATGTGTGGGGCACAGTTGAGCGAGAGACCAACAAAATTCCTTGTAAAACCAAAGATGAACTGAACAAAAGGAGATTATCCAGAAGAGTTGCAGCAAATTATGAAGTCATTGTTGAAGCCAATGGCGATTTCATTGAATAAATTTACTCTTTAGTATTTCAAAATGTTTTTGTGTAATTTTGGTAAATATATCTGTTAAAATGAGATGTGTGTTTTATTTTCATTTTTGGATAATTTGGCAATTTATCTATTGCACTGTGTGTGTGTATGTATGTATGTATGTATATATCTACTATGACAAAGTCCGACAATTATTTTAAGACATTTTTTATGTTTATACATTCTTTTTATAGATACAAATATTTAAGTAAATGCTCTGTTTATAATAAACAGTATTAATGACATTTACTGGTCTGAATGTCCAAGAAATTTTCATAGAAAATATGCGTCTTCTGACAGGAATCAAACCTGTATCCTATTCAGAACTGGTATATAGCCTATAGGCTTTATGCCGGTTCTGTATAGGATACAGTTAACGCGAAATCTCGTTGTCTCGTCATTCGCATGCAAATTATGGTCGGTCTTTGGCTGTATAAAGCAAGCGCGTTTTTTTTTTCTGGGCATTTCTTTTATTTGGATTTCTGAACTTAGCCCATCATCTATATGTAGACACCTTAATGAAAACATTCATTACTTACTGAATACTTTAATTGATTCTTGATATATTTAGACAATTAATTTAACTTTATATTTAGTTCTGTTATGTTGAAGAAGTTTAATCTGATAAGCATGTGTACATAACGACTTATGGAAAAGGAAAGTGGCTTAAAGTGTTCACATGATACATAGCATACCACAATCAATGTCAATGGTAATATTAGCTGTTTCTTTATAAGGAAACATTTGGCACTCATTGACTGAGAAGTTTGTACTAAAGATTAAACTGGTTTAAAGCCATATCATGTTGAAAAACCAGTTCCCATATAATCATCAAAATTAAGCAATGTCAAGCCTGGTCATTATCTCAATGAGTGACTTCTTGGGAATACCAGGTACTGTAAGCTTGGTTGTGTGGGTGGTGTAATGGATAACAGCTCAGATTGAAAACCAGAGAGCCGAGTTCCAATTCTTGTCAGGTTTATTATATTCACTTGCATGCAAATACCCTTGAGAAAAGCATGAATCCACCTTTTCTCTATCCAGCTATGGGCTAATTAGTAAGACTTTTGTTAATAAATCATTATTATATCCAAAAAATTCTCACAATCAGAAAATATTTTCTGACTTTGTATAATCAGCAAAATTTTAATAAGCCATAAAAACTAATCAGTCAATCCAAAGATTAAATAGAGTATATTGATTCCAAATTCGTACATCTTTTTGAGATATCTTGTAATGGTAATATTAATCGTTTTCTTATAAGGAAACATTTGTCATTCGTTGACTGAGTAGCCAGTATTATTTTTCGTTGAAATTTATAAAATGTTTTTCTTAAAACATTTTTTCAGGAAAATAGGGTTCTCAGACCTTTTCAATATTAATGGGGGTTTCTTTCTCAAACTTTTGTTTGAAGAAGTGTCGAATGTCAACATTATGTCATTATTTTCTCTTTGAGTCAATGTGTTATCCATTTTAGTTGTTGCAAGTTCTCAAGTAATGTATTAGGTTGGTGCAAAAATAATTTCGTTTTCTCACATAGTAACATATGTTAAAAAACGAAATTATTTTTGCACCAACCTAATAGTTTCTGCTATTTGCTACTGTTGTTTGTGATTCTGTATCCCCAGTTTACACTGTTCAAAGAAGTGTGGTCTTCACCATCATCCATAAGCTTCACTCAAAGCTACTTTTAATCATTGATCTTAAAAAATGATTGTCTACAGCTTATAGTTTAGATATTTCTGAACAAGTCTGACGCCATACATGCCATCTCTGGAAATCTCAACCTGACAAGGCTATTTAAGAACATGACTCAAGTTTCAGGTTGATGTTTTGATATTGTAGCAATTTGCAGAGTTGGTTGAAACTATCCCTAGCACAGCCTATTCTATGTTCAGTTTCCATATCTCCTATATTAAATTTGTTATAACTGATCCCTGTACTGAGTGAGATATTGGTATTTGGTATTTACTAAGTTTGCAGGATGAATTCAGAGTATAGTCATAACTGCTTTAATTCCAATTCTAGATCATAGTTTGTGTTTTGGAATGGTCCTATTTTTTCGAACATTTTGTAGAGGATATTGATTTTCTTTTGAAGATCATTCTTATCACAACTATGAATACCTATGTCATCAGCATAGACACGCCCTCATCATCATCATCAGTGCATTGGCTTTGGAAGGGAAAGTGCTATATTCAATGCCAATAGTAATACAGTGTAACCCAGATATAAGAGAGTTGTCGGGGCCGGAGAAGAAGTCTCTTATATCGGGGTTTCTCTTATATCCGGGTTTGGTCTATTTTGTTTAGGTAAGTATGGCTCTAATTTGGGACCAAAGAAAATCTCTCTTATATCCGGGTTTCTCATATCCTGGTCTCTTATATCCGGGTTATACTGTATATACTTGAAAAACAAGGTGGATAAAATAAGGTTTATTGTAAAAAAAAAAAACAAAAAAACAGTACAATAAGAATAAAGGTAACAGTTATGCACAAGGTCGCCGCAAGTCAATCCAGTAGTGAGTGCTACTATTGGAAGGTCAGTAGTTCTCACGTAAGTTTGAGTCAGTAGTCTCTGCAGTCTGTTGACTTACAGATACTTGTAGGTAGTTACTACATATAGTGTAGCCACTCATGGGGGTGACAGTTTATTCCATTACATCAGAAAGCAAGATCATTGTTTTTTATTAGTAGATTTGTTTAGAATGTGGTATAGAATACTTAAATGATCAGTACCCATCTCTTTGCATCTGTGTTTGTAAATGTGTAGGGAAAAGATAAAATGGACTGGGGTTCTCATTTCCTCCTTGCCATACTCCCGATAAGGTTTGAAAGGTCATTTTAATAGAAGTTCTTTATAAATGTAGATTCCTTGTATTAATTGCAGACATCAAGAAATACCCATTCTTTGTTGACACCACATGTAAATTCATTTGAAATCTCACGAGTTACCAAAAAGTCTCTTCCCCAAGAACAAAAATGAAAATCTTGAAAGCTGGCATCAGTTTGACTTAGGAAAAGTTGTAGTCAAATTGATTGCCTGAGTTTTCCCTAAGGTTTTATGTAGAATTAAAAAATCAAAATGGGTGGAGGGTACTGTAAACATTACAATTATTTATGTTTTAATTTTTGAAACAAGGAATTAGATTAATATATAATATTATATATGCTGGTTTTCCTGAAACTAGTGTTAACATTCTACAAAAGATAGGAAGTTGTGGAGGACCAACATCATCAACGGAAATAGTGCATAAGTATTAACTTCTTGGTTGACATCATCATAGGATTTCGGTCAATGTACACTCCTACCTTCTTCAGGTTTTTCTCATAGTAATCTGCCAGAAATCCTTAACTTTTATTCCAAATGTTCACACAAGCGTAAGGTCCAAAGGTCACAAAATGAGGTTGTTGCATAGACATTGGAGAGGGAAAGGGAAAAAAGTGAAGATATGTGACAGTTGACCTTAGACTTAGTGATTAAGATTGTAGTGGTTGAGGAAGCATCCTCTCACAAGATTCTTTCTCAAAGTAGAGACTCATGGGAAGAAGCTGATCTGTTGTAATGTTCTCTCTATTCAAGATAGCTGAGAATTAGAAAGGCCATTGTTAAAGAGACCATCGAAGGAACAGAAAAGTAAGGAGGGAAAACAAAGAGGAGGAGTTTTATTAAATATTTGAACATAAAATGGGAAAACTTGAGTAAATATATTACTCCTCAAATCCTACTCTAACATGGCTACTTGCCATATTTATAAATAGGAGCAGTCCATTGTCACATAGGGAAGAGCAAGAAGTACAGTCTGTCCTACTCTACAACATGTCCAAAACGAACTTGCTTCTTACCAATGAAGTTCTAAGGAAATGAGGATGGTTTGCCCCTGTACATATGTGACCCACCCCCCGACTTCAAGTAGAACTTATATATATGATCCACTGCTAAAGATTTTGAAAACAATTAAAAGTACTTAAAGCAAGGGATAGAGGAAAGCAGTGAGTAAGCTACCTTTTGTAAATGTTTGGCATGAGAGAAGTGAAAAAAGCAAAAAGACAAAACTTACAAAGAGCTACAAAAGACAGAAAATTTATGAGGGCCATGATTGCCCACATACTGAAGAGACACAGCACATAGAAGAAGATTGGGTAAACCTTAGTAAAAAAAAAAAAAAAAAAAGAAAAAAAATGTCCTTGAAACACCTAAAAGATGAAGTTTCTATTGAAGTTTCCTGATAAAGTGCAAAAAAACATTATCTGGCTTCCTAAGGTTCATTTGTCCTGGGTTTGACCACAGCCCACTAATATATATGATCCCACATGTCACATTTCAGGCTAATTTCTAACAAGCCTATTTGGTTTATAGTCAGTTTATATTTATTTTATCTAAAACATGTTGAAACTCTCCCAAAATACACAGGTTATTGTTTTTTCTCTTTTTAAAAACAGAAAAGTATTAGGTTGGTGCAAAAATAATGATGTAATAATGTTGTTTTTTGACGTTAAAAATACGTCAAAAAACGACATTATTACGTCATTTTTGTACCAACCTAATAATAATAAAAGATTGTAAACAAACAAAAAAGTTATTAAAGCAAATGCATGAAAAAAAAAAATTACCAGTAGTTGCTCAAAATCAATTTTTTTTTATCTTTGCCTTTTAAAAATATTCTATAATATTTTTTTGAACTTTTGTTTGTTGTTTTAAAATATATTCACAAGAACTTTTGCTGCAAATGTATTCCTTTTTCAGTGTATTGTAGTGAATTCATTATGTTTTATAGTAAATATATCTGTATAGTCAAGTACAGAAAAGCAAGCACAAATGAACTCTGCCATTTGGCTAGATGGAACCATAAGACCTCTTTGAGAAAATAAGTCAAAGTACTGCTTCTCTGTAGCATCATCACTATCATTGCTTACCATGACCAGGGAATACATTTCACATTGAAAACGTTTAATTTTTTTGAATTTTCTCTAATAAAAAGATGGTAATGGAAATTTCTCCAGAGGAAATTTGTAGGCTTGTTGAGACGTATAGCACACTAGTACGTATTAGCTCTGTAGAAAATGAAGGACGACCTCTTGTTTGGTAATCTTGTCTTTTTTGTAATTCTTTTAGAATTGAGGATGGTTTGTTCTTCCACTGCATTATGTATGTAGTTTGGAAAGTTTTCTAACATACTAAAGCTTGTGAGTTTAGCATTATGTCCCTGTATAAACCACTGTGATAATGGTATAGTGGTTACATCACACTGGAGCTGGACATAAAGGTTTTAGTCAATGAGAATACATTCTTTTATAGATGGAAAATGTGTTTCAGGATCAATGACTATTCTATAAATTAGAATATAATCTTCCTTTTTTTTTTTTTTTTTTAATTCAAAAATGTTAGGACAACACTTTACTTCTTTTAATTAAATAAAATCTTTTATCATATCAGCAGAAATCTGATCGGAGATCTGAGTTTTAATTTCACTTATGTTCATTACATTCACTTATTTACTAATACTCTTGGAAAAGGTATGAATCCTACTATTCTCCCCTCCCAGCTATGGGTAAATAGTAGAACAGACTCTGTTCTATAGTCTTGGATGTCAACTGATCTAGGAGAAGAAAAACTTTGAATTCAAAACTGCATGTAGTCCTGGTGAAGCATGTACTATGCAAGTAAAGAAAGGATAATTCACATTAACTCAATGGTCAACTCCTCTTTTTTATTTATTTATTTTTTTAAGTCCATGGCATTTTCAGTATCCTTCTGTAGAACCACATTCCTTTTGATTCAAGTCTCTTTTCCATCTGTGAGGAGATTGTCCAGCATTCATTGCCATATTGCAGTACCAATATCATATAACAATTCTGTACTTTTTTCTTTATTTCCAGTGAAATTTTCCTGTTTCATAATACATCGCATAATTTTTGGAAGGCATCTTTCCCTATCTCAATGTGCCTTCAGATTTTAGTGTTGCATTTTCCATCATGTGTTAAAACACTTCCTAGATATTTAAATTTTTGCTCTTGTTTAATTTTGGTATCTCCATTATGTAATTTGTATTTTGGGTTGTCCCTTTTGCAGACAACCATGCGTTCTGTCTCCTTACATCAACTGATGTTTAGTCCTTCTTGCTTTACTTCTTTTATTTCTTTTTACTTCTTTGCTTCTGTAGGAGTTCTTGTAGTTTCCTTTCTATGTTTGCTATCAACACTGTCATCTACCTACCTCATGTTTTTAAGATGATGTCCACTAATTCTCTCAGGATTGCTTCAATGTGAATTTTGAATAAGACTAATTCTCTCAGGATTGCTTCAATGTGAATTTTGAATAAGTCTGGTGAGAAGATACATCCTTGTCTTACATCCCTTTTTAATTCTTGAATCCACTCATCTTTGCTAGACATATTGCCAAAAAGTCATATCACTGGTATGTCATCATAGATGATAGAAAAATGAGTAAGTATGCACCTGTTTAAACTATTTTTGTCTCTCTCTCTCTCCTCTCCAGATAGAAGTAGCAATAAAAAAAACAAAAAAAGCTGCTACTTTTGTAATCACCCTTGACTGAGAAAATTGTGTTGATGTATCAGTCTAGGTAGATACAGCTTATTGCGTAATCTGATACCGTTTCGTTATGTTCCTAATTAGCTTAAATCTGTTCACAATGCATGCCTAATTAGGGTGGGGAGGAACCAATGGTTGTCTGTCTCTCTCTCTCTCTCCTTTTTTTTTTTTTTTTTAATAACCCATTCATTGCCAAGTACAGTGAGTGCCTATACACGAATAGTTTGCTAAACAAATGAAATAAAATAATGAACAATTTTTGTAAAGAAAACCAAATCCGCCTAATGAGGTGAAATTTGAACAATGAACCAATCAAAAACTATGCGTGTGTATAAGTGGTTAGGAATGCATGCAATACCAACTCGGTGTCCATATTTTTATTTTTTTTTTTAATCAAGTTCACCCAAGCAAGGAAGTAAAGCCACAAATGTTTACTGGGTGTGGAAGAATTACAAAAACAGAAATATTACTAAGGAGTGAGAACAAAAGAAGATTAATAAGCAGAACAGTAGATAGTAATTGACATTGCATTTAAATTTTTGAATATTAAAGTTCCACAAGCGAAAAATGCAAGTAAAGAAACTGTTAGCATAGAATTTATGGTTACATCTACCCAACTCAACTGTAAATTTGTGTGTCTTCATCTCCAGTCAAGGTACCATATCAAAGAGTTCATCTGAACAGTTTGAAAGTATTTATAGAAAAGACACAGGGAGACAACTTTACACTGGTGGGAAAATGGCTGAAACTGAGATGCCAGGTCAGGACCAATAATATTACTGATTCTTCTTTGGATTATATTAAGGATATAGATATATAGCAGGAACACCAGACCATATGTGGCAGCAATATTCTAAGCATGCATGAATGGTAGACTTATAAATATGTAAAATATATACTGAAGAGAAAATTTGTCTCACATGACACAATGAAATAATGGTACTTGTTTTTTTGTCATAAGTTTAATTCTTAATCAAAGAGTCAACTTCCAATTCCCATTGGTTTTGTTATATACATGCACAACTGAATAAACATATATATCATGATACATTCCAAATTAATAGTTTTGTTCTTGAGATAGTATGAGTAAGAAAAACAAATTGTTGTAGTAAATATATTTTGGTAATGTTAAACTAAAATGACCAATCTATAGCACATTCATTACAAAGTTAAGCAATATCAAGCCTAGTCAATACCTATGTAGGTGACTGCTTGAGAATATTATATATTGCAAGCTTGGATGTGCAGGTGGTGTAATGGATAATAGCTTGGAATTGTTAATCAGAAAGCTGAGTTCCAATTTCCATTGACTTACATATATTCACTTCAGTACAAATACTCTTAGGAAATGTATGAATCCACCTCTTCTCTCCTCAGCTATGAATTAATTAGTAAGACTTGTGTCAAGAAACCATTATTATCCTAAAAAAAAAAAATCTTACAATCTAAAACTATTTTCTGGCTTTAAATAACCTCAAAAGGGTTGATAAAGTATATATAATAAATCAATGAAATACTGATTAGCCACACAAGCATGTCTTTTAGATTTATTTACATTCTCTATAATAGAAATGTATAAAAACTACATTAGTCACAAAGTGAGGGATCAGTTTAAATACTGATTGTAATGTAGAATTGATCCTCCACTTTATATCTACTTATAATTTCTTGGTTGTTAAGCTGTAGAAAACAAATCACAATGAAATATGGATTAGCCACACAGGCATGTCTTTTAGATTTATTTACATTCACTGGGATATAAATGTATAGAAACTAAATTAGCCACAAAGTGAGGGATTAGTTTAAATATTGATTGTAATGTAGAATTGATCCCCCCCCCACTTTATAACCATATAATTTGTTTATTTATCAAATTCTGATTAGGTATGAATCTACATATTCTCCTCTCCACAATTGAGTTAGACTTGTATCACTAAATCATTACTATCTTTAAAAAAAATATTCTTAAAATTTTTTCTGGCCTTAAATAACCCGCAAAGGGTTGATAAGCCATAAAAAATGATTGAATCAATGAGTTAAAAAGTGTTCACATTGCTGAGTGAATAATCAAACTTTGTAAATCGCATAACCATTTTATTGAAGAGATAGAAAATTTATTATGACATGGATAAAAAAATGAAAAAGAAATTGCCAGTGATTGGGTGCAAAGGCTGGAGCAGATTATCCCTGTTTATATATATTTACATTACTTAAATAACAAACAATTCAGTTAAAACATTTGGCTGAGGAATGGATTATGTTTGTATATCTTTTTTTAATCTTATATCTCTTGTGTTGGGTTTTTTCTTGTAAAAATTGCATGAAATAGAGTCTTTATTGAATGTTTGAAGCCGATTTTTTTTATATATGCTAATCAATTAATGAATGAAAAGTATGCAAATTTGATTCTATATGAATATAAAATCTCTGGACACATTCATCAATGCAAAATGCCAACTTGTATCCAGTACATTCATATCTATTTTATATAATTATATATATATATATATATATATATATATATATATATATATATATATATTCTTAAATGCCTATAATTTATAACAGAAGCCATTGGTTTGTACCAATGGCTTCCCATACTTAATACTTCTCCTTTTTCACTCTTGCATAGTCATGTGTGATGTCACGAGCTGCAACGTGATTTTTGCTTCTGCGTCTCGTATATATGAGTTTGTCGTTACTTTGAAATTTTTCATGCAGCAAGGGTGGACTATCATTGTGGTTACGTCTGTTGTTGTTTGATTTATTGAAATTGTCATCTTTGATAATGGCTTGTGTAAACCGAAAGCTTAAATTGGATTTAAACATGTATCAATATGGTGATTTCCTTTCGTCTTTCAACAATAATGTGATTAAGCTTACCAGACAATATAAAAGGAAATTACTTAAAATAAATAGACAAAACTTGTCTATATTATTTAATGAAACAGGCATTAATGAACAATTGCTGCCTAAATATACACACTATATATATATATATATATATATATATATATATATATATATGCTCATCATATCTACTTGCTCAGAAGACATGTCTGATCAAAAGAAATGGATCAATAACTTGACGTGTCGTCTGGTGAAAAGAAATGGATCAATAACTTGACGTGTCGTCTGGTCAAAAGAAATGGATCAATAACTTGACGTGTCGTCTGGTCAAAAGAAATGGATCATAACTTGACGTGTCGTCTGGTCAAAAGAAATGGATCAATAACTTGACGTGTCGTCTGGTCAAAAGAAATGGATCAATAACTTGACGTGTCGTCTGATCAAAAGAAATGGATCAATAACTTGACGTGTCGTGTGATCAAAAGAAATGGATCATAACTTGACGTGTCGTCTGGTCAAAAGAAATGGATCAATAACTTGACGTGTCGTCTGATCAAAAGAAATGGCTCAATAACTTGACGTGTCATCTGGTCAAAAGTAGTGGACTGAAAAGTTGCTAAGAAGAGTATGCACTCAAAGGCAATGGACCAACAAATTGTTTCAAAGAGTTTTCTGATTAAAGACAATGGGCTGACAATTTGCTAAGAAAAGTTGTCAGGTTAAAATCAATAGACAACTTGGTAAGACGATAGTGACAACTTGCTATAAACGTAGTCAGGTCAAAGGCAATTAAGTGACAATTTGCTAAGTTGTCTTGTTAAAGGCAATAGACTGTCAGCTTACTAAAAAGTTGTTTGATCAAAGGTAATGAGCCAGCTACTTGCTAAAAGACTTTCTGTTAATCATTTCACCTCAAGCAAGGTAATAAATCCACTAGGACACAATAGGTTAGAGTGTTTGAGAATATGAGAAAAACTACTATTAAGGAGAGAAGACAATCAAAGAATAAGAATTAAGAAGACTTGTCTGATCATAGGCAATACACCAAGAACTTGCAAAGAAGAACTGTGTGCTCAAAGGCACTGGGCTGGCAATTTGCTAAGAAGAGTTGTCTGATCAAAGGTAATTTTCTGATAACATGTTTCGAAGAGTTTTCTAGTCAAAGGAAATCGATAACTTGCTAAGAAGTGTTGTTTGGTCAAAAAGAAATTGACCGGCAACTTGTTACACAAAGTGAAAAGGCAATAAACAGTTTTCTAAGAAAAATTATCTTGTCAAAAGCAATTGGTTGACAACTTGCTCAGAAGGACTTCTGTTATCAAAGACAACAGACAACCTACTTACTAAGAAGGCCTGTCTGTTCAGAGGCAATAGGCTGAAAAATTGCTAAGAAGTATTTTCTGGTCAAAGACAGTGAACTGAAGACTTGCTTAAAAGAGTTGCCTCATCCATGGTAGCAAACCCATGTAAACGTTTGCTTTCTAATCTTACATTATGAATCCAATAATTTTGTTTTATTCTAAAACCTTTGCCTCACCTTGTTTATTACTGGGGATTATCTCCCTTGATTTGGTGGGATCCCCATACTTGCCTTACTTACTTGGAAGCATTAGCCAGCAGCATAATTGGCTTGTCTCATTTCAGTCATTTCAGCACTTGAATCTGGAATCTCGGCTCTCCTGCACATCGATGGCATTTCTCTCCACATTACACCACATTACCTTCCAATTTTCTTCACTCATGTGAAATTCCAGTGCACATGTCTATGTCTGTTGGTAGAATTTTTCTGTTAATTTGGGCGTGGTAAGATGTGAATGATGAAAGAAGACCTGAATAATTGTATATGGAATCAGGTGAGAGTTTTTCACTTGGATGCTTCGCAGCTAAGCAAACGTGCAAGTTAGAATTTTTTCAGAGATGGTTCGATGTACTTTGATGATTAAAGAAATGTTCAGAGAGTTACTTTTTTTTCCTTTCATCATCAGAAGAGCAAAGTTTAATCCTGCATTAGTTACAGTGAATTTCTGAAAATCTCTAATCCCCTGGGGTTCTTACAATACAAAAATGCTAGAAACCTATAATAATTTCAGATTTAATTTCTACTCAAACCACACTTCTAAAATTAAATCTGGAATTATTATAGTCTTGCATTTAAGAGCATTAAAAATCTTCAACTCCCAATATTTACCTAAAGAAGAAACATAGAAAACACATTCAAAAACCTACAATAACCATATTATTTCATCCACAACACAAGAAGGAAAATCCTCGAGAATGCCACCGTTGAATATTATCCAAATATTAATCTACACCCAGGTTTTTTTCTAAATATCACCTTTTCTAACAGAATCACTACTCTCCCAAGCCAATATACACAACAAATATATCAAGAAATCAAAAGAAAATGGTTGAATCCATCAACACAATACAAACAATATTTCTACACATGAAAATATTCTCTTCAAACATAAAGTAATTGACATAATTTTTGAGTTATGAATATACAATAGTGTTTCTAAATTCTTCTAGTTGCTAATGACATTTTGTTTGTTATTTATAGATACTTTGTTTCAATAAATTAATTTCGTCTTTTGCATTGAAAAAGTCCACACCGCATCAGCGAAATCAATTTTTCCTATTGTCTTTTTCCTTAGTACATATTGTCTTTTTCCATAAGTTAATTCTGAGTATTATATATAAAATTAGGAAAAACCTTAAAAATCCATAGTGAGTAATAAATTTATCTTGATAAATATAAGCACTTTCTTCTACTCTGATTTTCTTTCACCTTCAACCAATTCTTGCAAAGCCAGACAGAGATAGGAAAATGGATGATAAGAGCAGGTTTTGGTGAAACTGGAAGCTTCTAGTGCCAAACCTACATGCAGTCTGCGAATTTAGTCATCAACTCTATCATCATAAAGGAAGCAATCAGCAAAGAAGTAATTAAATTCTTGGATAGGAGATAAAACCGACGATTCCCTTAAACTTGTGTTAGTCACCTCGAATTTCCGAAAATGGATAGTCACCTGGGTTGTTTACACAGACACAATACAAAAATGCTTATAGAGTTATGATTTTGCAAAATATTGTAGTACTGCTAAAAAACTAACATAAGAGTTAATCTTTGTTACAATAGACATTAAATCCAAACTTGAATTAAAGAATGTAATTATTCATTGAAATGAAAATTATGATAAATTTCTTGCATGAAAATATGTTGTAAATTGTAGGTGAATCACGCCAATACAATTACAGAGAAATGTTTTATTCATTAAAAATAACCACAATATATTTTCATGAATGGAAAGATATTACATTAGCTTAAATTATAATTATAGGAGTGAAAGCATAATTATATATATATATATATATATATATATATAAACACATTATTAAATATAACAGACAATGTCTATTATGTCTGATGATGAGCTGTTGTAATGTTCAAATGTTTGCTTTAATGTCTGGTGAAAAAAATGATCTGATTCTGTTCATATCTATCTCATTCTTTTCATATCTACCTATCTATCTATATCATTTTGTTTATATCTATCTATCGAGCTGATTCTGTTCATATCTATCTCATTCTTTTCATATCTATCTTGCTATTCATCTATTTTTCTATATTTATGTATCTATTCATTGGTTTATCTCTTTTATCTCTATGCATCTATGATTCAGTTCATATCTATCTCAAAATAACAAAGTGTTTTTTTTATGTTTAATGTTTACAACCGTTTTCTGCACCTGAATTATCTTGTACTGTTTGAAATACTTGTAGTGTTGTAATTTTGCAAAATATTGTAGTATTGCTGAAAAATAGCACAACAGGCAATCTCTGTTACAATAGACATTAAATCCAAACTTGAACTGAAAAATGTAATTATTCATTGAAATGAAAATTGTAATAAATTTCTTGCATAAAAATACGTTGTAAATTGTAGGTGAAACACACCAATAAAATAACAGAGAAATGTTTTATTCATCAAAAATAGCTACAATATATTTTTATGAATAGAATGATATTACATTAACTAAATTCAAGCTGGGATGAAAAAGTAATATCTGCATATCTATGGGTGGATGGTTTGAATGTTTGTTTTCTGACGATGAGAACCGGGTTCAAATCTCACCATGGTCAATTTGTCAGGTTATTGTTATGGGACTATATCAAGGATGATCCGTGCATGTGACACCTTTGAAAAGTGCCTGAAAACCATATCACCTCAAATTTTCAAAAATGGATATTCCTCTGGGGTATTTACACAGTCCCAATACAAAAAATGCCTATACTGTTACAGTTATGTAAAATATTGTAGTATTGCTGAAAAATAGCACAACAGGCAATCTCTGTTACAATAGACATTAACTCCAAACTTGAACTGAAAAATGTAATTATTCATTGAAATGAAAATTGTAATAAATTTCTTGCATAAAAATACGTTGTAAATTGTAGGTGAAACACACCAATAAAATAACAGAGAAATGTTTTATTCATCAAAAATAGCTACAATATATTTTTATGAATAGAAAGATATTACATTAGCTAAACTTATAATCGCAGGACTGAAAGAGTAATACAATATATATCATGAATTTATGAAGCTACTGTATACACACGTATGGATATTTTAACCCCTTGAAGATGATCTCGATGGGATTTAAAGTACTTGGGAAAATAAAAAGTATTTGAAAAAAAAATTGAACTTTTTCTTAATCAATTTTCTTCAGTAACCATAAAAATAATTTGTGGCTTTGAAAGGATTAAAACTAAAATAAATAGACATAATATGTCTAAATTTTTTAACTAAACCTGCTTGACTGAAGATATGTTGCCTAAATAGACATACATACATACATACATACATATATATATATATATATATATATATAGAAATATAGTTTTAAGGTGTGCTATATTTATAGGATAAAGTGTTCAATATCAGAGATAGTGTATGTAAATATAAAAGTGAAGGTTGAAGTCAACACTCAGAGGCGACAGGCTGTTTCATGCTAGATGCAATCATGATGATGAGAAACAGCCTGTCGCCTCTGAGTGTTGACTTCAATGTTCACTTATATATATATAGAAATGATCTAGATAATGAGATATGACCAACCATATATGTGAGTGATTATGTACACATACAGGTGAGCAAATAACTATTTATTTAATCAATGGTGTAGATAAATGTATATATTAATAATTGCACATTTACCTACATTTACCGTACAACTCAATTTCAGAGCTTACCCATTCATCAGGTAGAAAATGTTATGAACTGTTCGTAATTTTAAGCAATAAAACTGTGCCGTACTGTAAACGTATGTATATGTGCAATTATATATATATATATATATATATATATATATATATATATAATTAAACAGTTTAGAGAAGTTTTGTCTATTTATTCTTAATTTGATCCTCTCATATTTCTGTAAATATGAGAGGATCCTATTAAAAATAAGTAGACAAAACTTGTCTGAATTGTTTAATGAGACATGTCTTAATGAAAACATGCCAAAATAGACTATATATATATATATATATATATATATATATATATATATATACATACACGCACACACACACACAGAGCTAAATCCAAAATTACCTAATATGGGGGGTATAGATCTATTTCAACTGACAAAAACTACGTCAGTCTTATTCAACCCCAGTGTATAGACTGAGTTTGTATCAGAATTAGAAACTTAACTTTGACAGCTGTCGAAAAATTGATACAGAATTTATCCATTTCAATGATACAGTCAGACGAAATGCCCGAGATAATGGTTAGGAGAGGGTGCATTTTCATACAATTCTTTATTTTTATTAAAGATGTTTATGTTGGACGATAATCGACTAATCCTAGTGTTGACAGTGGTGGGTATCTGTTTCACAATCACATTGGGATGGTTAGAATTAACATTAATATAGGTAGGAGTTTCATTCTTTTTATGGTATTCTCTTATATATATATATATATATATATATATATATAAAATAAGCAATTTTGTGTTGAGTCAAGCTCTCATATAAGGATGGTAGTTATGTTTTGGAAATCAGTATTTGAAATTCTCTTCTTACATGAGAAAAGGTTTAGGAAAAATCATGCATAAAGGCCAGAAAACTATTAAAGAATTTTACTAAATGTTAAGTATACATAATAAAGCATCAAGCAAAATGTGAAAAGGAAGATAGTGTTGTGCTAAGTTCTCCAGTAAGGATGGTCTACCTTGGATATTAGAATTTAAAATTATTTTTTTGTGTATTTTTAGATAAGGTCGGGCATCAACCCTTCTATAATAACTGCTTAAAAAGTCAAATGCTTGAAGCTAATGAGTCTACAAAAGAACTTTTGATATTAACTATGCTAAGATTGACATAACAAGGCTAATTAGAAGTGGGAATATTGTATTGCTCCAATCTTCCAAGTGTAAAGAGCCTATCTTTTTTTTTTTTTTTTTTCTCTAATTAATTAACCCAAAACATGCCACTAAGATACAAGGGGATACTGGGTGTGAAAGAGAATGAAAAAACTTTAGAAGGAACTGGAAACCTAGTCCTCAAAAAGGAAAAATGGGACAAGCCACTACTCCTTTACAAAAACCAGGGAAATGTGTGAACCGGATGATAGGTAAATCTATCTACTATTCAGGTTTGGTTTGTTTTACAACATATCAATCTCAATGGGTTATTTAATGCTGACAAAATTTTTATTGCTGGTAATATTTTTTTTCAAACATGTATTGCTAGTAATATTTTTCCTTCAAAAAAATCTATTTCTGATATTTTTTTTTCAAAAAAGTATTGTGGGTAAAATTTTTTTCCTAAAATGTATTGCTTATAATAATGTATTGATGGTAATAATTTTTTTTTTTTACAAAGTATTTCTGGTATTAAGACCTATTTTTACACTTTTATAGTGTTTTGACCCGCATTTGAGGGTTAACTATTTGTTGATAGCTGAGACCCTAACAGGTGCTACCACCCTGGGTCAGGGTGGACCTGGGAACACCAGCAATTCCACGCTCCTCAAAACCTCCTGATCAAAGGCCTTGCTGTTGGACGTAGTTTATCATCTTATTCAGGATGGGGATGTAGATTATTATCAAACCCAGGAAAGCTACTATTGAGGAAAAAAATAAACAGTAAATAAAATTTCAGCGTTTAGGCAGAAATGTTAGCAATATAGTATTGAAGTATACTTTAGAAGGAACTAGAAATTCAATCCTGAACAGTAAAGGAGGGATAAATCTCTACTCCTGTTCAAAAGGGAGAAGTCCACTTTAAATAAAAAATTAAAAAAATCAATGTTTTAATTCCTGGCTGCAATCTCTTTATTTTTAACTCTGTTAACTTCACTTCATTCACCAGAACCTTTAGACTGGTGATCCATAATCACAAAGCCATTTGCCATATAACAAAAACACCACACTTGAAGACTTTCAACAGCAGCAACAACTAAAATGGACAGAACATGTAACTCAAAGGGAAAAATAATGATATAAAGATTTTCAATTTCTACAGTACCTTCAACAAAAGGTCAGGAAGCAAACTCCCATCAGTACTAGAATAAATGTAAACAGTGGATTTAAGAAACCAAATTTCCTGAAAAAAGATGAAAAACATTTTATAAATTTCAACTGGCAGTAATGCTAATTTGGAGTGGCAATTTCTCTGTAATATAGAAATTAAAAAAAAAAAATAGAAATAAAGTAGAAAATGGAAAACAGAATTTTTTGCTACGGAAAAAAAAAAAAAACGATGGTAAAAAATAAATTTCCTGAACTGAAACTTTAAAGAATCATTATTTTGCATAAATTTACAATACACAGTGAAGTCAGTCACTTATATGCAAATGTTATGACCTATATTGCTGCAACATGTCATTCTATAAATAACACTGGGTATTTTCCAGTACTGTGCAAGGGCCATAACCTAATTCATGATATTAACCTGGTCAAACTTGTTGCTCTAGAGCAAATGCCTATGTGTGATATTAGCATATGAATAGCATGGCACGCACTGTTAAGAGTAGTAAAAATAAAATTTGTTGTCTGTTTAGTAATTAGATTAGATTTTTAAATGCCGGTTTGATTATCTTTCATGTTGAGCAAACGAAAAGCTAGCAAACTTGGTGGGTGCACACTTTCAGCAGAATACAGAGGTGAAGAGCTAGCATTTCCTGATGATTTTTATCATGATGGCAATAAATTATTTTGCAATTTTTATCAACACTCCATAGATTGGACTTGGAGCACATGCTTGTGGATCATTAGAAATTACTGAAGCACAAAAAAAAAATGCCTATATAAGAAGGTTATATATTTGTATATTTTACTGATTACACACAAATCTCTGTTTTTCACATTTTTACAGTTTTTAATCAAAAACGCAAAATTGAATTTTACTGTCACGGATGAACACAAAATTTGACGTTTTAGAACATGGAGATCTTGCCACTATATGCTAACTGTTCAGTCAATAACAGCTGAATGTTTTTTGCATGGAAATGGCTGTCACCATTATCATTGTCTTCAGTTAAAGGCTGAAGTTTTTGTCGTCATGTTTTTGCTTTGTACAAGCAAGTCTTGGTTTTGATGGCAGGTAAAAGCAGTCATTTCTTAGTAACAAACAAGTTTTCACTTGCCAGGGTGTTGGTATGAATGAAAATACATTGATTTTATATTTTTAACCTTGTTAAAATGATATGTGGATGTCTGATTATTAATGGAGTTGAAAGAAAAATGGATAGCTAACAGAGAAACCAAACTTTATGCTTGTGTGTTACTTAGGTGAGAAATCTGAGAAAAGAACAGTCTGTTTTTAAAATTTGATTTTCTGTTTCTGGGTCCATAAAACATTTAATTGCTTTTTGTTTCTGGGTCCATAAAACATTTCATTGCTTTTTGTTTCCGGTCCACAAAACATTTCACTACTTATCTGTTTCTGGGTCCGTAAAACATTTCACTGCTTATCTGTTTCTGGGTCCATAGAACATTTCATTGCTTATCTGTTTCTGGGTCCGTAAAACATTTCATTGCTTATCTGTTTCTGGGTCTGTAAAACATTTCATTGCTTATCTGTTTCTGGGTCTGTAAAACATTTCATTGCTTATCTGTTTCTGGGTCTGTAAAACATTTCATTGCTTATCTGTTTCTGGGTCTGTAAAACATTTCATTGCTTATCTGTTTTTGGGTCCGTAAAACATTTCATTGCTTATCTGTATCTAGGGTCACAAAACATTTCATTGCTTATCTGTTTCTGGGTCCATACAACATTTCATTGCTTATCTATTTCTGGGTCCATAAAAAATTTCATTGCTTTCCTGCTTCAATAAATGCAATTTCTTACTCAGAAACCTAAATCTAAACAAACAAGTCGTGTTTATTCTTTCTCAGGAATTTTATTTTTGTCATTGTTAGAATAAAGATAGGCAAATTTTTTAGTGGTAAAAACCAGTACCTCTGGCCATGTCACATTGAAACACCGGTTTGCATACAATCGTGAAAGTTAAGCAATATCAAGCCTTGTCAGTACCAAGATAGGTGACCACTTGGGAATACCAGGTGCTGTAAGCATGGATGTGCAGGTGGTGCAATGAATAATGGCTTGAAATTGTTAATCTGAAAGCTGAGTTCCAAATCCAGTTTGGTTTGTTATATTCACTTACACACAAATACCCTTGGGAAAGGTATTCTCTCCCAGGTTTGTATTAATTAGTATGACTTGTATCACTATATCATTATTATAACAAAAACAAAATTATTGGTATCTAAAAATATTTTCTGGTTTAAATAACTTGCAAAGAGTTGATAAGCTGTAGAAAATCAATCAATCAATCAAAGTATCTCTTTTTCTGTAATCCTCTGCTTTGAGTGGCTCTTGGGCCTTGTGAACATTATTGTAAAAAAAAACAAAAAAACAAACAAAAAAAACACCTTACAAGGTAATAGACTTAAATACCTTAATTTCTAACATTGTAAATCTTTATTAAGCATTTATTTTTTAACATAACTCTTCTTTGTTGTCATGGCACTTAATTCAGTGGAAGTTATTAATCACATATCTCAAAATTGAGCAAATAACTCTATTAGGCTATAGACATATCAATCCACCTTCGTATAAGTCATGCTTTCAACTGAAGCATTGAAGTGTGATTGTTCTTGATGTTTTAAGAACTTTATATATTTTTTTCTGACTGTTCATTGCTCAAAGCAATAATTTTTCATTGATTTCTGAATAGCTTTGATGGAACTTGGAACTTTCATGCTGATAGCGGAGTACAAAAGGGACAAATATAGGCAGTTTCTGATTAGAACTCAGTTGCCGGCATACACAACCTGGGAATTAGCTCCTTCAAAGACATTGTTGCTGGGATGTAAATCTCATTAATTTATTGCTTGATCACGAGATGGTTGTTTTCTCGTGAAAGGTAACTTTCGGGCCTTCTTTTCATTAATTCAATCTGGAGAAAAGTGGCATGTGATAATATTTTTGTCTTTGATCAGTTCAGACATTTCCTCCTGGGATGTTTATTGCTAAACAACTTTCCTGCAAATTATCTGGAGACACAAAGATGCTGCTATCTCCTTTGAGCAGTCTTTAATGAATATATTTTTAGCTTGCTTTTCTCTAGATGCCATGGCACACCCTATTTTACCAGATGTTCATGCATTAAAAATTAACCCATTAGCAGCAGCTACTTTTTCATTATGATCGGTATGTGTAAAATCACGAACAAGGAAGAATACAAACCTTTATGCTGCTAGAGAATAATAGCTTGCCCTCCATCCATCCCTCAATACAATTTAAGTCTCCCCTAGAGCGCTCTATCCTTATTTTCTTTATTTTCAACAATGACCATTTCAATGTCTTCAGTTCTTGACTCAGTATTTATATCAATGACACAACCATTTAGTCATGTCATAATGGTGAATCTAATCAGTTCAATAGGGTCAAATTGGCAGCTGATTTAAAAATAATTACCTTCAATCTGTTGTTAACTGGGGAAAGAATTGGCTTGTTAATTTTAATTCCTCCAAAATGAAAGTGCTCTCTTTTAGTCATTAACTTTTTTACCTTCCATCAGCATATCAAGAGAGTAAGTCATTGAGCCGCCTTGGTTTTCATATTTTTTTTACTGACATGAAGTGGAGCACATTAGATGAGGTCTGCTGCCAGAGAACCTGGATCACTCTTGTACTTCCCAGTTATTGTCATCAGAATCTCTTGCATATTTATAAGTCTACCGTTCATCCATGCTTTGAATATTACTGCTGCATCTTGTTTGGTACTTCTGCTATATATTTAGAGGTTCTTGATAAGATCCAATGAAGTACCTGCAATGTTATTGGTCCTAATAAAAGCCATTTTCCCATCACTGCAACATAACTTTTCTATAAATATTTTTCTAATAATTGTTCTGGTGAGTTTTCCTCTTTGGTACCTTGACTTTATGAATTTAATTGCAGTACTAGATTGGCAGCTAGGTCTCATCATTTTATAGTTAAAATTGCTAGATGTTAATGTTAGATTTTTTTTAATAGTTTCTTCTTACTTGTTTGATATTTGCTATATACAGTGTAACCCGGATATAAGAGAGATTTTCTCTGGTCCCAAATTAGAGCCATACTTACCTCAACAAAATAGACCAAACCCGGATGTAAGAGACTTAATCTCCGGTCCCGACAACTCTCTTATATCCGGGTTACACTGTGTGTGTGTGTGTGTTTGTGTGTGTATATATATATATATATATATATAGTTTTTCCTTTTTATAGGAGTAAGAGAGTACAATATTTTTCTATAATTTTCATTGTCCCATTTTTCTGAAAATGGAAAACTTTTATGCTCCCTTATTCCTTTACACCAATAAAATGGCAAAATGTGAGGATACTGGAAAAACTAAATAAAAAAATTAATTAAATCTTCCTTGTCTGTCATATTTAATGAAAGATGTTTAAAAGAAAGGTTGCTACCCAAATAGACATTAATATATATACACACACTACATTAATTATAATTTATAAATTTCCCCCTACTCTAAGAACTCTCTTTTAATCCCATTATATATTTTAAAGTTATTTTTAAACCCTTTTTATTCCTCTCATAGTTTTAAATTAATATTTCATTCTTCATATAACCCCAAATTAATGTCATGAGGTTAATATCTGGGTTTAATTTTATAAAACTTCTTTGCTTAAAAACAAATATCTCCCCTGGTTCCTGTCTCATGACTTTCTTCTGACTGAAACTTTGAAATGGATATATTCTGTATTAGTTTTTTCACCGAGTTTTTTTTTTTTTTTTTTTTTTTTTTAGCTTTCACAATTAAATTCCTATTTCTGACACAAACTCAGTCTATACAGGAGTTGATAAGATTTTTTTCATCTACCAATATAAGCTTATTCCCCATATGTGGTGATTTGGGATTTTATTGCTTATTAATTATTTGCTCTGTAATAATAAATACATTGAGCACTCTTTATGTATCAGTTTCGTATTTTATATTACTAGGATTCCCTTGGATGATATACCAACAGATTTGTTACCTTATATATATATATATATATATATATATATATATAGTTTATGAAAAACTAGGTAATCGGTATGGGTAAACCTAAGGAGGATAAAATCCAGAGAGCTCAATGTAAATCCAGAGCAAATAATTTAAATAAAAACAGATCACTTTAAGGTTCCATGTAATAAATTATTTCACCCCAATCCTTTTAAAGGACTGCGGATCATCAGACTTTACTTCCAAACAAAAAATGAAAAGAAAAGGGCTGTGGTAAAATAATTTATTACATGGAACCTTAAAGTGATCTGTTTTTATTTATTTATTTATATATAATATATATATATATATATATATATATTTAAGTTATAAGGAACTTGGTAAACCGAATTGGTAAATCCAAAGAGGATGAAATCCTGAGAGCTCAATGTGAGGACAGAGCTAATATGTAATGAAAAACAAACCCCTTTAAGGTACCATTACTCCAAAGATGATGAAATCCTGAGAGCTCAATGTGAGGACAGAGCTAATATGTAATGAAAAACAAACCACTTTAAGGTATATATATATATATATATATATAGTTTTGCACTATTTGTATAGTTTTTGTATTTGTTTTTGTGTATATATATATATATATATATATATAGTTTTTATATATATATATATATATATATATAGTTTTGCACAGCAAAGAATCAGACAGAGATCTGTTTTTTGCTAATAATATGATTTCCACCAGAAAATACACCATCTACAAAAACATGTTGGTGAGTACTTCCCATTTCTCTGTTTATTTCTCGGCCCATTGATGAAGGACACAGGCATGTCCCAAAATTCCAAACTTCAATGACCTAGCAAAGTTAATAGTGTCATTAAAAATAGATTTTTCTCTGACTCTTGAAATATACATACATGTTGAATTTCGTATCCTAATGTAAACAAAGCAATTTGTAAAAGAAGGGATGGGGTTTTTATTTATTAATCCAAAAGATTTTTATTGCACTATTTATATTATTCGGACTATTTTCCTCATATTTGTTGCCATATTTATTACATTGTTTCAGCCATTGTATACTCTGGCCTTCTTCAGGTGGTTGGAATGTCAAACTTAACCTTTTATTTCATTCACTGGGGTAGACTGTTCTAGTTTCATGTGCCATGTTAATGGATGTCAGTTATCTCCTGTTAATTCCCCTCTCGAAGTTCTCCACTACTTTAACCGGGTATTGAACTCACATTCTTTGGGTCTTATCACTGGATCTAACAAACACCTTTATCCACTGTGCCATGTGTCCTTGAGGAATAAAAGGTTTAGTTCGACATTCCAACCACCTGAAGAAGGCCGGAGCATACAACAGACAAAACGTTGTAACAAATATGGCAACAAAGATGAGGACAATAGTCCGAATAATGTAAATAGTGTACATAATACCTCATCTCAGAAATATAGACAGATATAGATTTTTATTACTTAAACATTATTTTTAGTGGATACTTGTATTTGAGTAGACATTCTGTCTATTTATTAAACTATATATTTATTTTTTTTTGTTTACTGGCCTAAATCTTTTGTTCATAAGATCATGTTTGATAAAGGCTTACAACCATATCATGTTGAAACACCAGTTGTATGATCACAAAAGTTAAACAATCAAGCCTGGTCAATACTTAGATGGGTGACTGCTTGGGAATATCAGAGACTGTAAGCTTGGCTGTGTGGGTGGATAATCGCTGAGAATTGTTAATTGGAGAGTCGGGTTCCAATTTCTATTGACTTTTTTATATTCACTTGCACTTGGGAAGGTATGAATTCAATCCTTCTTTTCTCAGCTATATAGGATAGAAGCTGCAAAGAACAACAAATGTTTTATTTATTTCATTACAAGAATTTACAAAAAGGAACAATCAATTAGCTTATCTTCATACCCTGTCTGGTGGCACCAGGGGTGGCAGTTCTGCCATAGTCACTGAAAGTGTGATATCACCCCTGGTTGGCGGCTGATGAAGACAGGGTATCGCACATGCTAACACACGTATGTTGAAAAAAAACAATTAAGACTTGTCTCACTAAGCTATTATTATCTTAAAAGAAATTCTTGCAATCTGAAAATAATTTCTGGCTTTAAATAACCTTCAAAGGGTTAATAAGCCATAGATAACAAATCAATCAATTAATAAATAATTGACAGAAGGTTGATAAGCTGTAAAAACAACCATGTCGCACAATGGTTGACATTTATGCTGGAGATTTCTCATCATCCTTCCTTATGTGTAGTTTTCTCTTTTGCACTTTTGAATTAGTTGTAATAAGGATGAAAAAAAAAATACATAATTTTGCTTCATAATAAAAGCAGAGTGTAAGAATATGTCTGTAATTTGGATATTGCAGAAGAGAAGGCATTAGATGCATCTTCTAAATGAAAAGGTGAAAGTTCACAATTTAATTAGGAAAGAAAAAGAATCGTGTGTCAAGTTAATGAAGATCTACAGCAAAAATGAATTTTCTATCCATCACATTACTTTTGATAAAATATTAGAGTATATGTAAGAGAAAGAATACATAACTTTCACTTTTCTCACACACACACACACACACACACATATAATGAAATATAGTTATAAGGTATGCTATATATATATAATGAAATATAGTTATAAGGTATGCTATATATATATATATATATATATATAGTTATAAGGTATGCTATATATATATATATATATATAGTTATAAGGTATGCTATATATATATATATATATAGTTATAAGGTATGCTATATATATATATATATAGTTATAAGGTATGCTATATATATATATATATATATATATATATATATATATATATATATATATAGTTATAAGGTATGCTATATATATATATATATATATATAGTTATAAGGTATGCTATATATATATATATATATATATAGTTATAAGGTATGCTATATATATATATATATAGTTATAAGGTATGCTATATATATATATATATAGTTATAAGGTATGCTATATATATATATATATATATATAGTTATAAGGTATGCTATATATATATATATATATATATAGTTATAAGGTATGCTATATATATATATATATATATAGTTATAAGGTATGCTATATATATATATATATATATATATATATAGTTATAAGGTATGCTATATATATATATATATATATAGTTATAAGGTATGCTATATATATATATATATATAATTCTTTATTTTAAAAGAAAAAAAAAAAAAAAATTTATAACATAAATATGTTATAAAATCACTACAAAAATAGCCATTTTGTTTCAACACCTTCGGTGTCTTATCAAGTGATGACGTTGAATGTAAAATAAATGGTTTTAAAAGTTTCAAATTAATTAATATTCTACGCAAGGGGAAAACGTTGTTACAAAGGCTAGATGGACCAATCAGAACACCAGTACAGGAAAATTCAAAAAGCTCGATAACGAAGTCATGTTATAATATCTATTCAGATGTTTAGTATTAAAAAATAATAATTTATTCCAACGAATAATTACTAAATTATATGATAAAATTTAATATTAAAATTTAAAACTGCTAATTACAAAATCAAAATTTAACATTTATTCGCTATCAAGTTTATAACTATAAAATTACTGAGGAGAAAAGAAGAAATATATATGTTATTCACTTTATTTTTTCATTGAAGTTACTTTAGCTATATTTAATATCCGGTCTTTTTACAATGTATACATTTTAATCCTCATGATGTGTAAATGGGGTCCCAAACTCACGCGTAAAACAAACGCAGTCAGATTCTAATACATAAGGACCAAGACATATACACACACAAAAAAGGGGACAAGACAGAGAACATCTCCACCGTCTGTCATGAAAAAAAAAAAAAAAAAAAAAAAAAAAAAAAAAAAAAAAAAGGTGGGGGGGAAAATGGGAGAAGAGAAACCAACACACACGTACATACATACATAATTAAAAGTGGATGCACTTTCCATACACATAGATACATATAAATACATGCACACACATCCACAGACATTGACCCAGACAGTTGCATACCCTAACCGATAAATATTTAAGGCAGAAAATGTCATTGCATGAATGTTAACAACCTATTGAAATCTAATTTAAGCGAGTAAATATACAAAGATAAAAATGATCAAAATTAATATTATTTAATATATTAAAATATAGTGTATGTAAAAAAAAAAAAAAAAAAAAAAAAAAAAAAACAAAACCGGACATTAAATTGAACACCCATCGGTAGCTACGATTTCCACCTCATATACATATAAGTATATACACACACACACACACACACACACACACACACACACATACACACACATATACGCATACAAACATATATATATATACACATATATACATATACACACATATATACATATATATACACATATACACACATATATACACATACATATACACATATACATACACATACATACATACTCACACATATACATAAATATACATACATACATACACACCGAAACATCTACACATACATACATAAACATATACATACGTATCCATTTCCATGATATCAAGTACACATACACATACATACACATATACCTATCTGTACCCACAAATATATACACAAACATGTGTACACATATTTACAAATAAATATATATATACACACAGCAATACACAAAAATAAACATATATACACACATATATCCTAACTCATGTGGCCGTAATGACATACCCAAGTTACCCTACCTACACGTACACATAAACGATTTCATATATAGTAGGTGTCAACATACATATATACACAACTACAAACCTACATAAGTAAACACACACACACATATATACATATATATACATATACATACATACAAACATATACACACACACATATATATACATATATATACATACATATACATACACATACCTACATCCATACATACATACATAGATATACATACACATGAATATCTACATAAAAATACTTATCTATAGTAATAAATACACATATATACGTACATACACATAAATGCAACGACATTTGACCAAAACCATATATAAATATACAGACATACATACACATACATAAGAAAACATATATATATATATATATATATATATAGTTATAAGGTATGCTATATATATATATATATATATAGTTATAAGGTATGCTATATATATATATATATATATAGTTATAAGGTATGCTATATATATATATATATATATATATATAGTTATAAGGTATGCTATATATATATATATATATATAGTTATAAGGTATGCTATATATATATATATATATATATATATAGTTATAAGGTATGCTATATATATATATATAGTTATAAGGTATGCTATATATATATATAGTTATAAGGTATGCTATATATATATATATAGTTATAAGGTATGCTATATATATATATATATATATATATAGTTATAAGGTATGCTATATATATATATATATATATAGTTATAAGGTATGCTATATATATATATAGTTATAAGGTATGCTATATATATATATATAGTTATAAGGTATGCTATATATATATATAGTTATAAGGTATGCTATATATATATATAGTTATAAGGTATGCTATATATATATATATATATAGTTATAAGGTATGCTATATATATAGTTATAAGGTATGCTATATATATATAGTTATAAGGTATGCTATATATATATAGTTATAAGGTATGCTATATATATATAGTTATAAGGTATGCTATATATATATATAGTTATAAGGTATGCTATATATATATATAGTTATAAGGTATGCTATATATATATATAGTTATAAGGTATGCTATATATATATATAGTTATAAGGTATGCTATATATATATATATAGTTATAAGGTATGCTATATATATATATATAGTTATAAGGTATGCTATATATATATATATAGTTATAAGGTATGCTATATATATATATATAGTTATAAGGTATGCTATATATATATATATAGTTATAAGGTATGCTATATATATATATATAGTTATAAGGTATGCTATATATATATAGTTATAAGGTATGCTATATATATATATATAGTTATAAGGTATGCTATATATATATATATAGTTATAAGGTATGCTATGTATATATATATATATATGTATAGGGCAAGAGTTAGGGCACCTAACTACCAGTCGGAAACAGCAACCAGAGAACTGTCAGTCGTGTACCCTCAGAATGAAGAGGTGATGCCACAGACTGCACACATCACAGAAGAAACAGAGCTGCATTAATACAGAGGCCAGAGAGAGAAAGAGTACCAGGCACCCCTTCCTAGACAAGACACAAGGTGTAAACCTCTACTCACGTCCAATAGAAGGGGGAGGAGTGTTGACTGGGTGGTAGAAGAGACTACCTACTCCTATTACAGATAACACAAAGAAGGACGACAAAAACAGAGGGAAGGATGGGGTGGGAGATAACAAGCAAGGAGTCCTGGTTCACACTTGGCTTTACCCAATTACATTAAGTTTTAACTTAGTATAAGTCCCATTGTCTATTCTAAAAAGAAATTGAAAATAAGGTTATCCGGATTTATTATCTTATATAGCCAAAGACATTCAATTTACCATTTTTCCTGATTTTTCTACAGCTGATGTGCTTACGACCATCACTGAAACTGTCTACCGAGCTCTTCAAAATAATGCGGAAGCCCGTGCCGTGGCACTAGACATCTCCAAAGCATTTGATAGGGTTTGGCATGCCTGCATTCTTTGTAAACTCCAGGGTTATGGCATTACGGGTCGATTATATAACCTAATTCAATCATTCCTGTCAAACCGTGAATTGAAGGTCGTTCTCAACGGATTCTCATCCAGTTCCTATCCTATGAATGCAGGTGTTCCTCAAGGCTCCATCCTAGGCCCTACTCTATTCCTTATCTACATAAATGACCTTCCTGATGCCATAACTTCCCAAGTTGGCATCTACGCAGATGACACCACAATTTATTCCTGCCTCAAAAACAAATCTAGTCTCACTGACAAAACTCACCTGGCTGTGCGTCTCGAAAAGGACCTCCAATCGATTGTGAACTGGGGCAAGAATTGGCTGGTCAACTTCAATACTTCTAAGACAAAACTGCTCTCTATTAATCACTACAGAGATCCTTCCCTTCCCTCCATTAGAATGTCTGACGCTCAACTTGTCATACGAGGCTGGCATCCCGCTCTCACCCCTTCACTGTCAAAACTCCTAAATGTAGCCGTCTCTTCTACTCCAATAGCTTCATGTCTCGCACCTCTCACCTGTGGAACTCCCTTCCCTATTCCTGTTTCCCTGTGAGCTATAATCTCCAGCTATTCAAGTGTAATGTCAATCGACATCTCCAGTTGCTTTGATCTATCCACTACCCTCATCTTTTCTTCTATCACTCCTATCTGATCTTGCTCTAAATTTTCTGTAACCCCTTGCGTCCTAGTGGCTCCCGCCTTGCTTGGGGTGAAATGCTTAAAAAATATATGTGTGTATTTATATATATATATATATATATATATATATAGAAATAAGGTACGCTATACATATATATATATATATATATATATATATATATATAAATATAGTTATAAGGTACGCTATACATATATATATATAGAAATATAGTTATAAGGTACGCTATACATATATATATATATATATATATATATATATATATATATAATGAAATATAGTTATAAGGTACGCTATACATATATATATATATATAATGAAATATAGTTATAAGGTACGCTATATATAACGAAATATAGTTATAAGGTATGCTATATTTTTGGGTTACAGTGCTCAATATGGCTCAATGGACAGATGGTTATGTTTTATTATGAAACTGACTGTGGCTTTTGTATGTTGACTTCAATGTCTACTTGTATATATTATTCTAAATGTTATTTTTCATGGATAGCTGTATTGGGACAGATGTCCTGTTTTTTAAATCATCAAATGCATGTATTCACTAAAAATAACATTTGAAGCAATAAAATATAAAATATACTGGATAAAATAAATAAAATACATTAATTATATATATATATATATATATATATATATATATATGATAGGATAAAGAATATATGTATTAAAATCTGTTACTTACTTGATCTTTTTCCTATCATTTTGTCTGATTACTATCCATATACTCCTTCTCTCTCTATCTATTTGTGTGTATATATATATATATATATATATATATATAATAAATGTGAATATCAGTGTGCCACTGTGTCACACTTTTTAAACTTTACTCCTAGAGGTCATAGGCCAACATATGATACCATTTTGGAATTGGGCTGAACAAAATAAAAGACATTCCAGGATGGATCTAAACCCGCAATTGTAATATTTTGGATTCCTAAGTTTCCATTACTTTGATTGTTTTCAACAATATTTTTTGTGACAATTTTTTTGGGATAATAACAATTTTTATAACTTGGGAAAAATCAAAATTAATTGCAAAATCCTGCGAAAGTCACCCATGAAATAAAAATAATTGTTTGTATGGAAAGTAAGGACCCATGCAAATTGTCTTTAAATTAAATAGCAGCAGAAGAATTATTGTTGAACTTTTAAAAGGTAAGCTTAAATATAAATGCATTACTTAAAAGCAGTGATCAGTTTTGAGTTCTTGTGGCCTATCGCATCTGCTCCTCCCTATCTATTGTGATAAAGGCCCAATCAAGACCCCTCCACAGGAGCTAGCTTAAATGCTGCCTAGTATATAATTTATTTATTTTAACATACAATGTTTGTTAGCACGTGCAATACCCTGTCTTCATCAGCTGCCGACTAGGGGTGATATCATGGGTTCAGTGGCTATGGCAGGACTGCCACCCCTGGCGCCACCAGCAGCGTATGAAGATAAACAAATTGATTGTTCCTCTTTGTAAATTCTCCTAAATTTTATATATATATATATATATATATATATATATATATATATATATATATATATATATAATAATTTCACTCCAAGCAAGGCAGTAAAGCCACTAGGACACAAGGGATTACTGGGTGTGGAAGAATTAGAAAACAAACATTATTAACAAGCTAGAACAAAAGAAGAGTGATCACTAGGGCAGTAGAAACTGATTGACATGGCATTAAATTTTTGCAGATTAAAGTTGTCTGGAATGCATGGACCTGGAAGGGAGTTCCACAAGCAAGAAGTGCAAGAAAATTGTTAGCATTGAACTTACGGTTGCATGTAGCCAAATCAGCTGTAAATTGGTGAGACCTTGTCACCAATATAGTACTGCACTTAAGTTTATAAAGCCTAAGTACCTTGGTGAAGAGCTCATCTGAACAGTTGCCATGGAAGTATTTATAGAAAAGGTACAAGGAGGCAACTTTACGGCAGTGGGAAAGTGACTGAAGCCGTGACAACAATATATATATGATGGACTCTCCCATCAAGTTCGATGTATGAGGTTCTGACAACCACAAACCAATTATCTGCATGCATATGATGGGCATGACTTTTGAGACTGGCTCGAGAATTGTACAACAGACAACAAAGTACAGGAGAATGTATTGTATCCAGGTGCAGCAGGAAAACTGTTAGCTGTCTTATTTTGCTTTCGTGTTTCACGTAGTCAACTGTTGCTTACTTCTTGATGGTGCATTATTCCTGAATGGCATCTAGAATGATACACTGATCTCTTCATAGCTACCTCTTCAAAGTTCTTGAATGGAATGTTGATGTAAGAATGGTTGCTTTTCAGTTTTTCTTTATACCTGAGTCAAGGTCTACCAACATTTCTATGACCACTATGGAGTTCATTGTAAAAAAAAAAAAAAGAACTTTTGGTATGCGATCATCACTCATCCTTGCAACATGGCCAGCCCAACATAGTTGTGATTGCATTATGAAGGTCTTGAAGGTATATAAGTATAAGATGGTATATATATATATATATATATATATATATATATATATATATATATATATATATAAAATATCAATAAACCACTACAGGAGACAGTATCTTGAAGTTTGTGTATATTATTTAATATGAGTAAAGACAAAAGAAAAACTGATGATAAATGATAAAATTTGCTTTGATAAAATACGTCAGAGGTTTAAATGTGTTAGCTAAGTTTTCTTTTTGTTATTATTTATAATGATTTTTTGCAAATATATTTTTAATTATATCTGAAATTTTGCACAATATTTAATATGCATATAAAAATGTCTAATATTGCGACATTCTTTTGATGTGGTTTTGTTCCCTTTAACTGTTAAACATGATGTCAGCATGCAATATTTCAAACATTTGACTTTCTAAAGAATCCTAGGATGTAGCCAATACATATGTAATAGATAAGGAAATTTCATTAGAAACAAAGAAGAGTGCTGCATAATATCTAATCTCCTATATAACAGTGAAAGCTGGACAATCTGTGCCTTTCAGAAACTAAGCAAACTACTAAAAGATGGTAAAATTTGGTTAGAAACAAAGAAACTGCTGTGTAATATATATCCTCCTAATATGGTAGTGAATGCTGGGCAATCTCTTCAAAGATGAAGAAAAGACTTGAAAGAGATATGTGACTGCAAATGAAAGAAAAGAAAAAAATTACACAAACACTAAAAAAAATTAAATAGATTTAATTGCAGTATCTTGTTTCAGATATCTCTAATGAAACTTGAAACTTGTGTTTTTTATTTATATATATATATATATATATAAATAAATAAAAAGAAAGAACAGTAAAATATATAATCTGGTGTTCTTATAGATATTTTTATTTTTACAGAATAGTGCTCAATGTAAATTTATAGAGCATTAATATTGTAAATTAATTGATTTAAAAAATTTTTCGCTACACAGTTCTAACCATGTTTCAAAAATGGAAGCTGAAAGCTTTGAATTTAATTTTGTAATTAAATTAATTGATTTATATATATATATATATATATATATATATATATATATATATATAGAGAGAGAGAGAGAGATAGTGTGCGATGGATAAATTGTTAGTATTTTATATTTTTAATTTCATTCATGCAGTTGGTCACCATCTGTGAGAAAAAGAACACTAAAATGGAATTTACTCTGCCAGAAATTTGGAAACCGTTTGCTGTACTGATTGGCATCTACACCGGAAGCTCCAATACAACATTTCAGAGTGTTAGGGTTTCAATTTGAAGACATTGTGGAGGATTCGGAAAGAATTGTATGATATATCCAGTCAACATCATAGTGTTTGGATTGATCACAAGTGATAGTGACATTATGCCTCCATCTTCCCACAGGGTCTCACCACGGAGGAAGTAGTGCTGCCCCGAGTCAAAAGTGTGGCTGCTGGAAGACCCTATATCTGGCAACAGGACTCTGTGCCATGCCACACAAGAACTCGGTCATGGCTGTCAGACAATTTCTGCAACCACATCACTTTTTATATTAGATTGGTGCAAAAATAATGTCGTTTTCTCACATATGTTACTATGTGAGAAAACGACATTATTTTTGTACCAACCTAATATCTGGCCACCTAATCCTCCAGACTGCAATCCCCTTGATTATTGTGTGTGGCAGTGATAGACCAACAAAACTCCTTATAACACCAAAGATGAACTGAAGGCAAGGATTATGGCAGCATTCACTAACTTAAATAAGACGATTGTCCAGAAGTGTTGCAGGAGATTCTGAAGTCATCTGGAGGCTGTGGTTGATGCCGATGGCGATTTTATTGAATAAATATACGGTTTAGTATTTCAAGATATTTTTGTGTATTTTGGTAAATATATCTGTTAAAATAAGATCTCAGTGTTATTTTCATTTTTGCATAATTTTGATCACAATTTATTCATTGCACCCTCTATCCGTGTATATATATATATATATATATATATATATATATATATATATATAAATAATGGTTAAATCAGTTACCTCATGTTTTTGAAGATGTTCAGCAACAAACAATAATTTGCTCACAATGAAACAATATTCATTACTAAAAAAAAATTTCTTGGATGTTTTTGGCTTACTTTTGCCTTTGAACTATGGCACTTTGTGTCCTCCCCATATTTTTACTGACCTTTCAACCACCTGATGAATATTCATGAATGCTCTCAAATTTGAAAACTTGATAGAACAATGGCATCCTTGCTTTTCTATATAAACATGTACAACAAAATAAATCCTACATTTGCTTTGATAAAGTCCTTCAGAGCATGAAAAACGTTGGCTAAGAATAATTTTTCTTCTCGGTCCAGACCAGCAAGGCTTACAACTGTATCATGCTGAAACACTGGTTCTCATCCAATCAACAAAATTAAGCAACATTAAGCCTGGTCAGTACATAGACGGGTGACAGCTTGGGAATATCTGGTGCTGTAAGCTTGGTTGTACAAATGATTTAATGAGAAATCAGAGCTGAGTTCAAATTCCAATCAGGTTTGATACATTTGTTACTGAATAAATACACTTGGGAAAGTTATGAATCCACCTCTTCTCCCCCTAGATATGGGTTAAATAGTAGGACTTTAATCTGAAAATAATTATCTCTAAAAAAATTTTTTAATACAATAATGATTCACCAAAAAAAAAAGATATATTCTTAAAATCCCAAAATAATTTTCTCCCTTAAATTATCTAAAAAAGGTTGATAAGCCATAAAAAAACAAATGAACCTATAAAAAAAACTAGACCAATCCAGAAAAAAAGTGGGAAAACTTCTATAAGTAAATAGGCTGAGGAGTTCACTATGACTAATATTTTTGTGTACGTGTCTTGATTAATTTGTTTTTTTATGGCTTATCAACCTTTTGAAGGTTATTTGAAACCAGAAAATATTTTTAGATTTTAAGAATTTTTTGGAGATAACAATAATTTATTGATACAAGTCTTACTAATTAAACCATACCTGGGGGAAGAAGAGGTAGACTCATACTTTTCCAAGGGATATTTCCTCATAAGGGAATATAATGAACACAATTGGAATCAGGTTCTCTGGTTTTCAATTCCGAACTGTTATTCATTACAACAGCTGCACATCATTACCTGGTATTCCCAATCAGTCACCCATCTCATTACTGACGAGGTATGACATTGCTTAACTTTGGTGATCATAGGAAAACATGATATGACCGTACACCTCAACATTTTTATATCATTTTTATATATAAGACACGTTTTAAATAGGACTCGGACCCTTCAGTAGAGAAATTAATAGTGACAACACCGCAGAAGAAGAAAATTCTTTGTCAACTTAAATCAGGAAAAGAGAACAAAGAATTTATCATTGGATGAGACCTAAACTATTGGGAGAAACATTATTCTATGACTGTACCTCAAATAATTAGGCTACCAATAATTTTGTTTTGTGCAAATCAAAAAATTTTACTTGATTCCTCTGGTTTCTGAAAATAGTACATGCAATTATTTTTATTTAGAGGCCATTGCTCTGCAGCTGTCAGAGAATGGAATGGATTTCTTTTTATTATTAAAAATAATAAAAAAACAAATTACTTCCATTTTTGAAACTTTTGGATACAATACCATATCTTAATTTTATAACACGTTTTTTTTTCATACATTAAAAATGACTTCAAAGATAATGTTGCAGCGAAAAAGGTTTTATTTATTTTTTTTCATTTTCCCCAAGATATTTTTGAAATGCAGTCATCATTGCGATAATACTGAACAGGTTTATTTTTTTTGCCAGATTCAGTTACAGTCATCTTCAAATAGACTTTGAAGATGGAATACATTCATATAGAAAACTGCAGGTTGAACAATTGATATGTATAACTTTGTAGATTCATGTCATCATATTTTTTTTTTTACCATAAACTTTCGTATTTTCTCAGAATTTTGTTCAGCTGCTGGAATCCAAAGTGTTTTTTGAAATATCTATCGTATTATTATATTGTATCAATTGCGGGGTCTGCTGCTAGGAAAGTTGGTTTATTGTGTCGTGCTAGATTCTTGCCAGAATCTATTTTACATATTTATATGCCTACCATTCATCCATGCTGTGAATATTGCTGCCACATCTGGTCTGGTGCTTCTGTTATGTATCTAGAGATTCTTGTTAAAAATCCAAAGAATCTGCAATGTTATTGGTCCTGACCTGGCATCTTGGCTGGAGTCACTTTATGTAACATAGATTTCTTGTGACTTTTCTATAAATAGAATGGTAATTGTTCTGATAAGATTTCTTCCTTTGTATCTCAAATTTATTCTGACA